>PUFA01000137.1:4632500-5082427 GCA_003508835.1 Eonycteris spelaea
ATTCCACATTTTGGCAGGTAAGACTTAAATACCTACTTGTGCCAGAAAACAAGGAAGGACTCAAAAACGGATGGGGCCAAGTCACAGGGCTACAAGAAGCCAGTCAATGAGCTCCTGTGGCCATACTTGGCACAACTGGATTAAATAATCTTAATCTAATAATAACAGATTTAATTGATGGAAACATATTGAATCAATAAAACTGCCCATATCTACAGCAATATCCAAAATAAGAGAGAGAACAAGTAAGGGTGGGAGTAGGTAGGAAAGGAAACTCTTCTTTATAGACAGATGTGAACAAATAAATGAAAAAGATGAAATCTGAAAATCATTATTTCCCAATAATAATAAAATCAAATGAATACCAAAACCATGAGTGAAAAAGTTGTGGGTGAACATAAAATTCAGTGACAAGATATCACCCTGGAGGTTATTTATGAAGTGCAAAGCCAATATCACCTGCACAGTGCAGAGCTATGGCTGTCACCTCTCCAATCAAGTGAGCAAACCTGGCTTCACTAACAGCGAGAAACCCAGAATGAATGTACCTCCCGATGTGATGCAATGTGAAGTAACGGATACCAGCAAAGAGGTGTTCTTGCCAAAAAACATTTAATCTGCGTCTAATCAAGCCTCTCAACCTAATTTCCAGGTTACAGGAAATACAAGCAGGAGGAACGAGTTAAAGCACAACATGAGGAAACCATCAGACAAATTTAGAATGTGAGATATTTTATGAAACAGTTGGCTGCAGTCCTCTAAAAGTCAGTTTCTTTTTAAAAAAAAAAATAGTGCAAGGGCAGAGCGGGCGGGAGAAGAAGGGATCTAGATTTAACAGTGAGTTAATAGATAAGATAATCAAATGTAACGCACAAACCTTAACTGGACTATGATATGAAAAAAATAAAAAATATTATAAAAACATCCTTGGCACAGTTGAGTGTATCTGAATATAGACTAGACACACACGTATGTATGAAACTCTGGAATTAGTAATTCTCTGAGGTGGTATTATGATGATGCAGATTACCTTTTATGTTCAGAGAAGCCTGCTCAAGTATTTACAAGCGAAGGGCCCTGGTGGTGCCGTAGCAAATGCACATACAGAACGTTAACTATTGAATCTAAGCAAAGAGTAGGGAGTTCATTCTTTCAATAGCTCTGTAGTTATGAACATTTTCATAATAAAAAGTTTGGAGGAAATTATGAAAATGGAAAACATAAAATTTAATTCTCAGAGACAAACCTTAACTCAAAGAGTTTATGGACCTCACGTGGGGAATCACTGATCTACTAATTCATCTTTTTACCACCAGAGTGTCACCTCAAAATAATGAGAGACCCTAAAGACTCACCATTTGTAACAGCAGTAATACAAACTGACATTAAGAGAATTGAAATGAAGGGGCAGGCTATCAAGAATCCAAACAACCAATTCAAGTATTCCTCAAAACACATCACATACAAATGAATGCACTCTCAAGCTGCGAAGTCTGGACAAACTCAGTGAGTGGAATCAATGCCAGGGCCTGCCTTGGTTCTGAGCCCTGTGGCCTCATCTGCTATAATCTGACATCAGGGTCCAGATCGAATTCTTAGCTTGTAAAAGCAATCAACTGCCATGCCTTGTTTTGTGCATGGACTTCAATTATGATATTGTACAATAGTTTTGCAAGATGTTATAACTGAGGAGAACTGGGTGCAGGGTACATGGGACCTCACTATACATGCTTCTGCAAATTCCTCTGACTATAATTTTTTCAAAAACAAAAACAAAACACATTATAGATCTCATGTCCTGGTCTTGTCTAGTTTGAAATATCATTAACCTGTTCCCTAAACCCTTCCCACAACTAATCAGATAAATGACAAGCTTTCTTCAAAATGGGACCTTCAAAATCCTAAAGATTATCGATCTTAAAACTATTAAAGTCCAAGAAGAAACATAAAAAAAATCTTTACATCTCTTGCAAACACATGCCTCCCCTCTAGACCCCCTCAGTTTCCTACACAGTCCCTGCCACATCACTCCAGGGTAAGATGTGAATTCTCAGTTGCTTTGTTTTCCAGGTCACAGTCAAGTAAAGCGGGTGAGGTGGACGCAGTGCAGCCGGCCTAGGGCACAGTCATTCATAGCTGCCCAGTGGACAGTGAGGGAGAAGAGTGGGTCACTTTCCCACATCTGCTGTTCCTCTGGCCTTCTGAGCCTGGGGACTGAAGGGTAGCCTGGTAACTGCCTCTCAACTTCACCGAAGGAACTGGCTCAAAAGTCTGGATGAGTCTGTGATAAGAATAAGCATTCACATCTTTTGGCTCCTGAGGTAAAATTGAGTGTAAGTCAGAAGCCATGCAGAATCCTACTCTCATGGATAGAACTCTCTCCAATAGCCCCTCCTGCTGGAGTTGAAACCAGAAACATCAGTTGCAAATTCTCCCCCACACCAGCCAGCTGCCAGGTCCCACCCAGGTCACTGTCTACAACTTCAAAAGGCTTGCAAGACACTTGGTGTGTGTGTTGGGGGTGGGTCAGCAAGAGCATGTTTCTCATGGTGCTGGCTTGTGCCCCAAGCTACGGCACAGAGGTCACTGAATGGAAACTGCACAGAAGAAACATCGCTGAGAGGCCAATATGGTCAAACGGCTGATTGGGTTTCTAATTCGTTCTGAAGACTTACCATCTGGTTTTCATTCCACCTGAACACATGGGTTTTGCATAATAATTTTTAAAGGAGTCCTGAAAATGCATTTTTCTAACACTGCCTGACTTTTTGGGCAAGGAAATACCTTCTGTACACAACCCAACAGAAGTAGAATACAGAAGTGTCCACTATACGCAGTTATGTATTATGTAGCAATGCTCACAGAGAGACACCTGAAAGGAAGGAAACACGCCAAAGCACCAACACATGTTGTAGGTGGAGGAAGCATAAGCACTTAACTTTCTTATATTTTCCTACATTTTACACTTTTTTTAGACAGTGATCCTATACCACACACTTGTCAGAGCCAGGCTTACGGGAAGAAGACCTGCGGAGCAGGCAACCCTCATCAGATCCCACCCGAAATGGGACAAGGAGCATGGCCTGGTGGCCACAGTGGTGGTCAGCCAGAGCAGCACAGGCTGAAGTGGGTGAGAAAATTTAACTCCCAGGACTTCCAAATGCTTCCTAAAATTCCAAAACACTACTTTTAAAGTGGCTCCCATGAGTCTACCAGTCAACAAGTCAGGAAGTGTGCTGACAAATACCAAGAACAGAGGCTCCAGCTCCACCACCGCCCAGTGAGGCCAGCGCCAGCAGCATGCACGGTGGGTGAGCGGAGGCTGGCAGGAAGGTGCCCCCCGCCCCACCCCAAGTCGTTCCACTCACAGGCTGCACATCGTAAATGACTGGACTTTCATATTTAAATTACGGTAAGTCAGAATTTGCTGCTCCTGCACCTCTCTATAAAATAATCTTTAAAATAACATTTAACTGGAAAGTATCCAATTTCCCACTGGTCTGCATACTGCAACAGGATCACTGTAATACCACATGATACTCCGTATCACAGCACATTACCAGCAGCAATGGTGCGTTTCCATTACAAACTCTCCATACCCTCTTTGGCAGACAAAAGAGAGCAGTCATCTCATAAAATGTCACATCTTCAAAATATTTGTATTAAGATCTATCAGTTGTCCTGTGGTCAGAGAAAACAGCATTTTCTAATTCTTACTAACTAAAGTGGACACTGGAGATGAGTGTGTGTTATCAGAGACTGAGGGAGAGCTGGGGCAGAAGGGCCCTCTCCAGATTACTCAACTGTTCTCTGAGGTCAGCTCAGCCTTTTTTCTCTCCCTCAGACTTGGGGACGTTATGGCTTGATTTAAAGATATCTCAAATCTCCAAGGCCACTGGTTAACTCTCTTTAGAATCTGTGATACATAGCAGTAAACCTCATTCATAATCAGGCAAATCAGAAGCAATCCTGAGAATGTAAAACAAAATTTCTAATGAAAACAGTTGACCCTTGAACAATGTGAGGGTTAGGGGCACTGACCCCTGCATAACTTTTGATTCCCCAAAAACTTAAATACTGATCACCTACTGTTGACCAGAGGCCTTACATATGTAATACATATACATACATATATAAAACATATACTACTTATTATGTGTATCACATACTGTATTTATACAGTAAAGTAAGCTAGAGAAAAGATGATAAGAAAATATATTTACAATATTGGAAAAAATCTGTGTAGAAATGGAACCACACAGTTCAAACCCATGTTGTTCAAGGTCAACTGTAATTTAAAATTGGATGAATTTAGTTCATTATAATCTATGGCTATTTTTTAAAAATTAAATATGGACTCATGCATACACACACATATGTATATGCATGCACACATATACATATGCACTTACTTTTTGTCTGAGTTCATTTCTCCTTTTTCCCATCTAAAGCTACACAGTAAATCCTCATGTGACCATTTCAAGAACTATTTTTTGCTACTAAATTTTGCCAACAATCTGCTCAGCATTCTAGCAGATGTTTCTGTTTTCAAACCTCTGGGAACTTGGCTGGAAATGTCTTCTTTCCCCATGTTAAAAATAAAAGAAATGGCCCAAATGTGGCCTAATACCCTAGAGAAGTTTTTCCCCACCCCACACCCCTCAATCTCCCTATTCATGTGACCTCCATGGTCCCTTCTCGAATCTCTGCTTTTCCATTAGAGAAGATGTTTCCAATTACGGTCCATTTGTTGCCAAAGATGACATCACTCAGATGTGTTTTTTTAAAGAAAATGCTACTGATTGTTAGTTACTTGGGGACCATCTGCAATGATTTAAGCCAACTATTGTGCTGAACCTCATGAACTCACAATGTCACAGGAGAGCAATTTGTTCAAGATCGAGTCTCTAAACAGAACAACACTCTTACACTGGGGGCTGGAAGGACAGGGGGAATCCTTGTCTTTTATATAATCATTTCTTCAAATATATTTGTGGCCCAACCTTACCTCTGTAACATCCATGACTTTGATGGCTGCCAGCTGACCTGTTTTAACATGTCGACCCTGAAAAACAGAAAAGAAAGATAATTGGCACAACCATTTTTGCACAATCACTAGAACAGAACTATTGAAGTTTCAATATATCATCTCTTCCGTACTTTTTCCCAAAGTGATGATGAAATAGTCCCATGCTTTCCAATAGAACAGTATGGTTTGTAACACCAATGAACCACACTTGATAAACAAAACAATTCATAGAACAAATGAGTTTCATTCCCTCTTTCTTTCCAGGGTTTAATTTACATATCATTACTTCTCAATCCAAGCAACTTAAATGTTTTCTTCTCTACATCAGGCTGACCACTCTTTCCTAATATTCCATATGAAGAAAATGACAAAACACACACACACACACACGACACGCACACACACACACACACACACACACACACACACACACACACCTCTAGATGTTTATTGTTAAAATGGGTAATAGTCATTTTTCCCTAGTAGACATCCCAATACACATTACTTGATTTTACAAGAGTCATATTAAAGTCTTCTTTGACACTTTCTTGTAGTTCCACTGTAGGGAGGTTAGAGAATAATTATCTAAAATAAAGGGAGTGTACAAAGAGATGGCAGGGAGGACAGAGAGGGGAGAAGGGGAGTGGTGGAGAGAGGGAGAGGGGGGAAAGGAGAGGGAGAGAGCTCTTTACAGCTGTATTATAATTCCCGCCTAGAACCTAAAACTTTGTTATCCACTTACACTAGTAGGTATTTCAAACAGATCTGAGATCACTCTCCCCTCACCCAGAGAGGATGCTTGGACTTAATTCTTTTCCATCTGGTTCTTCTCTATCTATTCTTTGCCATGAACATTCTGCTGGTCATTTCCCAGATGAGTAACAAAGAGCTACCCAGGTACCCTGAGCACTATCCACTTAAGGACTCTGTGAAAAATGGTTCTGCAACGAATGTAAAACAGGAAGAATGACTCCCTGTTTTCCAAGAGCTTGCCCTTTCTGTGGTCTCATGATGGAGTGCTGCAAACTTTAGAACTTGAAACCCAAGGAAAGTTCTCTCTGTGTTCTGGAAAGTTTATGCAGGAACTCCATGAAATGGCACTGTGTTACAAACAATTATGTCTCAACTGTATGTGGTCACAGTAGGATGGAGCCCAGCAATGGCCCAGCAGTTCACCAGCAGGGACAGCTCAACAGCTTATCCTACAGTAGGACCCCAGGACAAATACAATGCACCGGCCAAGACCCTCATTCCAGCTCTCATCTACCGGCAGACACCGCCACTCTAATGGGCACTCAGATGAGTCCTCCTCTCTCCACTCTCTCCAGATGCCCATGCGGATTCCTGACCCTCGCTCACTAACTCAGCTTACAACTTAAGCCTGGTCTGTTTAGGCCCATTTCTCTTCTTCAAAAGGCACAGCCAATATGTGGGGAGGCAGTGGGATGCTAAAGTAATGTACTTCTCTATGTAAAAAAAAAAAAAAACCAGAAAAAAGAAAACCTCTAAATTTGAAACAAACAAATAATAATCTACCTGCTGAGATGGTCCACCATCACACAAACGAACCATAATGGCCAGCAAAATAGCCTGAGAAAAACTAAAGCTTGTATTGAATGTACTGAATGTTACACTTTGCATGTAATTGTGTGCTAATGAGGAAGATACATGAAGGGTGTTTTGAAGTTTGAGGTTATAATATACTGTATCATCCCATTTCATCCTCCATTCCATCTCTTAAAGGCTGTTTCATATAATGTGCTCACCACAGACGAATACTATGACCACCCTCCTTGACCAGACTGCAGCCAGCATGTTGTGTCGCTGACACTCCTGGCTTGTTCAGGGAGATCAGGATCCTAACATTAACAGGACCTTTCTTTCCATTACTACACCTGTTCTTAAAATACACCCATAAATGACTCGGTCAGTACTAAATGTGCATACCTAATATCCACGTATGAACTCGGTATACATTTCTTGGACATGGTGAGAGGTTCAAGGCCCATGGCTCACTTTATTGATAAGACCACATAACTATTAATGCACTTGTGAGACTCTGATGATGAAAAGCCCAATACTATTCACCGCTACTTTTCCAACAGAACCGGAAAAATCCTATGAGAACAATGAAACAGGGCGTCACCCGGTTCCAGATGAAGGGGTTTGACCGAATTTCATCACTAAGTTACCTGCACAAAGTATGATGGCAGCAGGACCCCTTTTCACAAAGACTACATAAAACACAAGAGATAGACTCCTAGTATTTCTGCCAGCTCGTCAAATTCCTGCTTTGAAGTCATATGCTTTTAAAGAAAAGTGAATTCTCTCAGAAGATTAGTAAACACAGGAAGATTTAGAATTAAAACTGTTATTCTAATCAATGCTACTTTAGGCAAACTTAGATTGTTTCACACTAATAAGTCACACTAATAAGAATTGTACCCTTCAGTAAAGCAACCTCATGCCACTCACTGTTCAGTATCAATCGTCCGGCCGAAACGTTTTACCACTTCTTTTCCAACCCTCCCTAGCATATCCTTGTTACTACATGGCACCACCACCTCATACCTTAACAAGGAAGTGCACTGCAATTTAGCACCTTTTCTGTTCCTGCTTTCTACTTAATTTCACCTCTCTTCACAGAATCATAAAGCTTTTGTACTTGAAGTGAGAGAGAGTGGACCAAATATTAAAGAAGGAAATTCTATTAAGTTTATGACACTGTGTAAGGTGAGCAAACACAATTTAGTATTAACAAATTTTTTTTTCCCCTTGACAACCCTGAGGGATGTGTGCACACTTACAGCCTGACCTCCAGCAAGCATGGCCCTGTGAGACACCTGGGAAGCATTCCTATCCTGGAGACAGGGCTGTGAGAACAAGCCACAAGGCACCATGATATCCTCCCTCCCTCTTGGGACATTTAGTGAACAAGGCACTTTGTATGCATTATATTATTTTTCCCCCATATATCCCAACATATGTCATTATCCCCACATTATGAGAAACTGAAGCACTGAGAAGGGTCAACTAGCTCAAGATTCACACCCGTTCTTTGCCCTGACAGCAGGTGTGAGTACATTCAGAACCCCTGGCTTTCTAGAACTGATAATGGACTTTAGTTTGTTCCTTCTTTCATCTCATCATAAATTTTCTTTCACCAAACATTGGAGATCAGATTTTTTCTTTCTGTTGAGTTCAATCTGAAACAAAAACTTTAGAGAGTTAACTGCCTGAAATTAGCTTCCTGTTTGCTTAACAGCAAAGCCTGCCAATGCAAATCTCAGTAAGCTGAAGACCGACTGCATTTAACCAGTGCCCAGGCCGCAGCCACCCCCCACTGCCGCCGACCACTGAGGAATAAAACATCATGTCTGCCTTCAAGGAGCTTATAATTTAGAGGGGTGTAAAAAAAATCCACAAGGAGCATAACATGGTGACAGAAAAATACTGCGCTCTGTAGCAGAAACACTTAGGAAACAGGACAGCGTGAAAACTGCTCTGCTTTGACCAGAAGTGTCCTCCACTGTGGGGCAGTGGAACAGACCCACAATGGAAGCTACAGTGTGCCTTCATGAACTGCCCTCATGGCCCTGAAGGTCATCAAAGGACAGGATGTACATCCCTTGAGATTTGAGCTGGAAATAATCCTTATCAAATTCCAGAAAGGTACAGGTATGCAGCTATCCACAGTCCAGGAGAAAGGAAGAGAATGCAATGATTCACACAGGACTAGACACTGGGTCACAAAATTGCATCACCCCTCTCCAGACATGCAAAGACAAAAGGGGTGTATCAGACACAGCACCCGACCAGTCTTCCTCTAAACTGCAAGAGGGGCTTCCACCATGATGTGACAGGTGCACCTGCAGCAGGAGGGGCAACAACCTGGCTGCCTCCATGCCATCCAACTTGGAAGCTTTGTTCCTCAATTTAAATGATTTTTAGTGTTCTATTAAAGAAGTCGAGTTCAGTTTCTCACTTTCCCCCATGATATGTAGTCTTCCAGGCCCAAATATGAGAATTTTTTAAGTGAAGTACAGGCATCCATGACTTTTTCATCCATTCTCTAGTGATTCTTATGCTTTCTGCGGTTTGGAAATTACTTCTCTGAGCTTGTATGAAAAAGCTCAAATTCCAGTTCTCATATCCTTTTTGGACTATATAGTATTTATTACAATAATATATGCACTTGTCTTAGGTGGGAGTTTTGTTGTAAGAAGTTTAGACTCATCATAAGCAAATTCTAACAAACATCAATTATGTTTCCTAAAAATCATATAACTTATATTCTGAAATGAACAGGCAAGCCTAGTTCAACAAAATAGTTGATTTATTGATGAGAAAAACTCAGAGCTAGAAGGAAGACACACGTCTAGTGGCGAAGCCAAATCTGGTTTGTCAATTCTCTCCCAGGATTTCTCACTCACATCACTCACAGTTTAACTTAAAAATTCCAACTGGTGATGAACTGGCAAAGCATAGAGGATTTTTAGGGCAGTGAAAATATTCTGCACCATATTAGAACAATGGATGTCATTATACATTTTTCTAAAGTCAGAGAATGTACAACAACAGTGAACCCTAATGTAAACTATGGACTTTGAGTGATGATGATGTGTCGGTGCAGGTTCATCGATTGTAACAAATGTACCGTCTGGTGGGGGATGCTGACAATGGGGGAGTTTACGCAAGTGTGGTAACAGGAGGGTATGGGAAATCTCTGCACCTCCTTCTCAATTTGTTACCGGACCAAAGTCCATGTGCCCAATGCTTCAAAAAGGCCAAAACTCAAAACGTCAGAGTATGGAGTAAGGAAAGAAGGTGCCAACCAAGAATATGGGAGCCCCAGTGGTGCCTCGCTGGATCAGGCAAATGGTTTTTAGGGGCTGGGGAACAGGTGTGCAGAAGTGCTGGGAGGGCAAGTTTTAACTGTGGAGGACCTTGGAACTTGGTCACTTATGGTAAAGGGACATCAACGGACCCTTGGCTTCTGAAAGGGCTCTGGTATTCAAGTTCCAGTAGTGTCCTGGTCCTCTGGTTGCGTGGGGAGGAAGCGGGCGACTCTCGTCCCGGGTGCAGGTGGAGGTCAAAGTTTTCTCCTCTGCATGTGTTTTGCTGCAGGAGTTGTGATATTGCGCTGCTGTCTCTGAAAAGCAACTCGCTAGCTATCTCATTAGCTAGTTCTGTGGCTACAAACTTTGCTGTTTAACCTAAAATTACTCAAAAGAATAGTCTTTTAAAAACTTTTTAAAAATCCAATCGACTTCCTCTTGTATTTATTTTTAACAGCAAATACAGAACATACACGAACAGTGGTGAATGGCATGAGTTCAGCGACCACTCTTGTTAAGATTTTACATCCATCCAACCCCAAATCAAAAAACAACTTAACTGGTTATGCACTGTAAACCCCAAAAACGAGGCCCACTCATGAGTGTTCTTTTCTGCAAAAATCCAAAATTCAAACAAAGAGGGCAGGTGTAGTATCCAGACAGCACTCTGTGAGCCATCC
This sequence comes from Eonycteris spelaea, assembly GCA_003508835.1. Classification (NCBI taxonomy): domain Eukaryota; kingdom Metazoa; phylum Chordata; class Mammalia; order Chiroptera; family Pteropodidae; genus Eonycteris; species Eonycteris spelaea. The sequence goes on from PUFA01000137.1 coordinate 4,643,048, forward strand.
CAGAAAAGGAACCACATAATTAACTTGGGAAAGAGATGGCTCAGAGCACTTCAAGAAACATCTGTCTTCTAAACACCTTCTTTTAATACAGCAGAAATAATGGCAGCATGACTCCACGGACACGTGCTTTTCTCATCACGCGCCTCCAAAGCCCAAACCAAAGGTGAAGTGAGCAGGCTCATATTTTTGCACATTTTATCCTTGTTAACTACTATTTCTTCTTATAATTAACATCTGTTTATCTGCCTCCTCTTTCCTCCCATGATCAGGGCTGTGGATGAGCAGGAAGACAGAGAAAGCACAGGAATATGTAAGTGTTACAAGATCAGTCAAGACTTGCGAGTTAATGAGAACACAGTGCTTCTATTCCCTGAAGTTTAAAATTAAAGGCTTCAACTCAGAATTATGCCTTTCTTAGGTCAGAACTACCTTATCTGGAACAACACTCCATTTAAGGAAAATTATGTCTCAATAACAGAGAATGTGTACACTTAACTTCTAAGAACGAAACAGTCAAAGAGCATGCTAAGTCTCCAACGAGCTAGTGTCCACCTTCCATTAAGTGAGTCATTCTGCACAGCTGAGTCAGCAGACAGCTAAAAAGGTGAAATTATGTATCCCATCATTTTTCCTTAAGAGACTGACCCGGGTGGGAATCTTTGTAAACACTGTATGTTAAAGATGCTTTTCTTAATGGGTCAGGAGAATCACCGTGAACATCAATTACTATCCTGTCCTAGAAATTAAGTGACAGCCTCAGGGAACATGATGACAGGAAGCAGTATTCTGACTCCTACGAAGAAAGGGCCCACTCAACCGAGCCCCACAGGCTTGTCCTGTCACTTTTAGTTGCGTTCTAGAAGCGGGGCGGGGGGAGGGGCGAGGTGGCTGGCCAGACAGCAAGGTAAGCTCCAGTGAGGTGTACTATCACTGTGGCAACAATACCTTTATGCTGAGAAGTGGAGACAACCTGGATGAACACATAAATGAAAGGGTGCAAGAGAGGAAATACTGCCATGACAGATTATGAGTAATTCCTTCAAAGGGGAAGGTCGAGGGGGGTGGTCAGTGGGGCAGGTGGCAGGAGAGGGCAGCTGCTTTTTCAAGACACCCAGTGAAGCTGCTTGACAAACAGTGTTCCTTCCAAGGAAGGCAGCAGCCCTCGCTATGATGCACACGTGAGCCAGTGTCTAGACTGCTAGCATCAAGTGTGAGGAATTATGCTTTCAGAGAGAGACTGGTAAATTAAAAAGCACCAATAGTAAAGAGTCCAGAAAATACAAAAAAAAAAAAAAAAGGACAAAATTAAATTTTCCATTCTTACATTAATAGTAAAAGAAAAGGCACTGGCAAGTCTTCACATCAGAATATCTAAAACAATGGAGATTTCAGATCTATCACTAACATTTAATAGATATTTACACCTGCTTTTTCCTCTACTCGAAAAATCCTACCAACTTCAAATTCAGAAATTTCAGTTTAAAATAACAAGAGTATGTAATAGCATGAAAAAGTTCCAAATCCATATTTATACCAGGCATACGTATATGTAAAGTTATTCTCCTACATTACCAATATGAGATAAGGCATACCACATTGAACAGCTAAATTATTAGGCTGGTCATGTAAGACCTGAAATTCAATCATATGACTGTCAAGATACATTAAATACTGTACTCCTGAAGGCAATTTAATTCAGCATTGGATAAAAGATAACTGAATGATAGAGACACACACACACACAACCCATAAAACACATTCTAGACTTAAATGCTCTCACAGCAAGAGCTGCACATAAAACAGTGCCATATTTGTTGACTGTCTGAATCTACTAAAAATAGTGAGGGATCCACGAAAGCCATCACAGTGTCTGAGATCAGCTTTGAACAAAGGCAGCAGGGAGTCTTCTGAGGTCAAACTTTCCAAAGTTCAAAACCACCATGGTCACTAAGTGTTTCCTTCTGGTGTGAGATATCTTCAAGGGTTCGAAGAGGATAAACCCAGTTATATAAACTCTATCGCAAAATAATAAATGTCTATTCATATTTCAAGCAAAATGCGTAACCAGAATTTTTCTCTAGGACCCATACCATGAATAACACCTGTAACTGCTATTAGATATTGATACATTTTCTTACTAAAACCAAACCATATACCACATTTCATTATTTTAATTACAAGATTAACAACCCATGTTTATCTGGAATATAATTCTCAGTCTGAACTCCTCCATCTTTGGCTCTCCCATGGCAACATGCAGGGTGACCAGAGGTCCCTACTCCAAAGCAAAGAGTCTCATCTTCATTTTTGTTATCTAAAGTTTTAACTTCTGTGTTAAGAAAGAATCTGGAAAGGGAGCTAGGCCTCATGACAGCAGCAGGGGAAGGCAGTGTCAAAGCACAACGTAACCCACAGGGTTCGCTCCAGCCACTGTGAAGCCAGAGCAGACACTGGACCCCAGAGTTCTACGAATCCACAAGACTCTTGAAGAGTCCAATTACACACAAAACAGTGACTTTTAACAGAAAGCTCGTTTATTATAATGGCTAACCATTTCCCCAGTATAAAAGATGAAACAATATTCTGTGGGGTTCCTTCTTCCTTCTCCCATCACTAACCCCATCCCAGACCAAGAAGTTTTCCTGCATTTGTCCCTTGGGACTTCATAGTATGCTAAAGCACTCGAGCTGAGCTTTCTCACTGGCTTAGAGAAAAAAGTTGAAAGCTACAGAGACAAATCAAAAGGCCAAGCGATTAAGTGATACAAAGGATTCTGATTCCATTCTGGGCTCCTGATCCACCCCTGGTCCTTCCAACTCATCACCAACCCAACCTTCAATTACAGTTTTCAAATTGTTCCTTACTTTTTCTTAGCATTTCAAGAAGCTGATTCTAAAATAACACTGCCCTTGAACCGGGATATATTTACAGTATTTACATAAAGTCACACTGTAAGCAGCTATGTGTCTCCCCAAATGATCTACAAATACAAGCAGAATCTGGTTTCTAACCCTAGACTACTTCTGCTGTTGTGTCTTCAGCGCTGGCACAGGTTAGGGACATAATTCCTCCTTGCAATGAGGTCTCTAAAGACAGCACATGAGTCCTCGCTTAACACCATCAACAAATTCTATGGCTTTAAGCAAAGCGAGTAATGAATCTAATTTTACCATGGACTTATTGATATAAACGAGAAGAGTAAGTCCTATGCATCTCAACAACATTGTGAGGAAATATCCATCACTCAAGGACCTGCTGTATTTGTTTTGCTTCCAGCTTTCAAAGCCTGTACACAACTCTGCATTTGCCTCTGCCAAATATTCACAGGGTATTCCTTTCGTTTCTCACAAGTCTCCTACTTCTCCTAAGAGAGAGGTGCAAGAGAAGTCCCACCTGGGAGTCTCCCTTCAAGGCCCTGCTTGACAGTGTTTACCAGAACGATGCATCCACTCGGTCAACTCAAGTTTCCAAAGTCAAAGCTTCCTCAGGCCAACTCATACCAAGTCTCGCAAAACTGACCTCAGTCAAATGAAAACAGATCGCTGATGTCTTGAGAGATATTTCCACAGAAAATAGAGTTCCTGCCTCAGATTTGAAAACGAAAATTCTCTCCTCAAAGCATCTTTTGCTAAACATCACAATCTACTACACAGAACCATATTATAAAAAGTTTTCCTCAGTGTCATATACCGTTTCTGAGTTGTACCCGCCCATTATAGCTTTCTAAGAATAAGAAGCATAATGAGAGACTCTGTGAATGAGTAAATAGAAAAACAGTGTTATAACTTCACGAAGACTAGAGTAAACCTAGTGGGTCAATAAAGTGAGTGTTCTGACCCCTCCCTGACCACTCAAGATGAGGCCAGGCGCTGATCACGTTACGAAACTAAAGGAGTAGGCAAAGTGTAGTGGTGATAAAGTGTATGCTTCCACTTTTCTGTCTCCTCCTTCCTACCAATAAACCTCCTCTCCCACTCTGCAAAGGAAAGAATGATAAAGAAGCACCTACTACACATCCATTGTTTCAACAAATATACTTATTATTGTGCCTGGCACATACAAGTGCACAGACACTTTAACACATAATAAAAGACAGTCCTCAGCATGACCTCACAAAGGAAATCATCCTTATTTTACAGAAGGAAGTGGCAGCTCCATGAGACTAAGAAACTAGCCTGCGGCCAGTGGTAGAGAGGGAATTCTAACTCAGGATCAGCACATTTCCTTACAGGCCACAGCAATTTAGAGCCAACAGTCAGCATTCCAGAAGCTACTCCCATTCCACTCAGCACAGTGACAATGGCGGGCAGGTGGAAGTCAGGATGCAAAAGCTGGTGAGAAAGAAGCACCTGTGGTCAGTCTGGGGTTGGTATGTCCCTTCATACAAGTAAGTGCACTTTCCTGCCTAGGCCCTCAGGCAGAGGGACGCTTCCATGAGAGTGTTTTATGAACACTCTCTCCTCCCAACTCCTCCTAATTCAATCTCCACTCTTCAGTCAACCCTTAACTGGTCCCACAGCTCCCAGTGTTGCAACCAAGGCACCCTAAGAAGCCTGACAGTTGCCAAGTGATCACCTCAAAGCCCCACTACTATTCCCACAAATACCTCCTACCCACCCTACAGAACTCCCGAGAACATTACTGGATTCCAGGCAAAGGCTGGGGCTGCCAGTCAGAAAATGTAAGACTCAGAAAATGCCCTAATATTTCACCACTGCCTGAGAGAATCAGAAACCCCACAAGTCAGCGATAAGGAAACAAGACACTCACAAATCTATGCAGTTGCCTAATGGGCTCTGGCCTCCAACATCCTTAACTTGGGAGGGCAGGAGTGCCCGGGGTCCCTTTATTCCCAGGGATATGGAGCTCTGCTTTGTGGGTCAGGCCAAACCCACCCTCTGGTCTTCATCGACCCCCTACTGAGATGACATCTGTCAACTGGCTTGCCCCTCCAGAGAAGGGTGGCATTCTCATCAACCAGCAGCCACTAGCATCCAAAATTACCTGAGGGAACCATAGGTAGAAAGACAGCTCTGAACTGAAACCCTAGAGTCACAAATAACCAAAATTTCCTTTCCTATGATAAACCCATAATCTTAAAAGTAAAAATAAGTTCTGATTATCTGAATGAACTGCTAACTTTGCCACAGAGCAGGTTTATGATCGTGAATGAGTCATTTAACTTCTCAGAAGTGTGGCCACCTCACTATAAATGTCCATGGCTCTGAGGTCTGCTCCCCAGGCCAGCATTTTGATTTACTAGGCACTGGTCTTTACACCAGGGATACAACAGTGAGCACAGTAGGTAAAACCAGTACTTTCATCCTAAGAGAGGGACGTAAGCAATACACAATGAATACACTTGCTGCTGCTGTGAATATGATGCTGATATTTAAAAAAAAAAAAAAAAACTACAGGGAAAAACCTAGCAGAGTGAAGAGGAGAGCGCATGTCAGGAAGGGGTGGTTGCTATTTTATATGGTGGTCAGGGAGGCCTCTCTGATACCCTGTCATTTGGGCAGAGCGCTGAAGGAGGTGGGGAATGCCTTGTCCCAAAGGACCATGTGAGCCAGAATTAACCTTCACGGACAAACTCACAGGCGCCCTGGTGGCCACAGCCCCACTACCTTGGCCAGGATGTCATCCTCTGTGGCTTGGAGGAGACGTGGTGTTCTATTCAGGCTTCAACAATGGTGATACATTCCCCTCCCTCGGGTGGACAGCAGCACAGTGCCCCCAGGATGTCCCACTGCAGCATATCTCTGAAAACAGGTCCCCCTAGCACACATGAAGAGAAGGACCCCTTCTCTGGACAAGCCAAGCCATTCTTAGCATGACTACTTCCTCATGCAAAGCTCAAGCCTGGGTTGTGGAGAGAAGGCTGGCTGCAAGAGGCAAAAGCAGAGGAAGAAAAGCTTCCAGATTCCCCCATTTATCACCTGACTACACAGCTTCTCCAGCAAAACTCATTCTCAGGGTTGAGATCTGAGGCTTCTACTGGCAAAGCCTGGCTATGATTTTTTTACCAAACACTGAAAGCAAAGTCCCCCCCTTTTCTTTTCTGTAAGTACAATAGAGGGAAAATCAATGGTTTTAATTGAAAAATAAATCCCAAAATTTACAGTGCACATCACTGCGTATTAATGTTTGGTACGTGGCTACTTGTGCTGCAAGGTTACAAAATTCAAATACTGAATAGTAACAAAAACCTATTAACAGAGCCATATTAAAAGCAGCCTCTGTGTATTGTTGTCTTGCTATGGTTGCACTTCTACCATTTCAGATTACCCAGCATCTTACTTAGGGAATTCTTCCGAGTTCTGCGACCAGAAACCACTCTCTAGATGCTAATAGCAAGGCTCTTTTCTCTGATAATGCACTGACTAAACTGGACACCACATTTCCTATAGTGGTGTGCACGGGGGTTGCTTTTTGTCTTTTATCATTGACTATTCCCCGAATTGAGTCTGCAAAATTTCTAAAACCCAGATTCTTAGTTTATCTTGAAAAATCAACTTGTCAAAGCTGCGTCCTTAGGCCCAAGGAAATAAAGTCTAGAGCTGAGCAGAGGCTCACGGTAGGAACGGGGAGGTGGGGGAGGGGTGCACAGGAGCTCTCCAGCCCTCACTGCTCAGAATACTCACCTCTGTAATACTGACATGAGCCAGGTGTCAGAGGCAGTCTCAGTGGCTCTTCAACCCTGGCTGACAACCAGGCACTGGTAGAGATCTATGTTGTTGCTGGGTGTTTTTTATTTTGTTGGTAATTATACATGATTGGGCCTCACCCCATCTATTGGCTCAAAATCCCTAGGACTGGAGCTTGAGTATTTTGTAATCGCCGCTAAATAATTCAGAATAACTGCAACTACGGCCCACGAGGACTAATGTCAGGCACTCTAGTATGAACCTCCAAAACCCATGTTCCCAATAAAAAATGAAAAGCCCCCTAAACACCGCCCCCAGATCACAGTGTAGCTAATAACGCACAGCTGTTATCTCCAGATACGTAAAACAGCAGGTGTGGCCAGTGTGGGAGAAGCCCAACTAGCAGATGCCACACAAAACCCTCCAACAAAAAAACCGACTGGTAAACTACCAAAGACGAGTCCTGCCTCCTTCCCCCCTTCTCTGGGGGGACCATATTAATTTATCATCCAAACAGGAACCTGAGAATGAATGAGGCACTAATAAGACAGGTGCCAGAACAGCAGGTGCAAACCAGAGCTGCCTTGGGCAAACGGAAGGTATGGTCACCCGGCCCTTCACTGTGCTTCAAGAATTTTTAGTTTAAAGGAGAAAACAAACAAACAAACAAACAAACAAACAAAAAAGAAAGGAAAAAAAAGCATCCAGATGGCAAGTTACTAATTATTAGATTCTACAGTAGAGGCAGAAGGCGCCCCACCCCCAGCACCCAGCCCTGTACCTGCTCACTGCAGGCCCTCTGTAAATGGGTTTTCAAAGAACAATCAGGAGGCCAATGAAGGCTGAGTTGTGAGTGTGATGCTTGTGCGATGAACCTATTCAGTGACCTGTAAACACAACCTTTGCACAAAACCTCAAATAGGAAGGACAGCCTTCAATCTCTCAGGCATTCTCCTCAGAGACTTTCTGGGAAGTCCTGCAGAGCTGACCCAGCTTCAACAACCCCATCCGAGAACAAACTCAGTGCGACACAAAATCTTCACAGGAAATACAACCGAATAAAGGCCAAAGACACCTGGGATCAGTCTTACTCCCGGGCATAGAACTCCCCCACCTGCCTCTGGGGAAGACAGTTGGTATTCTTCCCTTTTCAGGTCTGGCTATAGAGCCAGCTGCCCCTAGCAACTTACCCTTCTAAACTGCATCTGGCAGTAGCCCTGGAAAGCCACTCAACAATAACATGCAGGGAGCCTAAAGGGCTGAGACTGGTGGGACTCCTGACATAGAACTACAAAGCCCACAAGCGCCACAGCCACCGTCCAAAGCTTTAAAAAGGAGAGGAGGAAACCCTAGTTCATTAGAACTACAAGCAAATGGCCTGGAATGATGTCCGCACCATCACTGACTCCTGGGGCCTCTGGAGAAGCCCTGGGGGCTGCCCTCATCCAGCCACACTGGGCTCCTCCTCAGCCTCCCCCGTCCCAGCAAAGAGCCTGCCCACGGAGTATGTGAGTCCCTTCAGCACCCAGCTATTTCTCAAAATCTGAACTGAGAAGAACAGCATTAGGTGTTTGGGGGCAACAGAACTCCTGTGTTCTGACTGTGGTTACCAAATCTATATGCGTGTTAACACTCGAAGACTTGTACACCAAAAGAAAATAGAAGTCAAGTTTACTTAATGATAATTTTAAAAATAAAACTGAAATACTGAAGGGAAGTGGGAATGACTCAAACCCCAAGACACCTCTTTGGCTTGTTTTCCTGTTTGCTCAGTGAGGGGCCCCTTAGACAGACAGGCACATCCGCTGATGGGTTTGCTGTGTTGGCACCGTCTTCCCTCCCTCCCCCTCCTGGCCCTCACATTTCCTGTTCTTGTGACACTGCCATGCAACAAAGCTATAATTCAGAGTCTCCAGTCATGGAAATATCGAAGCCAGGACAGGTGTAAGTCAAGCTTCCGAGGGCCCATTAGGGCACAGAGGGGCACAGGGAAGGGGTCTCGGATTCCACAGCATTTACAAAGCACCACCCTACACCAACATGTAGGTGGACTCACTTTCCGAAAACCCAGTGCAAAGAAACTGAACCCTGTCAACCTAAATAAAGCAGAGTAATTAACACAAATCAGTTGGCATCGTTACCAACTTCCAGAGCCCAGTCCCCTCACCAGCACCCATACCTTAACGTTCAGACAAGGACACAGTAAAGATGTATGTGGAAGGCCCAGATAAAGGCACATTAAACTGGTGGCACGAACACCGAGACCACTCGCTAAGAAGCGCTGACCATGAAGTGGATTCGGAGAGGGGAGGCGGGGGATAGAGAAGACTCTACAGCCACTTTCTTTCTCATTCTTTCTTGGATGATGACATGCAAAATAATCTCATCTGGATTTCTGGAAAGGGGGTCACGACAGTCCACAAAATTCATATAGAGATAAAAATTTCTATAGCTGTGCCTCTTCTCAACCAGTACTTGTGGTTCCTCAAGCTGGTACTCAAATCAAAGAATTTTTTGTTACTTCACTAGAGTTCACCAAGTTTGAAGAAATCTTATTGCATGTTTTTTTATGTGTGTGAACTACAACTTCAGATACAGGGTCTATTTAAAATGCGGGACTTCTGACCATAAGCCCTAGGGAGAGAGTTTGCTCTCCTGGAGAATTAAAAAAAAAAAAAAAAAAAAAGGAATTTGTTTCAGAATGATTTCGAGTGGCTGAGATGCTGAGGACAAATGTGTGGGCCTCCTCCCCCGCTCCCCTAGCAGGGGTCACCCCAGCTCCCCATGAGGGGGTCACACCCAAGCAGAGCGATGAGCAAGTGCGCTCGCTCATCTAGGCGATGCCTTTCACTGCACACTTAGCCGGCAGAATTCTGAGCCCTAGCAGAGAAGTCACACAGCATGGGGACAGTAGGTCTAGCCTGAGGCCTGGCCTGACTATGCTCAGGGAGACCTGAGCAGCCTGCAGGGAAGTCCTGCTCGTGGGCTTTGTACTTGTATGCCATGGACCTCAGTGTCAAGACCATGGCAGTGAGATTTCCAAACTGTCCATCACGAGGCATCAAGCTATTGTGTTTCACCCTTAGGACTCCAGTAAATTATGTAGGGATTTTGCTTCTATTTAAAGAATGACAGTGAGTGGGTCAATCGGGCATCTACTCATTACAGTGTCCAATTCTTCAAATGATGGCATCCATCCTGGAGCACTGCTCTCAACTCACCAGGAAGGAACAGCAACGGTGGGTCTGGCCTCATCAACTGGAACCACAATGCAGCTAAACTACTGGGCTGCCATCCACACTGCCCCCTGTGCAGTTGCAAAGACGGTGAAGGGAACAAAACTCAACCAGAGAAGGGCCAGGACCAATGTTAGGTGGGAAAACACTCCCCCCTCTCCTTTTAGGCAGGCACCTGAAACCCAGCAGAGAGAGACTGAGCAGCTAGCTCAGAGAAAGACATGAGAGGAAAATGGGCTTACACAACTGGACAGGGCAAGAGGAGAGGGGTCCGCGCACTTAAAGAAGCCCCAGGCCTAAGTATAAGTGATACAGCAAGGAGGGTGTAACTTACTAAAACAGCCATGCCATCGTCCCATCTCACTGCACGTCCCAGTGGTCTAGAACAATTTTTCTCCCACCAAGTTAATCATGTCTCCGGGAAGGTGCAAGGAGGTTTGCTTTTGCTCCTCCCCCATTTCTACTCACTCAAGTATCAGCATGTCTTCTCTAGGTGGGGAAAGAGCACCCATCTATGTAATACACATCAGTCTTGAATCCTGCCACAATATGGTGCCACCTTGTTGTCTGCTCCAGCCTAAGTATCCACCAGGTCAATTCTGGGTCTGGTGGTTGGCTGCCACGCAAGACAGCAGCGGCATTTCTAAGAATCCCAGGTTAGACGTCTTAGTCCAAGCAATGGAGATTAAGCAAGGAGGACACTAGGGACTCGAAGAGCTACCTTGTGTGTAGTAAATAAGGCTGGACAGAAGGTGAACTGTTAGTAATCACATTAAATATAAATTTGCATTTCCAGAGTTTTACAGTATAGTATTTTAATTCTAAAGAAATTAGAATGAATTAAATGTTTTGTGAAATTCAGACCTAAGATATATTTTTAAATGGTCACCTCTGAGGTTCCAACTACAGGTATGTTAACATCTTGTTAATAGGAAAGAAACTAAGAGCAACTCTCCAAAGTTCAGACCTTATTTGCCGAAAGAGAACAAGTGATATGATCAATCAATCAACAGTCACCAAGAGATGAGAATGAAGCTAGTCACCCTCCTAGTAAATGTGTTTATGAAATGTAATTTTTCTTATAAAACTATAGCAAATAAAATCCAGAAAACTTTACCTCACTGATCTCAATCACCTGTCAGTTGTCGGTCATCCCCTATTTCCTTCAGAGACATTCCTTTAAACATACAACCCCAAAAATGGCTCAAAATCATGACTCAAGATCTCACATTTCCTGATAAGGATCATAATTCCGCAATCTTATTATTAATATAAAAACACATTATAACTCCATCCATTTCTAATATAATGCAGAAGTATACACCACACAAACCTTGAATGATTTTTTCCACCCGACATTACTCTACTCCCATGAACTTATCCTTATTCCTTCTCAAAATTCTATCCACCACAATCGTCCTTCCCTCCTCTTAAGAACAAACTCATGTGCCTGTAAGCACCAGTAGGGCAGGGACCCTACCTTTCTGACCTTTCACTGTTACAACTCTAGAAACTAGCTGACACTCAGTAAATATTTGTTAAAAGGATCTGAAACTCACTCCACATTTTGCTTAAATGATAACCCTAGAACAAAAGAGATTTTAATCAAGCACTTCATTTTCCCATTTAAAAAAAGCCACATCACATACCACCACTTAAGATTTGGTAAACTATAGTTACTTCCAAGAAGCCATATGTCAACAGTAAGCACGAGATTTTGGCAAAAACAAAAGGCAAAGATTTTCTTTTTCATCTAAAATTACTAAATTAACATCTAATAAATAAAATCCCAGATTGTCACAGATTCTTCTCCTTTTAGCTTTATAACCAAATACCACTATGGTTTCAAATTAGAAGGGTTTGAACAGGCTTCCACCAACCGTGGTCACTGACATCCTGTGCCTACTGAGAACTAGCATCTTTTCACCACAGAGCAAATACTGTACGTGTATTTTCTGCTAAAAAAAGGAGCAACACAAAAGCCAGAAAAGGGTGTTTTCTTAACAGACATTTAATTGAGTAGCTTCTAAAACTCTTGGACCTCGATTGCCCAAGTCCCAACATCAGTGATATGGCTGCAAATACCCTTTGCTGTGAGCAAATCTGCTCACCTACCCCAGTCCACTGCCTGCCGATGACAGGGAAGAAGCAGAAGTGGAGCCATATACTATTGGGGTTCGGAGAGAGGATTACAGAGGGTTTACTGCCTTATCTCAAGGTGTACATAGAAAAAAGTGGACTGAGTGGTTTGTACAGACACTAACGTTAAGGAAAAGCTAGCAAATTCTGAAAGGTCAGGACTGTAACAAAAGTGTACAGTATCTAAGCCAAAACTGAACCCTGAAGACCAGATTGCAGTCTCACCGCTGAATGAAGCCCTTTTTGCTCCCTGAGGGGCTGACTTCATCTCTGCTAACCCAATGCTGCACTCTCTGGTAAAAGCAGTCACTATTAAGAATGAACAGCATGAGTTAAATGTAGTAATGTTCTCTTTTCTCCCCAGCCCACTGGTCAACTACAGATGAAAAGAGATCAAGATCTTACTGAAAATGACAAGTACACCCTCTCACTGGATGTGGAAATCCAAACAGAAAGTCACTTTAATGCCCCAAATCATTATGACATTAAAATATTACTATGACTATGATGCAAAATAATCACATAGAGAGGCTGCTTCAGGAACTGCAGTAATAAGCCACGTGTACAGAGGAAGCACATGAATAAGTAACAAGAAAAAAAATGAAAAAAATCTGTGTTCAAATTAGCTACTCCAAAAAAGTCTAAAATCCAGTCTTTTATTGGAACAAAAGTACCGCTTCATAGTAAGCCACCAAATCCGAAAGGCAGTTTTATTTGTGGGAAAGTAAGAAAAAGGAAAAAAATAACAGGTTTGAGTACAAGCAACAGGATATTACAGCTCGTTCTAAGCCAATTATTAGCAAGCCAAGCTGTCACCGCAATTATTAAAGCAAATTTCCTGCCTAATTAAAGGCTAAGACAACCTGTCATACACCCCACGTGGAGGGCCACTTAGAGGGGACCATCTCAGTCTGGGAGACCAGCAGCCCCAGAACTGTGCCCAGTGAGGACTCTGGTTTGGATGAAAAGAAAGAAGCAGCTCCAACAGTGAGGAGTTTGTTCGCACCAAATGCTTCGTTTTGAGTCATCTCTCAAGGTCTCATGAGTTAAAGGACAAAGACACTCTGGAGACAACAGACCCAGCCAGAAGCTGCTGCAAGGAAAACGCAGCGCTACTTCCCTCTGAATTCCAAACGAAGAGCTTTTGAAAAACCATGCCTGGGGGAGGAGAGATGTGCTCCTTTCTGACCCTTATAAATTTTAAAAATGTTCTAACAGAAACCGAGCTGAGTTACAGAACCTCTGCAGCCAACCTCCAGTGAGGTAACAGCTTGCGAAGTACACCTGGCTGCCAGTTTACGCCTCCTCAGAAAGGAGTATCCTGAACATGTACGTCACTGTGGCTTTTTCTTACCAGACTGGGTCACTTACCCATTGTTCCACTTAGCCACTCCGTTTTTATTGTCGACAAATCTCTCAGGTGGCAAGAAGTTGCCTTAACCTATGCGACCAGGCAGAGTTGAAAGAAGGATTTCCTAGTACAGGAAACGGAAAGGGAAATGAGCCTACAGAGCCTAAAGCCAGAAGCAAGCTAGGAAAAAACAGCAATGCTTAATTTATTTTTTAAAGACAACTTTAAAGTGAAAAAACAAACAAACAAACAGAAACCCCAACTGTTTGACAATAACATTCTCAACCCAATTATGACTGGAAATTGGAGGCTTAAGGTTAATTTCCTTCAAAACTACCCCATCAACTCAAATTGCGTGTAGGTTTAAACACTGAGAAGTAACTTTAAAAAGAGCTGGATGGACCACACCCCAAAGACTGCTAGCCAGGGGCTGCTCTGGGCCTCCAGAGCCTCCCAGGGGGGAAAAAAAGTCATCAATTCCTGGCCATGGCCACCATCTGTAAGGAGTTGGCACATCCTCCCCGGGTCTGCGCGGGTTTCCTCCGGGGACGCCGGCTTCCTCCCACATCCCACAGACATGCACGTGAGGAGACTCAGCGTGTCTGCACTGTCCCCGTCTGAGTAGCAGGAGTGTGGGTGGCCCTGCAATGGAAGGGCGTCCCATCCAGGGTGGGTCCCCACTGTGCCCTGAGCTGCTGGGACAGGCTCTGGCCACCATGACCCAGAGCTGGAATGGGTGGGGGCGGGGGGAGGGAACAATGATCTTGCTTTTCTTCAACTCACTTAAATGTATGCAGAGCTCACATACATTTCAGTGTTTAATATTGGAAGTGTTTTCGGTCTTTTGAAGTTTGGTGACATTTTTGTGACCAGAAATATTCCATAGGAACCTAACTATTGTTTTAATCCACTGGCCTAGGGTAAAACCGTTCCATTATACTTAGTCGCAGTTTCCGAGAACCTCTGGACGATGCTTAGTGAGGACTCGCTGTAATGGTTCATTCACGCGGACCATCATAACAGCACAGGGATGTAAGCAGCACAAGAAACATTCTCACTTTATCAATGGAAATTTGAGCTCAAAGGCAAAGATTCAGCCAAGATCACAGTGTCGAACTAAGTGTAAAAACTAAGATTAAATTCCAAGTCACCCAATACTCAGTACAGGGACCTTTCTAATAAATGTGTTATGATTTAACAGCAAGGTTCAATTTGGGTGCCTTCTTCAGAAACACCTTTCTGTGTGATACTGCCGTGCAATGCTCCGCAGGTGCAGCATCCACACTTACACAGATAAGGTATAGTTTTACACATATACATATATACATACACAGTATATAGTTTTTAACCTGTGTTCCTGTATTTGAGAAACAATATTTATAAGTACATTAAATCCTCCTTAAGGGACATCAATCCTACATAGACTTCCCAAATAAGTAAAGCTGTGTCACTATCGCCCGGAAGAATATGACAGCACCGCTATCAGCAATTCCCATTTGCTCAGGCAAAGAGCATTTAAAGCCATACTGTGTGCAGAACTCTCTAGATCCTGGTCACCCAGCGCTCCTTCCATCTACCTCGCGCTAGCACACTGTGTCTGGCATCAATTTTTTTTAAGTCAGATTGTGTTTCAAATACACCAGAAGAGTTCTTTTTAAGTTAAAGGAGATTTCCAAAATCAGAAAATAACCCCATCTCACAGAATATCAGAATTCTATTAATTCCTCTCGTTTGCTTCTCATAGAAAGTCTGATGAGACTTCAAGTTAGTTCATCTCACGAAGCTGCTATGCAGTCTAGAATCCACGAACCCTATAGCCTACTATGCTGGAACTACTGACAGATTTAAAAATCTGAAAATTGTTACTTTACTCACTTTGCCTTTACCTAGAAGATGCAAAGGACTGTGCACCTTTTTGCATATCCTCATAAAAACTATGGTCATTCTTCAATCAAAAGGCAAGTGATTGAAAATTTACTTCATGAGCCCGCCAACTTGGCCTAGAAAAATCACAACCATCAAGATAAAATCAAAAGAAAACGAGAGTGCACGCATATTTACAAGGTCATCCGACCTGGGCATGACTCACAAAAGTAACACTATTAACGGAGTTGTGCTTTATACGTTGCAAAGTGGTTCTGCCATGAACGGCTCCTGCCCAACTTTGCAGCAGCCCTGAGAACGGAGCCTTCACCCACGGTGCATGGTTGGTCAGAATAAGCAATATCAGATCTCTGAGGTAACAGATAAAGTGGCCTTACTGATAAAGTCCCTCTGCCAGGTGACTCACCTCGGCTCACATAGCTAGTAAGTGGCACAGCAAGGCTCCACGCCAGCCCCTGGGGCTGCAGACTTGGGGCCCTCAGCTACTTGGTTGTTGTAGGTTTATAGCCCCAGGAGATGGATGGAAAGGCTGCCATGAGGAACCCACCTGGCCACCTACCAGTTGTTGATCAGAAATCACATTTCCACAAATGGCAGCCACTTGAATTCGGTACAACACCCCAGGCTCCACTAGCCCCACACAGCTGCTGGAGACTAGCAGAGAGCAGGCCACTGCCTTCCATAACTCTTCCTTCTCCCAGCTCCAAGTACACCCACACAGGGAGGCCAGGCACTGAGGGGTGGAGGAGGAAGGGGCTTCAGCAAGCCAGAGAGCCTCGCAGCCCTCTGCTAGCCTCCGGAGAGACAACAGTAAAGCTTTGTGCAACACATGCTTGGGGGTTCTTCTCAGCAATTTAGAATGAGGAAGCTCCGGTCGCTGCCAGACTTCTGTTAAAGAGCTCCCATTTAGATGGTTGTGCCCTTAATAATCTGCCCCTGTGCCACTTCAGTGTGTCACCTCCACAAGGGCTGACAACTCAGCAGATGCATCAAAAGTACTTCTGTACTCAGGCCTGAACCGGAGCATGAGGGCCTGGGACGGACAGAGGTCCCATTCAGAAGGAACTCCTTTGAAAACTCCTCAGGCATTCTGAATCCCAGAAATTCAACTTACTGCAAGGGAAAACCAGCCCAGTGGGGGCAGGGCAGGGCAGAGACGTGACCAACTGTGCTACCTGTGCCAGGTGAGGATCCATCAGCACAGGGACGCCAGGGTAGACTTAGCATCATATCAAGCGGTAGCAATTTGCCAGATTTCATACTCTCTTCATGAGAACTTCTCTCAGACATTTAAAGTGGGTACCTACATGGACACATGATGCCTGATGACAAAGGCCATCCCCAGAACCCTAACACCACCATCTGCTGAATGCTTAACCAGAAGTCGGCTCACTTTCCATGTGCTTTCTAATCTTGATGACAGCCCTGCCTGGCAGGGACTCCTGGCCCATTTTTTCAGACAAGGAAACAGACTAACATGGGTTGTTAACTCACCCAAGCTTACAGTCCTACCGAGCCCAGGCCTGAGAGCCAGTGTAGGCCTTCCACCACCAGTCTATCCTTCAAGACTCTGCTCCCCAGTCACATGTCCCCTTGTCACCTATCTTTAACAACCACGGTGGCATGTGGAGGCCCTAACTGTGAACCCAGCTGCCTGTAACTGCTCAGAGGGGAGTTTCGGCTGAAGAGAGGACTGAAGTGTCCCTCTCTCCTCAGAGCCCCAATTCTTACTATAATCCAATTACCTGCCTGCAAACTGAGAGGATCTTGAGGGTAAGGGCTGGCTTTCTCACTTGCCTCCACACCCCAGCACCCACCGTGATGTCAGACACACAAAGCACATGGGATCAGTGTTTGCTGGACGACAGGGCCCAAGCAAACTTCAGGTCAAGCCACACTGTCCCACGGTCTACGACGAGGGAAAAAAGTGTGTCTGATAGTAAGAAGAACCCCAAAACCCGAGTTTATATAATCTTAAACATGAAGTACTTCATCTATACCAGTTGCCACAAAAGCTCCTTTAACTTATAGAGCGAGTTCATGAAACACAAACACTTCGCTCAAAGTTCTAGTTATTACCACTTAAACACTGTTCTGTTCCCCAGGGACCTACAATTTCAAAGATAAAAAGCTGATGCTTTGCATTCAACCTAGTCTTCATCATGTAACTGCCAACAAGTTAAAACTCAGTTACAAGCTACAAAAAATAAAAAGTATTATTCTAACAAACAATATTTTCCTTTGCCTCTCCAACACTTTATTTTTTAACATCTTATCTAGTTTGTATACAGATGTTTCAGTAAGTCTGAGAGCCAGCTAAGAACCTAGATAGTATGAAAGTCCAAAAATATTTTAAAGGCTTAAATGAAATGGAGTCTAAATTTTTTTAAAGAAACTGAAGAAAAAGCTCAGTTAATTTTCACTTATATTACAGTTCCCTCCAAAACACAAAGCCTTCCTCCTGGTCGGAGAATTCGGAACAGCACAGAGAGGAGACTGCATGAAGATGGTGCCTTGTGAAACTTCTTTCAAGAAAAGAAAAACAGGTATGACCGTTTTCTAGGAGAAAATTCCCAAGGAAGCAAACTTCATTCAAATAGAAGTCTAACCTTCATGGTCCAATGAAACGTAAACCCAGGAACTCTAAAAATCTCAAGTAGAATGGCAATCTGTCTTCACAGTGTCAAACTCCCAAGAGAGATCAATTTAACACCAAGAGAACATGCCGCCTGAGGTGTGTGACGTTCCTAAGACCCACTCTCCGGGCCTCTGCCAAACTGCTCAAGACCCTTCTTTCTTTTCTTCACACCATATTGTTCTGTCCCAAGAGAATGAGTGAGCATCCAGAGCAAAGCTGTGGGCTCAGCCAGGGCTAAGACTGTCAAAGGAGAGTGGCAAGGACACCTAAATCCAGGTGGAATTTTAGGCAATGATGAACTTTACTGCCCTTGATCACTGACCTAACCTATGCATAAATAAATGCAGAGTAAGCTGTCCCTGACAATGTTCAATGTGCCCTTACATTCCTCCATTAGTACCCTTTTTCAAATGAAGAATGTAAAACAGCCAGTCACCACACTTTTGAGGCACAGATATCTAATTTATCATCTTCCTGGAGGGTTCCATGACTATACTCGTTACTATAAAAACTATTTTAAGTTTATTTCGCTATGGAGTCTGTGTTAATGGGTCATTGAGACTACTAGATACCTGATTTCAACTGAAAAAAAATTTCCTGGACTGAGTTCCAGTCTTCAATTTGACCATTTGCAAGGTACAGATTACTTTTTGTAGGTCCAATAGATTCATTTACTATTATTTACCAGGAAGGTGCTCTCAGAAACAAATTCTGACACAGAAACAGAGATGCTGTACAGTATTTTAAAACACTTGTACAAAGTATTCTGAAGGTACCAACAGAGGATGATCTTAAAAAGTTAATATATCCTTATTTCCAAAAGCACTTGTCAAACTGTAATTATTTCAATGAGTTTCTAATGGCACTGTAATGGTATAAAACTAAGTCCCAAAGCTCTTTATGCCCTAAGCTTTCCACATGAAAAATGTTCCCCTCCTGCTCCTCCTTATCCCAAAGGACACACAGATGCTTGTGAACACGAGCCTAACAGTCCAACACACCCTGCGCCACGGCCCTCTGCATGGAGCCAATGGAAGAACAGAGAGTGGAGGTGCTGAGACTACATCCAAACACAGCCCACCCAGTAGCTTTTTTAAGAGCAGAGGGGGGAGTCTACCTATACGTGAAAGAGGCCATTCAATAATGAAACACACCTGTGATGAAGAAGACCTGGGACCCAGAAGACACAGGCTAAATAAACTCCAGTGCTGTCACTAGCAACCTCTTTACCTCTGACTTTGCAATATTTAACCGTACTTTCCAATGGCGATGAGGCAGGGGCGGACACACCCAGCTGCAGCACGGGAGTACCCTTCAGGTCCAGGTTCCCTCTTAGCTCATGAGATTTTTACAAGGGCCCATGCTGAAATCTTACAACAAGTCTAAGCAGAGCACTTGAGAGCCTCGATTTCATTAAGGACAGTGTCGTCATGACTTCCTGATACTGGCTGGCCCAGAGAGAGGGAGGGGTGGCATATGTGATCCTGCTGGGAGCGTAGGCTGCAAAAGAGCACACCTTTCCACTCCCAATTATTCACTCTAATGAACTCACTCAACCTCATGAATGAAGCCCCTTACGTCCTTCCAACCTAGTTAGTTTCCAAACAAAACTAAGCAAAGTCTTCAAGGCAAGCAAAGCCCAGGAAACTATTTTTATGTGCCCAGAAAGCCTAGGCAGGTAACCCAGCTCAGCACAGTAAAAAGGCGGCAAATATCCCCCCACGCAGCCCTCGTCATGTGTAGTGCTAGCACTGACACCGGGAAGGCACACTCTGGAGTCCAGGTCACGATGTGGCAAGAAGAGCAACTGATCTGGAACCACTTTGTGTCTACCTCAGTCAACGCACTAAGGAGAAGCGTCAAGGATTACAACTTCACACACATGCTTACGAAAGCTGAAAAGCGCTCATAACACTTCTTTCCGACAAAAATGCTTAGTTGTATTTTAATACCTCTTTCCTACTAGTAAAAGGGCCCAAGTTAAGGATGTGCTACAATCAAATCCTTCTCAAAGACGAATGGCAAAGCTCAGAGATTCACTCTCTAATCGAAGAATTAAGTTAAGCCCTTTCATATCATTCTCATCACAAATTTAAAGAATCTCCCTCAAAAAAATGCTAACTGATCTATAAGAAGGTCTAAAGAAAATGTGTCTAGAAAATCCATAAGCTGAAATTCTGGTCCACGAGCGACAGACTTCGCTAATATACAACTTGGATAAAGTGATCAGAGGGAGGAATGGCCAATAGAAAAAGGAAACTAAACCTAAGAACCTGTGACACGAGAAACTCACCTGCAAAGTTTCCCTGCAAAGCACAGAAATATGACACAAGTAACTACAGATAGATGTGCTGCACTGACTGAAGTCACCAAGCGAAGACTAAGCAGGTAGCGAACAACACGTGCGCCCAGGCTGCAGCTGGGAATGCCTGGAGGCAGGGGACCAACTAGTCCTGCGGATTTTCGACTGCACAGGGTTAGTGGTCTTCATCCCCTCGCTGTCCAAGGCCTAACTCTACTCGTCTGGACCAACTGCCCTGTCCAGCAACCCAAGGCCTAGGTGAAGTTCTTAATTTCAAGGGCGACATATACTCCGTAGTATTCTGCAAGAAGGCAGAGTTCTCCACTGGGGAAATGTAAGAGGCAGAGGAGAAGGAAGCTGAGGGAGGAGGGATTCATGCAAAAGAAACATGGAGTGGGAAGACAGAGTGACCCAAAACTTACTCTGTTTAGACACAGATGATACTCAAAGTATCATTTTCCCAGAGTTTCAACAGTTGTCTCTGGCTACAAACTAACATGAGTAAGTTTTTCTTCCAGAAGAGTTTCGTTTGGGGGTTGGAATAATTGGAGAGATGTGCGCAGGGCACAAGAGAGGGAACCGACAAGTATGACAGGTGCGAGAAGATGGGCCAGGCTCTCCCTCCGCTGAAGCTAAGCAGTCACTTGTTCCCCAGCACGTGGTCATGGGCATGCAGAGTTAGCATAACACACCAAGGGCCTTAATGAGGAAGCCCACAAGAAAATTTTTAAAAATCTCAGCCTAAGATACAAGAATTTTTTACTCTGCTTAAAAAAAAAAAATCAAAATGCCAAGTTGTCAAACCTTGTCACTCTCGTCATTAGTGATAAATATGACAAATAAAGTCAATCCTTGTTATTTTTTCTTAGTTAATATAATTAATAATGTAAAGCTGCTCATATCCATAACTGTTTCACGGCCTCAGTGGGTTTGGTTCACCTGGATAGTAAACAGTCACGTGAATGCTTTCTGGAGCAGGGCATAAGTAATAAAAACAGATGCATTTAACCACAGCATATTAGTTCACTACCATGAGGCAGAACGTAAGCACTGGGTTTCTACGGCCATTATAAACAATATCCTCGCGTCCCTCCCTTCTATCTCCACATCTTTCCCTCAGAAAAATTCATAAACCAAAAAAGTCATCAGGTTTTTCCCTTTCCAATAACTGCTGCTGAGGACTGAGAACTTGCTACTACTTGCAGTACCAGCTAGTACCACCACACACATTCCCTCTGGGGCTTTGTCTGAGTTCATGCTGCTCAGGCAAAACTTACAACAGCGGAACTTTCCCCTGCTCTGAGCCTCCAACACACTGCGACCAGAACCACCTCACAACCCACAGCACCTGAAAGTGATCTCTCACAGAACTGCGCAGCAAAATGAACACACATTTAGTGTTAAGGGATGCCTGGTGGGTTCTCGCTCCCCTTGAAAGTATGTCACAGTCACGTGAACAGAAGACGCAGGCAGTGGTAGATGTTAACATAACACTGAAAAACAAAAGTAACTAATTTTTTGAGCCTTTCCAACTACAAGAAAAAAACCAAGTGCCATATGCAGCTCGCTGCTCCATCATCCCCTCCTGTTCTGTCCCTGGAAGTAGGAATAATAAAGGACCCCATCACCCCCCGCAAAGGGTGCATCAGTGGTTCCTGCAAGGCCCATGGAGAAATCCTCAAGCAGCACGAACCAGGATGCCCACAGGAACCTTTGCCTCAACCTTCTGTGATTTGAAGATTTAAGCCACCTTGGTGTGAATGACCCTTAACCCTTTAAACCCCAAAAGGCTGCGGTAACTATCTAAAAGTTGCATTACTGACTCAGTCCAAATCAATCACCAAAATCTATAATGAGTATTGCTTGAAACAAATAGATTACCTTTTAGACTGGAGCCTGGTAATGTTTTCACTAAGTGTCCTATAGTCATGCATTTGGATTAAAAAAACTCAGTGGGTTCTTCCAGACAAAAAAATGTCTGGAAGGATAATATATATAAAGGCTAAAAGTGGAACACATCTGTTAAACTTCATGTTGCTGTTCCTCAATCAGAGCTGCAGGGGACCTTAGGGTACCAGTTGACTTGGTTCCTCAGACAACCTCAACCAAAAAGAGGAAGATCTACCTCACTTTGCTAAGGCGTCTGGTGAATGAACAGTTTCCAGTCTCCTGAAAGCAGTACCATGAGAATGCTGGTGTTCTAAATGCCAAAGGCACATTTCAAAACTTTTATTTCAAACAAAGATGTTCTTTGAAAATGCATGTTATGGGGGAGGGCGCACTACAGAAACTGAGTTAACCACTTCAATCACAGGCAAATGTGGGAAGATGGTTACACTCAGCAAGGAAGTCAAGTCACAGCTGTCTGCCACTGACTAGCTCTATACAACCTCTAGCAAACAGCAAAAACATCTCTTAACCTCAGCTCCATCATCTGAAAACTGAAGCTAATAACAGTGCTTGCCTCATGGCATCAATTTGAAGAATTAAATGAGATAGTGTGTGTACAAGTATGCTCCTGGAGCCAAGTAACTCGTGGCATGCAATAAATGCTGGCCGTTGTTATTTCCATCATTCACTCTGCAACAAGCACAGAACTGCCATTGTCCTACTGTCTGCTACTGCCCCCGATGCCATGACTCAGTGGAAGGCTGCCACTGCTCCCTGCAGTTGGAGCCTGGCACCAATAGAAGAAGTAGGAGTGGGTCTCCAAAGACTGACATGGTCTCATAAACGGATGTGGGGCAGTGGTGGCAGCAGCAATGACCTGGATATGGTGTGTAACACTCGGTGCAGTCTAGTGGGATGAGCTTGAATCCCAACTCAGCACCATCATCTAGGACCTGAAGTTAACAGGTAAGTTAATGTCACTCAGCCTCAAGTTAGTTCCATCTTCAGCTCAGTAGGAACACCACATTATCTAAATCCTTGCATGTGAAAGAACCAGCACAGCTGAGTGCACCACGAATGGCATCTTCTCCTTTCCTCCCTCCCCCTTTTTCCTGAAACTGCCTAATGTAAAGCGCCCTTGGCATAAGGTGTGAACTTGTCAACTGTCATCATCAGAAGGTGGGCTGAGTGTCTTATGAACAAGGGCATGAGGAAATGTAGGTTGTAGAGGGAGTGGCATTCCCCTTCTGAGCCAAGAATGAACCAACAGGTAGTTGGACTAATGAGATCAAGCCACCTTGCAGATAAGAGCAGGAATCGCTGAGAAACTAACTATTTGATAAAAGACAAGCTGGTGCACTATGAACACAGCCTAAGAAATTAAACTCATGTGGCCATGTGATTCCAACATTATTTTATTTTCATTGACTTTCAAGTAACCTTTCACTGACAGACCAGGTTTCCAATACTGTGGGGTGACTTCTTCCATCCTTGGACATGCCACAAAATTTTCGACTTCAACACAAAATTAATTTTAATCCACTTTACCACCCTAGAAGGAAGAGAGGTTAGAGGGGGAAAAGATAACAAAAACTAGGAAGCTGAACACCATAAAGTCTGAGAACTGCTATCCTTCAGCCTCCACAGGGAACTTCCACATGGTTCATGTTGCCAGACCCTGAGGTCACCTGTCCTGTGAGGGGCATGAGCAGGCACTCAATGAATACAGCACTGACAAGGGATCATAACAGCTGACACTTCCCCTAATGCTGGCTCCTTTGGGACCAAAAAATTCCATGTAAAAGGAAAATGCCCACATGTTTAAGTGGACTCTCCAGACCCAAGTCAAGATTCACGCATCTGAGATGTTAAAGGTTCAAATAATTCAGTGCATGAAGGGCAATTTAACGAGAACTTTAGAATCAATTATAAGTGGGCCTACCTGCACCCCTCCTCGCCACCCTACTCTATCCTCTTACTGCCCAAATTTCACCCAATTCCCTCCTAACCCATTTTGGGGAAGCTAGGTATGAAAGAACATTAAAACAAAACAAAACAAAACAAAACAAAAAGGCATGGGGGAAAAAAAGAGATGACTTGCCTATTCCATTGACCATTTCTCCCACATCTTACAAGTAGGAACATGAAAAGAAAGGAATGTGCTTTGAAAAGCACTCATCACGAATGAGCCAGGCCAGTGGGTAGGAGCTCAGGGAGGACAGAGTCAGAACAACGGGCACTGTGGGTAGTGTCCTGACCACAGGCCCCTCAAGCCTAACGAAGGGCATCCTCCCCACAACCCCGCCAAACCATGGTTGCTCCTCAGAAATATGCCTGAACTTGGTCTAGTTAAAGACTTAAAAACAATGAACACATGAACACAAACCACATCGACTGCTGCTGATAGTGCAAGGCCCAGAACCAGCAGGGTATCACTGGGCTCTAGTGATGAGAACTATCAGCCCACCACAAAGGAAAACCCCAGGGCAGTCCAGAGGCTGGCCACAGATAGCCATGCTCACATTTACACATCAATGCCGCTTACAAAGCTCCTCCAACCTGTCCCCTCCTGAGAGGCACACAGGTCACTGTTTCCAATGTAAAGCTGAGTCTTAAGATGTTGTCTTTCACTCAGCACCTCTGCTGATGAGAACCTGGCCTACAGATGCCTAGCCCAGTCCCCTCCAGCTGATGGGGCCATGCCACAGCCCAACTGTGCAGACACTTCACGTGCAGACTTGTGACAAGAAAACCCTTCTACCCATGTGGATTTATAGCTCTAGACTGCACACTTTTCACTCCAAAGCAAATTTCAACACAAGTACCTCAACTTTTATGACCTCCAGACAACTCTCTCTGACCAAAACTATCCTTGAAGCTGTGAATGCTTTCCCCTAGGCTGTCCATCAAGCCTCAGATCAACAACAACAACAAAAAAATCTACCCCAAAAAAAGTCCATCAGCTAAAAGCTAACCAGCCTGCCACTCAGGAAAAGAGGAACCTGAGAAAGTGACCTGGATAGAAGTGATAGACTGAGTAGGACAGGCCAACCTTGAGAATCACAGCAACACCTCCATTCAACAGTAGCTTACATGGAAGCTTTGGATGCACGCAAACCCCGGCACCCAACCATGACAACACGCACAGGGTACAGAGGCCACTGCTAGTCAGCTGTCTACAGCTGCCTGGAGCCAGGCCCCTAACTAAAGACAGCCCACCTGTCTGTACATAAAGCCAGTCCCGGTTTCAGTTTCAGGACCTCCTAACAGTCCCTTGAACGCCATGTCACACAGTCGCTGAGCTGGGAGTTGTCTGTCTCATATGCACTTTCCCTACCACACTACCTGCTCCATCTGTTTCCACGAGATAGCACAGGCCTGCACTCAGGAGGTCCCAAATAAATATTGTTACCGACTCAGGGGCTTTCCCCACTCATGGTTCTTTGGTCTCAAGCCCGACTTTGCAGATGAAACATGTCCCTCCTGGGTTAAGCTGTTTTCTAGATCATCAAGCTGGGGCTAGGAAGCGGCACTGGGAAGCCAGAGAGCAGTCTCACGCCAGAGTATTCTACTACTCCGAGGGTGGCGCAAAAATAAAAAGGGAAGAAACAGAGCATTTCTGCTAAGCTGGTATCCTTTTGAATATATCCTACTGAAAGTTCACCAATTTCTGGTCTGTTTTCTCCTTTCCTTTTTTCGTTGCCTTCATGTTCCTTCACCTGATGGGAATGTGTACACACGCAAGTGTGGAACACTGACTTCTTCGCAGAAACGCTCATTTATACTGAAAAGCTGCCCTTAAAGTCAGACTTTCCAACAAACCGACAAGGAGATGGAAGTGGCACACAACACACAACAGGCGACCGAGCCGCCTCCCAGCAGTGGGTACCGCTGCCAGCCCACAGAGCCTGTCCCAGGCTGTGGGGCCGGGAGGCTGTGAAACGGAAAGACACATACAAGGGTGGAGGGCTTACAGCGGAAGGCACCATCATCTGGACCCCTCCCACTTTGTGGGATCCTCCTGCTGACCCTGAATTCGTCTCCTCATTCCCTACCGCTAAAAGCAGTCTCTTACATTCCAAGTTTAGGGTCGAGAAATGAAGTAGACACTTGAAGGCTCGTCATTAATCCCCTGCCTGGTAGTAATCGACTCTGACATCCATCCCAAAGCAGAACAGTGAGAACATTTTTCAAAGGCAAATGCCAAAAGTGTTTGTTACCACCACACACACAGACACATACCCACACACACAGGTTTCAGGTACGCAAATGGAACTATTCCAGGTGCTTCCCAGCCTTGAACAGCTTCATTCAGAGCACTCTAGACTTTTCTTCAAAAGCGAAAAATCAAAGTACATCATTGTTCACACACAGTACCCACCCACATTCTCTGGAAAACTCCGTAAAAAATATGAAGATGCTCTGTTGTACACCAAAGACTCGGGTTGTGGCTACTCCTCGAACTATTCGTTCTAGAAAGCACAGGTGCCAACAGGACATGGAAAGTCCTCTGCTTCTCCCCAGGACGAACTCCACATTTGGCTTTGCCCGTGCTATCAACCACCGTTCCTGGTTCCTCAAGCACCTTCCCCTCGAATCACATGTTGTGCTGCTGCCGGTGTGAGCAAGTCACCTCCTCAGTGTTTCCCCATTCAAAGGCTGCTGCAAAGATCAATCAAGCCCACTTCTTGTCTAGCAAAGCTTAATGAAATGTCATTTGGGGACTTTTTTGTTTGTTGTTTAGTTTGTTCACGGGCTCAGACAACTTTCCTAATCCCTTCTGAAGGCTTAGAAGAAAAAACTAACATCCCTTGCAAGGGAAGAGAGCTGGATAAGGCTACTGGAACACAGGATCCAATCCTGTATCCCAACTGAGCTGTTTTCGCAAGTGGCTGCCTGAGGTGCAGACCATCTCTGCCGAGAAGGTGGGGATATCTGCTCCCTTAAAGAATTCTAATTACATCACTCCTGCAATGCCTGCCTCTCCTTTGGGAGCCAGACCCTCTTTTCTCCCACGAGCCAGCAGAAATATACACCAATGCTGACCAAGAATCCGTACACAAAAGCAGCCCCAGGTCTAGCCTTAAGTGTTCTCTCCTGGTCTCATCCTAAACTCTCAGAGTTAACTCAATTTAGGATGCCAACCTCTAAACGTGTTTGAGGGGGAAAGGGTATAAACATAAGAACATAATTTTTTTGTTGTTTATCTAAAGTAGTTGCTAATAACTCTGTAAACCTGGATTCTTCAATACTGCCTGTTTTAAGCAACAATATACCCAGGGCAAGAAACCTTAGGTTTCTATAAATAACTAGGGAAAGGGGAAAAAGATGGAATGGACCTAAAAATCAAAACTCCGTAAGAGAAAGGGGAAAAAACTAAAGGAAACAGGTCTACGTTTGACCTGAAAAATTTTTCCCAAAGATCTGCACTGTTCTCAGAAGTGAAATGTAATTTTCATATGACTTTAAATTTCCTTAAATGAATATTTACAGTTAAAGGCATAATCCAAAATGTACAAGATTCCCAAAACAGCATTTTTATAGCAAGCAGCTCTCCTCCAGCCATTAGAAAAGTAATCCCACAAAATTAAAATTCCAGAGGATAGGATGTAGAAATCAGCTCCCTGCCTCTGATTCAAGCATGAGATACATCAATTTTTCTGAATATAATATTTATTATATTACTGTGGTAGATCAACAAATCAAGCCACTTCTTAAACTTAGAAAATTACGAAGTTTCTCACATATGCTCCAAAACAATGAAAACCATCCTCATTTGTCAGTAACAATGGCACATACTTTTTATTTAAAAAGAAAAAACAAATCAAAGAACATGTGAAAATGGGGTTTCTAGGAATCTGGTAAGAGTGTAGGCGACCAGCAGCAACCACAACAGAGACACTAGCTGGGGCCAAGACAAGTCAATGCAAGTGAGAACCTGAGGAGTGGACCTACTCTGAGGGGGGGGGGGGGGAACAGGCAACAAAATGGAAGTGGGCAGAGGGTTTAATTTGCTCTGGGGCTGTTTCCCAGGCTAATGGCTCCAGAAATCAATTTAGCAGCGCACAACCAGAAAGGAAGTTTTAACCACACTTTCACACACGGAGTCCAGCCGGGCACTTTGGAAGCATGGACGCTAAGTGTCTGCACATAGTCTACGCTCACAGCCGGGGTGCACCTCAGACCCAGAGCACTGGAAGGTCTGACTGTGTGTGTGTGTGTGTGTGTGTGTGTGTGTGTGTGTGTGTGTGTGTCTAGCATTTCAAATTCAGACACATCAGGGTCACATATACAATGAGAAAGAACTCAGAAGCCATGGCCCAAAGGCCGCTGTGTGACACTGTACAAAGTCAGGACGCACAGTCAGAAGACGTGTGTTCTATCACTTTTTTTTGCTGGAGTGAATGATACTGTGTGTGAGAAACCACCACAGAGCAACGCTCTACTCAAGCAGCAGGATCTGGGAGGGAAGGGAAGAGGAGGGCAGTGTTGTGTGAGGTGGGGATACTTTCACTTTTTTCCATCTTTTGCTATTTCTGGTTCAACCTATTTTATAACATTAAATCTTATTACAGAAAATAATCTTGAGATACTACGTCTGGAACTATGTATCTTACAGGCTGCATATGCCATACGTCATCTTTGAAAAAGGTACCAATAAACCGAAGGAACATGCCATCAAACACTTTTCAACAGATTAGTGCAAAGTTGCTCTTATACCTATGTTCAACTCTTGGTTTCACACAGTGAAGTCTGTTTGCGACTCACCCGCTGAAATGGAATATTAAAAAGGTAGTACTGTACTATCAATACAATGAAATTAAAATTTGCTACCCTATTCTAGATGACAAAAGTACCTAGAACTCTTATACTAAATAAACTGCTGCTACTCAAAGAGTTTTTCTCGGGGAAATCAACTGTTCAAAATAATGCATTTCCTGGCGTTTTCAAATAACTGAGGGCTTAGAGGCTCAGACCATATGGTAACTGCACAGTAGTTTTAAGCCAGCCAACTCTGTTCTTAGAAAGAAGAGATCAACAAAGAGCAGACAGCCAGAAAATGCCATCTGAATCACTGTGTCTTCAAGTGAGGCAAGAGCTGCAGGGAAGGTGGAGCCCACCTGGCTGTGGCCTGGCCATGAGGCACCCTGGCACCTGCCCCTCATGCATCCTCAGCTCGGGCCCCCTCACCCCTGCAGAAAGCGCGGGGGCACTGGAACCCTCTGGTGCCAGCCAACAGTAGGCTCTGCAAATCTAATGTCTATGATTCAGTAAACAGAAAAAAGAAAACGAAACTAAATTTCATAAATAACAGAAAGATCAAATTCTCTAAATCTGCTCTGTCCAATTTCAGGAGCCACTCTGAGACTTCCATGTTCGTTCTTTCACTTCCATGTGGTCCCACAAATTCCACTCGCAAACCCGACACAGTCTTTAATGGCCAGACTCCTCACAGTTCTCAGCAGAGTGGTAAAGAAAAATGTGCTAGAAACGCTTTAGAAAAAAACGAACAGACCCTTTACCCTCATTATGGTTTTCTTCCTTAGAGTATTGTCTGTTTCAGAGACTGGTTTAACACATGACCTGTTTTTATCCCTGGTGAAAATGATTATCATGTCTGGGTGGGAGGGTGGAGCAGAAATAAAGGCTAAGAGCATCTTGTAGGAGAAATGCAAGTCCCCGTGAAGAGATCAACATACAATCCTGTCACATGGGTAGGGAGCAGACACACATTTACTGAAAAGGTCTACTGTCGTGGAGAGTTGGGGCCTTAATAAACACTTGATCCACAAATGACCCAATCAATGCCATTCCTTATTACAAGTCACTTACTGAGACAAGGTCCACAGTTCTCCTATAAAGAACTCTTTGTTTTGTTACTTTCACCATGTTAGCAATATTGCTGACCAAATGTAAACCCTAAAAAAGCCTCTCAGATCTGCATCTATATTTTAGAAACATCTGACCTGACAGCCCTAAATATTAAGGCTGTCGTAAGTGTCCCTAAGATACCTTAACACCTGGTTAACACAGATTTTTCTCACAAACACCTAAGGCTCCTAAATTTTGGATTTACCTTGCTCTAATCTTACCAGCACCCTCAATAGAAAAACTGAAGGCAAGTTAGAACTGAATGTAGACAAATTTCTATTTTTAAGAAACTTAAATTTAAATGAAACTTTTTTTTAAGCAAGTAGGGTGTATGCTGGGCTGGATGAAAGTCTCTCATTTCACTTTAGACTAAAAATCTGGAGAGAAACAGGTTTGTTCTTTCAGGATTCTAAATTATAACATACATACTATGAGGGTAAAGATGGAAGCTACTTGTCATCACCCATTCACTGACAGTGGTAATTCATGTCTTCTTTCATCCATTTCAGAAAATACAATGAGAGTGACATGTCTGCGTGTCCTAAGCAGTAAGTATTCTCTTTCTGTTACCGGCCACCATCCGTCAAATGTCCCACCATTCATCAAACTTGTGCAACAAAACCACTGCAGGAAGGAGGTCAGTGACAAGGCCTCTGAGCCAGTGCCAGCTGCTGAAAAACAACAGGGGTGGGGGTGGAGGGAGGTGATGCTAAATAGCTTTAGTCCTCACTCATTTTACTCAGGCCAAAGTTAGCACTAAATTAAAGGAGGCTTCACTCTGGCACACACTTTTACTTATCATAAACATCCTAGAGGGAGAGAGGAGACTGAGACAGGAGAAAGCGTGGGGGCAGGCATGGGAAACCAGGTTCTAGGAAAGAAGCAACTGATTTTAAAGGCTTAAGGGAAAGAGCACCAGTCCAACCAGGTCCCTGAAGAGAACAGAACGGGCACTCCCTCGACGAACTGTCAGCTTCCAGTCCACAGCTCCACAGCCTAGGGCTGTGGCCTCCCCAGTCTGCCCAAACTAATCAAGGTCGGAACCTGTCAGTACCTGCCTGGGAGGCCTCCCAATGAAATCCCAGGGGCCCAGAAGTTAGTGCTCAGATCCACTGTGGGCAGGGCGTTTCCTATAGAGTCAGGGTGAGCGACCCAGAAGCACAGGACTTTGAAGGGTCTTTTACAACCATCCTACTGCCCCACTGCAAGACCCACTGTAGGATGTGAGGTTCTGGGGTCATTTCGCACAACTCTCCTAAGCCTCTAGTCATGATCTCTTCCAAGCCAAAGACGAAGACAGACAGCATGCTCTTCACCTGTAGTCCTCCTATACCACCTGCAAACACACGTTTATTTACTTGTTCACATGTGTCTCCTTCAAAATGACAGTGAACTCCCTGAAGGCTGGCAGGCTGATACTCGTCTCTACGACCCCACCACCAGCACAGTAGTAGCAACATTTATTGAGGGTCCAACCCTAAGACAAATACTTGGCATGCGTTATTTTAATCCTCAAAACCCTATTAGATAGCTCTTATTGGCCTATTTTTTCAACAAAGGACATTAAGATTCAGGAAAATGACTTTCACAATGGCCTATAGCTAGTAAATGCTAGAACAGGGCCAGCTGATCCCAAAGCCTACACATTCAACCACCAGGCCACTGGTTCTCAAACTTTTTAGTCTCAGGATCTCTTTATACTCATAAAAATTAAAAACTCCAAGGAGCTTTTGTTTCGGTCAGTTATATTAATATTTACATTTGAAATTAAAACTGTGTAATTAAAGGGGGAGAAGAAGGAGAGAAACAGAGTAAAACTCTCTTGATCTAACTTAGCAAACGGGCAAGGAAGGAATCTCTCATGACATGGAGTCTGTGATATAGTCAAGGAAGGGAAAAGTCTACTTCCACCACACTTCCCCATGCAAAATGAAGTCAAAACTACATAGTTTATAATAAAGTGGTGTTAAGAATCCTCAGGCATCACAAAGCTGGATTTGATTCTCAGGTCCTGTTTTTTCTTTTCTTAAACTCTTTATGACCTGAGATGAGATAAATTACATGAGATGAGATAAATTACACCTAGGTCTCATCACCTATAGCTGTGGGAGTAACAGCTCATGGGGGTATTCCCAGAGAGAAGACTCAGTACAGCGTCTGGCACTTAACACACTCAAATGCCGACTGTAATTATTATTATTAGTTACTATTATTATTAGCTATAGAGAAGAATGAGGAGATATTTCCCACTTCCACAAAACTTAGCAAGATTCTCTGAACAGACATGTTTCCTTCCCTTACTCTAAAAATAAGGTTCTTTTCAAAGCGATATGGGAGGGGCTCTGCTTATGCAAACAGTGCAAACTGAGAAGACAAACCTATCTTCAAACATTTATTGTCCCATTTGAATGTTGACACTCCTGTCTTCCTAGCAAGTTTGAAAAGACAGTTACTGCAAATGTCAAGGTTAAAAAGCACTGCCTGAAGTCTCAATTCTGCTGGAGATGGGAAATGACCTTGAATTAGCCTCACCAGACCATCGCGTAAGCTGTAGATTATGATAGTTAGCGGAAAAATCGATCTAGGTGATACAAACCACTCCTGAAGCCAAAGACCCAGGCAGACAGTGAAGGCTCAACAGTATTTTCTATCCTCCCAAGGTACTTATCAGCCACCTCCGGGGAATACTCATCAGCCACCTCCAAGGGATACTAGTTTGCCACCTCCCAGGGATCCCCCAGGGATACTCATCGGCCACCTCCAGGGGACCTGCCATCCATATACCCACAGGTTTCAAGGACTCTTCCTGCATCTCCTCCTCTTGGAGTGAAATAATGAGTGGCCTCCCCAGTAGCATCTGAAGACCAGCCTCAGACATATGGAGAAAGGAAAGGAGAGAGGACAAAAGACACATAACACCTTCTTCATTTACCAGTGAAGGCAGAAGCTCAGAAAATCCCAAGGCTGGTCCCCCCAACACAATTTGTCTAACAGCTGACTTCTCAAATAACACGGGCCAAACAAGAACTGCTTAACAGCTCTGATCTATCTGAATTAATCCTGAACTCATTTCTGGATTTTAATTTAGAAATTCACTGGAAATTTCCTATATGCCATTAAATAAAGAAAACAAGTTTTTCAGAGTCAAGTTTATCTTTACCCTTTTCTGAGTCAACAGAGTTCATGAGAAGTAAATCTACAGGATAAGCCCTAGTTCAATAAGGCACAGAGTGCTCAGACTGAGAGAGTAGCTGGCAACCTCTAGGGACTCAAATCACAATGCTAAGAACCCAAAGCACAACGTATCAGTTATTATGGAAGTATCTTCTGCTCTATATTCCTTACGTTGTACTGAATTATTATAAAAGTAACATAGCAGAAAAAAAACAAAACAAAACAACAACAGCAAAAAAAAACACTAGCATCAAATGCTATTTCTGGGAAAAGATAACTGTTTTCATTTATACCCTACATAAAACATCTTCATAAATGTTCTTCCTTCGGGGACTGTCCACGTTCTAAAAGAAGGCAACAAGAATCACACCTCTCCCCACCAATCAAATGACAAGCACAGGGAAGAGTCCCAGGCACTGGCCCACTGAGCTCACAGACAGCAGGATTCAGTGCCACACAGAGTATCTCCTTCACTGATACATTTTAAAAGCACTACCACCCTCACCTGTTTATTTATTGAACATGGACTATATGTAAGGAAGGAAAGCACTGTGTTGATGCCAACTCTATTTGCGCCATCAACTGCAGAGATACTGGGGAACATGGCGTCACAGGGCAGTCAGAGTGGCCTCCCCTCCTACACTCCCCACCGAGCCCTGCACCATCGCTGAGGCACAGGTTCTGCCTTCCCCAGGAATTACAGTGTGACAGGAGACAACCATGACAAAAAGCACAATGGGCAAGTGCCCCACCAAAGGTACCATAACATGATGGCCAACAGCAACCACACTTAATACATGTTACTTTATGAACACAACCTTATTTAATCCTGACAGATTCGCTCCTTGGCCAAACGCTAGCCAGGCTCCACCACCCCCCCTTCTCAAGGAGGCCTGTCTTGGCCTATAAAGATTCAAACACACACACACACACACACACACACACACACACACACACACACACACACACACACACACGGTTTCTAACAGCTCGAGGTCACATCCCTAGGATGGCCCTAGCCCCCCTTAAAGCTCCTCCCTGAGAAAACTCAAGCTGGCAAAGGAATGGATTGTTCCAGCCAAGGCCTGAAGACAAGGCCCCTTATCCCTCAGCCTTTGTAGGGGGTAGGAGCCTAACTTCAATGAGGGCTACTTAGCAAGCCCAGATAGACTTTACACCGCCGAACCCCCACTTCCAATTGTACAGAGGCCCGCTCACCCCTCCCTTTACCTTCACTGTCCCCTCACAAGGCTGGTCATCCCTGCACAAACTGATATTGAGTCCAGTTCCTGCTGGGCTCTTCCCTCTTACAGTTGTTACAACAGATTAAAATCTGTCCTTGTCACTTTTGTGTCCCCCTTTGTTCATCACGAACAATCCTCACCACCACCATGCAAATAGGCACAACTAGGATTAGGCCTAATTTACAGCTGAAAACATGGTTCCCGGGCTCAGTCACCACCCCAGGTCACTGCCTATTTGGTGGAATCCCAAGCAGTCAGCGATCTTTCCACCACTAGTACTTCCTTTAAACTACATGGGCCCATGGACAGGAGAACCCAGAGAAGTCATTAGATGATGCAAAAGAACTAGGACTGGACCTGAGCACCTGGTCCCGAGAGCACTCCCCAGGCACACGAGATGGTGGGGACACAGACAGGTTCAAGATGTCTAGGAAAAAAAAAATCACTGAACCAAGAACATCCTCTGCAGATCCTCATCCTATTTCTTTCACTTCACAAATCTCCAAGTACCAAATCCCCTCCTGGGGGCAACAACTATCAATTTCGTTCAAGGAAACTGACTCTAATTGCCCCATATAAAGACATCCTAATGCTTTTTTTTTATCTGCATGTAAATTATTCTAGCAGTGTCAGAATGCATTTCTTTCGCAATATACTATGCCTAACACGCTATTATCCCTCGGTTGGTCCCCATTTCATTAAAAGTCTAAGTCAGTTTCTGGTCAGAAACTGTTTTCTAATTTCTTTGTTCGGTGGATTAAGAGAGGACCCGGGTTTATGCAGACAATCTCTGGTGTTTGGAGTTTCCCAGTCTTTATCTGGGATTGTTATTTTTAGTGACTTCAGAGCAGAAAGAATAAAAAAGAGTCTCCTCCAACTTCTCCTTAGCAGAAGCAGGGGAGCTGCCACATTGAAGCTGACCTTCTGGGTACAAGAAAGTAGCAGAGGCCACACTGTCCAGAGGGGAGCTCTGCTGAGTCAGAGCCTGGTGCCAGGGCAGCTCTGCCACCCGCGAGCTGTGTGATGGTGCCATGTGAGGTTACCTCTCTGAGTTTCAGATCTCCAGAGGCTGTCACAGAGCAGGAGATCAACAATACTAATTAGTGCAATTCCTGTCCATTTCCACTTGTTCCTGGTAAACTTTTAAAAAGTGTAGAGAAGGTTAAAGGACACAGGAACTTAAGTGAAGGCACAAGAGTGAGAGAAGAGAGAAGAGGCATAATGTGGGCCTGACTGACAGTGAACAAACAGAAAATGACAGCTTTCTTCCTTTTCAAACTTTCTTTCATCTGAGTCACCTGTTCCAGACAGGCTACAGACCTTGAGCAATTCGAAAGGAGTGGCAGAGAAAGGAAGAGAAACATTCATTACCTTTAATGTTTGCATTCATCAGCGAGTTTAACAAAACACTAAGCAGCCCTCCCTCCAGACTACTCCAGGCCTGTCTCTTTCCAGATGTAGGACTAAACATTTCCCAATAGTACACTCAGATCCATCAAAGAGACAACAATTAGTAACAAGAAAAAAACTCACATTAGATAAGGCCTAAGTAAGTAATTTGGAACAATAATGTACATTCCTAAATGCATTGGAACCACGTAACCAACTAAATTTAACCCAAGAATTAAAGAGTAGGACACAGTCCTCATCACTCAAATGGGGGAGGGGGGGGAGGCTTGTCACTGCTGTAAGCCTGCAGCCCTAGGCCCACTCCCACATCTCCCAAAACCACACCCGTTCAGGACATCTGACCAATAGAAACACACACCCCAACCGAGAGAAAAGCACACTCACTATCAGAAGGGCGGCTCTTCCAGGTGACAAATAATTTCACAAGATTACATGTTATTAGCAGCTTTATCATCTGTGTTTCATAGATTTGTCATAATGACTAACTTTTCATGATCCAAACTCCAAGTTGCACAATTGTTCCTTTTCCCTATGTATGGACAGCTCATGATAACGCAGCAAGCACATAATACTGTTGACAGTAAAAATGAGTTGTGAAGAGAAAGGAAGGAAATGAAAAGGGGAAGGAAATGAGGAGGAAAAGGTGGAGAGAAAGAAGGAGACAGAGGGACTAAACTTTCTATGACAGGGCTTTCATTGCTTTTATTTTAACAGATATCTTTTGTAAGTGTTCTTTCAGTCAACAAATCTTTACTAAGTACATACCCACCAGGTGCCAAGCTGTGTCAGGACCACTAACTCTGCAGAGCTTACATCCTGGCAGGAGGGATCAACAATCATAACAGTGAAATGTGAGGCGTGTTACACAGAACAGGGTACTAGGGGACACACAGCAAGGAGGATTTATCTTGTGTAGGACAATCAGAAAAAACATACTGAATACAACTTTTCGGAATGACTGAGGGTCAGAAACAGAATGTGTTACTATACCTCACTGAAGCTGAATTCAAAATACATAATGAGCAATTATGTGCCAGGCACAGTGATAAGCAAAGGGACACATGGTGGTGACTCCTTTCTAACACTCATCCAAGATTATACAAATATAACAATGCAACTGTGCCAAGCGCTGTGATAGCAACAGACAGTGCTCAAAGTGAATTTATTTATGACCAAGACCCAGCTGGGGACATCAGGGAAAGAGACCTGCAGAAGTCTTAAGTGCTTGGCAGGGAGGAGCAAGACAAGAAGTGGGGGACGACAGAAGGCCAATGCGCTGGGCGCATAAAGCTGAAGGAGGTCCATGGCACCTGGCTGGGCCTGGACCAGGCCTGGACCAAGTCAGGGGCTGGACCAGCCTGGACCTAGAGTGACATTAAAGAGTATGGCCTTTACTCCTATGAGCAAATAGCAGCTCCTGAAGAAAGGTGACATGATCAGGCTATTATGAACAGCTCCCTAGCACTGAACCGTAGGGAGCAGATGAGATGTAGAGAAGCCAGTCAGAATGAAAGCTTTTGCTGAGGACTGTGTGAAAACAAGTCGGAAGGCATTCTGATCTCAGCAGCAGCAGCAGCTCTAGAATTTTTAGCTTTGAAAGTATATCAACTTGCTTTTGGTGGAATAAAACATCTGTAAGAGACTTCTAGAAAACACAGCAGGGAGAACACCAGTAGTACACAGAAAGTTGGAGAAGTGGATTTCTCCCCTGAGGAAAAAGCATCACCCATTCTGAAAGCACCTCAGCAACCATTCAAAGCTGTCCTCAGAGGTCAGCGTCACTATCATTGTGTGAACTGTCACCCAGAACTTACCTATTACATTCATGCAGCCCTCCCCTCAAATTTACACCTGTCTACAGTAGTCTCCCCCTTATTCACAGGGCATACGTTCCAAGACACCCCCACTGGATGCCTGAAACCTCAGATAGTACCAAACCCTACAAATACTGCTTTTTCCTCTACATGCACACCTATGGTAGTTTACCTTACATATCAGGCAAAGTAAGAGATTAAGAACAATAACTAATAATACAATGGAACAATGATAACATACAGCTGACCCCTGAACAACATAGGTTTGAGCCACGTGGGTCCGCTTACATGTGGACAGTTTTTAATAAATCCTGTCAACCCTTTGTGTCTCCAGGTTTCTCATCCATGGATTCAACCGAGTGCAGCTGGGAATCTGCAGATGCAGAGGGCTGTGTGTGCTGTTCTACGGCATTTACAGAAGGGACATGAGCACCCGAGAGTTTTGGTATGGGCAGGGATCATCCTGGAACTGTAAATTCATGAATGTGGTCATCTCTTTCACAGGGTCCCTTGATGATGTCTCCCTACTGGCTCGATGCTTTCTAGCACAATGAGTTGCTATCCACTGGAACATGTTTTTGCTCCTGTCTTCCACCACAAATTTAATGCCTTTTTCATCTTAGCTTACTACACACTGTGGCCATAACTTTTGCAGTGTGAGGTGTGACAGCAACTCTAGCACAAATCTACTTCCTTCTTCACAATTTCACAAACAAAATATTCATTCTTACTGTGAATTTTAACACACTCAGTTGTTTTTTTTTTTCTTTCCTTCCTTATCAAGTCAAGAACTTTACCTTTTTACTTCCAGGAAGCACTTCAAAGCTTCTCTTTGGCATATCGGAATTGCCGTGTCACTACGCTTGCACTTTGGGGACTTTATTACATAAAAAAAGGGTGACATGAACACAAGCACTGATACCATGACAGTGAATATGAAAACCGAAAGGGCTACTGAGTGACTAACAGCAGGCAGCACACACAATGTGGAGATGCTGGACAAGGGGCCGACTCACATCCCAGGTGGGATGGAGCGGGATGGTGAGAGATTCCATCACACGACAAAGAACGTACACAATTTAAAACTTACGATTGTTTCTGGAATTTTCCATGTAATATTTTCAGGCCACAGCTGACCATGGGTAAGGGGGGCTACCAAACCTCCATTTCCACTCACATTTCTGACTCCTACTTCCACAGCATCCAAACTAGTCTCCGAGCCGTCGGCCGCACTCTGCCCTAGCCACCCCTCCACCACAGCCAGAGGCCTTTCCAGTACAAAGCTGACTGTCCTTTCTCCCGCTACAAAACCTGCGGCCTGTAGCTTCAGGATAAAGCCTGAATTCCTTGGCTTGGAACACCATGTCTCCTAGAGGTCAGCTCCCTGCCTGCCTTTATGCCACGGCCCTCCCCCACCCCCAACAAATGACTGAGGAGAGTGATTTAGGGTACTCCAGGAAGGGTTTCCTCCAAAACCCACAGTTTTTTCATTTGACCTCAGCAGGAAACACTAGTAAAAAATAAAGCAGGTGGTGCCTAGTTGGTGTCCGGCCAGGCATTCTGGAAGCCTTCTGCTCAGACACTGTCCAAGAAGTAAAGGCCTTTGCGCCTGACACTGCCACCGATCTGATACAGAAATGAAGATAAAGAAAGCTAGACTTAGCAAAAATGATTAATCTGGAAGTTTGCCATGGGCGACCCCATTTACCCCTGCAGGACGGCCCTCCCCGCATCCTCTCTATTCCCCCTCTTCCCCAGAACCTTCCTGCTTTCCAGCCTGACCTCTCCTTGACACCTTCACAGGAGTCTTTTATACAGCAAACAGAACTTAGTCTCTACAACTCACATGTGGATGGTAAGCCTTTTATCTTATATAAAGGGGGTAAAGGAGCTTTGGTGCTGTACTGAGAAATGCTAAGTTCTGGCTAGTGAGGGGGAAGGTGGCATAATTTTAGCCTGTGCCTTCCTTTTGTCTCTGAGCAACACCCTGCCTACCAGTATAAGCCAAAACATTCGCTAACTGGGCCTAGCCACTCCTGATACCCACCCGCTTCCCTCTGGACCCACAGAGGCTGAACTCTCGCCTCATCCACAACGCTCTGTGCTGAGTCTGGGAAGCCGAGGAACTCTGAGCACATTTTCTCGGGAGCCTTCTCTCCTCCACAACCAGCCCGAGCTTCAGCTGGGCCAGATCACAGCACAATGACCATGCTGTTCCCTGGATGGCATGGCCAGTGCACAGACCCAGGACCTCCCTTCCTATGAAGCAACACAGGAAGGCACACGAGGAGTCAAAGCTGCTGAGACCCTGCACAAAGGCCACAAAGTGCAGGAAGACAGGCCAGTTCTCAGCCAGCCCAACCAGGCCCTTGAGTTCACCAACGTTAATGTGCCTGGGTGAATGGGCAACAAGCAATCCTTGTCCATCTGGCAAACTAATGATGGCTGAACTGGTACATGATTACAGATACAAAAAAGTGGAAATAGAAATACATATATTTATATACATATATATAAATTTTGGATTGCTGTGTAATAAGGCTAATTACAATCTTTTAGGTAAACTACCTGTAGTAAATTACCGCTCAGCACAACAGCCATCATATAGATAGGTAATAATGTGCCTTGAGTTTATCTTGTGAGTATTTTGGTGGATTCTTTTTTCTTTTCTTTTTTTTTTTAACACAACAGTAAACTCTGTTCATGTAACAATCAACTGGTACACTGTAAAAAAAAAATAATAATAATAAGGGGGAGGGTAGTGGGCATGACATTTCACCAGGTCACTGTTTTCTTTTTAATTTCCACAGTATTTGATTTCATACAGATTATCAGGCAAAATAAATTCAAAACTTCAATCTTCTCAATTATAAAAGAAACTATAGTATAATTCCTGTGTAATGGATAATGAATCCATTCACTTATGGAATCTCTTTTCTAACCATAGTCTTAATAATAATGGAAGGATAAACTCTTACCATATGCCTTTGGAGGGCAAGCTCAGTAAAATTTCCCAAATGCCCTCATGTGCCACACACTGCTAGACCTGTCCTCTAATCCTCCAACATTCTGAGGTCGGTATTATAATTCTCAGGTTGTAGTTCAAGGAGCAAAGGCTCCAGGAAATAAAGTGACTTTTTCAAGGTCACTCATAGCACATGGAGAAATAGAACTGGCTCAAAAACATGAGACTCCAAATCTTTGCTCTTTCTATGTAGAGCACGGCAGTAATCCAAGAGGCTGGACACCTTGGAGCTGGGGAGCCCTGAGAAGGGGACTATATGCTGACCACCTGCCACGGACTGGCACTGTGCAAGAACAGCTGCACACCGAGCATTTCAGCTTCAGAGTAAAGTTTGATGAGCTCTTTTTCAGTTAAGAAAAATTAAACTTCAAGAAAAGTCTATGTAATTTGTCCAAGGTTTCCAAGCTATTAAGTGGTGGCAAGGATACTTAAGTCTCTGTCTAACTCCAAAACTCCCACTGTCCCACATGCCCTCTCTACTTTCTGCCCCTTGGCCTGACAAGGTGAGAGCCAAAGGAGCTGAAAAGCCCATCACCTCGCCTCCCTGAAGCCTCTCTTCCCTGCTAACATCAGAGAATCTGCTGCTGCTACTACTTGAACTGCCACACTAATGCCCACTGCTCATCTCCCCACTGCCAGCTTTCAAAGCAACCCAAAGGTCTAATGCTAGACTTAACACCAACCTACTGGGTGGCCTCACAAGAGAAGTGTAACTTCTCTGGGCCCATGAGGCTAGTGGACCAGATGACCGACCATGCGGGTCTCGTCCAAGCCTTACACACAATGGTTTACTGACACCTGTTTCATCATTTCCCTAAAGAACCTCAAGCCTTTCCTGACCAGCTCTGACCATCACCAGCTACTACAGCAGCCACCCACCACTCTCCTTTGAGAATCTAATGCCTGATGATCTGAGGTGGAGCTGAGGCAGTGATACTAGCACTGGAGAGCAGCTGCAAATACAGATAAGTTCCACTTGCTCACCTGCCACTCACCTCTTGCTGTGTG
The DNA here is from genome assembly GCA_003508835.1 of Eonycteris spelaea. NCBI lineage: Eukaryota > Metazoa > Chordata > Mammalia > Chiroptera > Pteropodidae > Eonycteris > Eonycteris spelaea. The sequence goes on from PUFA01000137.1 coordinate 4,684,682, forward strand.
GCCCAGTTCCTCACAGGCCAGGGACTGGTACCGGAGCACAGCCCAGGGGTTGGGGATCACTGGGCTACAAGAGTCGCTTCCTTCCTCAATTACAGATGGTCAGGTAAAACCTCCATATCTGGGCTCTGCTGCTTCTGTGCTCCTAAAGACAGAGACCCCAGGACCAGGCACCCTGAAAGCCTGCCAGTGGAAAGGCTGGCTTTTCAGATCACCACAGCTCTCTGAGTGGGATATTTCAAATCACAGGTATCCCATCAGTTCCAAGCCAACAATCCCAAAAGTCACCCAAAGAGGTTCTCTGGGATGCTGTGGCACTGGCTCAGAGATCAAGTGACACAGGGCCCCTGGCCAGGAGGTTCGCTGCTAAATCCTAACTATACTAAGGACAACAGCTCTGAGATCAGGCAAGTCTACCAGCACCTAAGTGTGGTCAGGAAGGGGTGGTGACTAACAGCTGAGTGAAATCGCTCTCCAGACCCAGGAAGGGCAGCTGTGGTTTCCTTTGTTTCAGAAAGCCAGAGAAGGAGGGAACTGTACTACCCAGGGTCAGGGAGGAAAGAAGACGAAGTGGAGGAAAAAGTCCCCTTAATTTTCTAAGGTCCCATTTTCTAAGCAGCTAAACTTTTAACACAGCTAATCTCAAGACGGTAAAACCACTTTTTCTGAGAGCATTGCCTGCCATTTTTCCCCTCAGACCCACCCCACACGAACCTGTCTTGACTGTAATCAGGTCTCCAGGGAATAAAACCAACAGTGAAATAAGTGAGTTCTGAAAGTTTATGAAGGAAGGGTGTGCAGGTTACTTCAGCCCGGGGCCATGGTAAATGACAGACACATCAGCTCCTTCAGTGGGCTTCCTCAGCCCACTTCAGTTTAAATAATAGTAAGTTATATTTAAAATCTATACCTACTCCTTCAATGCTGGTCTTACTATGTTACCGCAGAAATATGCAGATCCAGCTTCCGGTCCCCAAGTCTGAGAAATAATTCAAAATTAAGGGGCGGATTCACTTTATTGGTTAAGTCCACACAAGATTATGGAACTTTAAAGATTTTCCTCATCATTTCTGGAGGAAGAGAAGAAAGAAAGGTGAAATCCACCAACAGGGACCAAAACTTAATTCATTTATAAGGAATCTTATAATTCCTTTAATGATTTTCTGCTCTCAGCTTTACAATTTTAAAAACCTGTCCATTCAAATTAATGTAAATGTACTCTTCAACAAGTTTCTGAGTTGAAGTGAATCAATGAGAATTAAGTTTTAAGAAGTAACGATACCTCAAAGGGAAAAATGTACCCTCGACCATACTAAACCATGCCAATTCATTCTGGATATGACTGGAGGAGGCCCTACGGAAGATATGTCCAGTGATCTGGTGTCTGTGACATGTAACAGTGACACTCCTGGACAACCAGCAAGGCCAGCTCCTGTCCCCGCACCTGACCTTAAACAAGGACTTCTCTACGGAGCTACGAACTTCTCGCGATTTGAACTTCTACTCTCTTTTGCTATAACTAACACATCTTCTGAAAAACGGTCCCCACTCCCACCAAAGGGGCAGGGTTGGGGTGAGAAGGGTGGGCTGTTCAGCCAGGGAAGGGAGCGCTCCAGTTAAGTTGACACACCCCTCTCTGCCCTAGCTCCAAATTACATCCTTGCAAACCTCTCTCACAATCAGAGGTAAACAGGAAAAGACGACTGAGTATAATCTCCAAATAAAGCGCCTATCGAACTGTTGTTCTCTAACAACAAAACCAAAGAAAACTTCAGAGTGATATGTGGCCATTTCCAATGATAAGAAAGACAAATAAGAAACATGAAAAATTGTTTCAGACACAAAGTACATGAAGAAAGCAGAATCCAAACCGAATCAGCCTTTCTTTTTTCCTATCCAGGTCCACGGACACATTTTCAAGGGCAGGTTCCTTGGTCCTGCTCTAGCTCCCCGTGTGTCTCCCCAGGAAGTTATGCGGCTCCTGCTGGGACATCCACAGAGGCCCGTGGAGCAACAGGAGGAAGAATCAGGACAGGTCCTGCCACCTCAATCACTCCTCTTCTGCTCGTCATCTAAGTCCAGCTGAGCGCTACAGGAAATGCCTACAACACTAGCTCAGGTAACCCTTGGACCAGGGAACACTGTGGGTACCTAAAGAGAGTAAGGGATACAGCAGAAGACAGAGACACAACAGGATTTCATGAGAGGAAAAGCCGTGTGACTTGAGTGACAGGAACACACTTCAGGGGAAGTGGTGTGGGTCTTCAGCAGGGACCAGCATCTAAACAAAGGTGGGGAAGAAGGAATGATCCTGGGAGGTGTGGTTGAGGGAAGCCCTGGGCCAAAGTAGAAGAGAACAAAATGAGGGTCACAGTGCGGAGATCAGTGGCTGGATTTCATTTCAATAGAAATGTCTATTCAATTAAAGGTTTATTTAACTGTTCCTCACTTTTACTAAAAGAAACTTAGCATTTTCCAGTTCATTAGCTTGCAATCCATTCTGACTGCAACCTATAATGAAAAATACACTTAAAACCACTACTCAATGCACACATAACATACATTTTTATTCGAAGTAAATGTTTCTAAAACTTCCACAAAACACTCACCATAAGTATACATGATACCTTCTATTTTCTATTCAATTAAAAGAAAGATGATAATCTTGACCAACCAAACTAGCTGCACTACCCACTAATGGACTAGACTCCACAACTTGGGAAACAGTCCTACTTTGTCATTTTACGAAAAGCAGGCAAAAACTGAGGACAAGAGAAAATAAGCCTAATGCTGAATAAAAGTTACATTTTCTGGATACAATGTCTCCCACAAGTATCAAGTACATTTTTTCAGAGAAGATCCTGAAGAAAAAAAAAGGACAGGGAGGAAAGGACAGAAAATCACAATCAGATCATTCTCTGAGCCCTAATTCTGAGTTACTTTTACTTTCATCTGTTGTTTCATTTTTATAGCATCTTCACAGATTCCTGAATGCTGAACATTTGTGCAACACTCACCAGTCTTCTTCATGTCACAGGTGGATTTATTTAATTTTGCCAGATTTACAAATATAAATCACTTTCACATACTACAGAAAAATTGTAAATCTAGAGCAGTTGTCTGCAAACACGGCTGCACATTAACATCAACTGGTGGATTTGCTTTTAACATGTTGTGCCTGGCCTCTTCCCAGATGAATAAGAAGGGCCTTGGAAAGAGCTAAACTTCAAAAGCTCCCTCCTAAGTGTGATGGCGAAGGTCTCTAACTTGATAGAGGGTTTGGGTTGAAACAGTGTTTGCAGTGTTTTCTACAAAGTCAAAACGCATTAAGATTTGTGCATTTCATTACATGTAAATTTACCTTTAAAAACAGTGTAAATAAACCCTGCATTCCAATTAATGATCTACAAGCTGAAACATTTCAGGGTAAGAGGTACTTGACTTCAACAACTTATTTTGAAAGGCCCTAAAAAAAACAGCTACATACAGGCACACCTTGCTTCACTGCTCTTTGCAGATACTGACTGCATGGTCAACAGCATCCAGTCAGGATCCTCCACCAGCAAAAAGACTTGAGACTCGCTGAAGGTTCAGAGGACGGTTAGCATTTTTTTTAGCAATAAAGTATTTTTAATTAAGGTGTGTGCACTGTTTAGACACAATGCTACTGTGCACTTAACAGACTACAGAATAGTGTAACCATAACCTTTTATGCACTTGGAAACCCAAAAAATCATGTGATTCACCTTACTGTGTTGGTCTAGAACCAGACCCACATCATCTCTGAGATCTGCCCATGCCGTGCAATTCCAACTATTACAGTCTGGAAAGGCAAAAGTTTTAACAAGTGAAAAGACCAGTGGTTGATGGGGGTGGGGGGCACATGAGCGGGGAGAGAAGAGGCAGAGGGCACAGATTTTTCCAGCAATGAAACTACTCTGTATGACACTGTCACGGTGGACACATGTCATTAACACAGTTGTCCAAACCCATGGAATGCACAGCACTGAACTACGACCCCCAGTGATACTGATGTGTCACTGTAGGTTCATCAACTGTAACAAATGTTCCACTCTGTGGGGGTGCTGGTAGTAGGGAGCTGTGCATCTGTGGGAAAGGGTGTATATGGGAAATTTCTGTACCTTACTTTATCTGCAAACCTAATACTACTCTAAGAAAATTAACTCAAAAAAAAAATAGGATGGACTGATAGATGGACAGATGGATAATTATGTGAAAAAGCAAATGTGACAAAATGTTAATTATAAAATCTAGGAGGTAGATTTATATGAGTATTCATTTTGTACATCTAACTTTTCTGTAGGATTAAATTTTTTATAATAAAATGTTGGGAGAAAAACTCCCCAGGCAACTATAATATACAGATATTACCTCAAACTGTGGTGCCAGACCAGCAGCCTCTTCGGTGCCCAATAACTTGTGAGAAATGCAGATTCTCAGGCCAGACCTACTGGACCAGATGCTATGAGACTGGCAGCATGTCTAATAAGTGCCTAGGGATGGAGACCAGGGGTGGAGACTTTGCCAGTCCCCACAAAGATGATGTGACTACAGTCTGGGCTTCTGGATCCAAATCCCAGCAATGTCCCCAGCTGGGGAGCAGGAGGTTGTATGGGATGCAATTATAAGGCTACCAACTCTGGAGTTTCCTCAGTTACTCCCAGACAGCGAGCCAAACTTGGCCATCTTCCAGCTCTCTGCTCCACATATCACCGGCCTGGAGTCCTAAATGTGCTCCTTACTCAGTCTCACCACCATCTTTTTGCTTCACAATGTTTAATGTAAAAGCTAACTGCCAAATCAACAAATAAGTGCCTCTTATTTCTCCTTCATTTTATATTAATCTGTGCTTGCAGGGGAAAAAAGTATAATCTAACACAGAGGTCATTCTTGGTAAGCTATATCTGACAAAGATAGTTTTATTTCAGATATTTCAGATAAAAACTGGCTTTTATCTTTAAGGAGTTCTACAGCCACACTGACTAAAGGTTCCTTATACTTCTAGGTATTCTGAGATACTACTACTTGTTGAAACATTCTTTTAATAAACTCTCACAGGACCTTTAAAATACAATCCACTGAGTTTGACAGAAAAATCCTTTGAAAAATGGTAGCTACGTGAGTAAATGCTAAAGGTTCTGTTTGTTTCTACAGATCACCTGCAGATCATTCAAATATATATCATTAGAAAGTTATGACAGGGCAGAACTGCTTTCCTCCTCCATCTCATTGTAAAACCATCAGGCCAAATGAATACCAAGAACATTTTGCTCTTTTCTACACAGTTTAAAGAAACTGTCCACTAGGACCCTTTAACTCCAAAATAAAGTCATTTATGTTCTAAGTAAAACTTGAAGCCTTGATGATGGTACATGAAAGTGTCACCTAGGCCAACCGCAAGTGGAAACCAAACCAAAGACTTTTCACTACCAACCGCTGAAGGCCCACAATTAACTCCACAATGATTAGCTGATATGAGCTGATATTTAGCTAAAACAAATGTATTTCCAGTCAACAACAAAATCAAAACTAAAATACTACAGAAGAATGACTCATAAATTAGCCAAGTACTGGTATTTCTCTGTGGCATAGCATCCATATCTACCTACTAACCCACAATAGACCACGTAACATGAGATCCTATAGTGGTGGTTAAAATCAAGTTTTAAATCCCAGTTATTCAAAAGCAGTTTTCATAACCCCCCAAAATCCTTAGGTCACTAGAAATATACACAAGCCCCAAAGATCCTACATAATTCTAAATCCTCACTCAAACTAACAAAGCAGTTTCAAAACTCTTAAAATTACAATTCTCTAACAAATAAACCAATCCAATTGGTTTATCCTCACAAAGTATAATAGATGAATTGGCTAAATGAGTTATTCCAACCCAGAGTCCAAGTTAATTCTAGCAGCAAAACCCAAACCTGAAGAAGATGTGAAGCAAAAACATGGTAGGCCAAGGATTCCCTACACAGGTCAGCGGACTTCCAATGAACTCATCAAGACAGTGCTTTTATCCAGGCTACAGGAAGACAAGACAGTATGAACAAGTCCTGCAGAATGCCACTTGCCATAGGGGTCCTGGCTCCTCCCCAGTCATCAACCACAAATGCCACCCACCAAAACTTTCCTTTCACACCCAACAGTGTTGAGGTGCTGATTTTGGCACAAGAGCACTGTATGAGGCAATGTCTCTTTTCATGTTTTCTGTAGACCTGACGCCAAAAAGGTGATAAGTTCTGTATTCATCACTACGTTGGCTAACACACCCAGCAGTCCAGTGAGCTCGCAGAAGCGCAGGCCAGGGATGCTCATTATCCAGGTAAGTCCCAGATGAGAGGAACATGGTACACACTGACCTTCTATCTTTTGTGACTACATAATAAACACAATGGTAAGAGGAAACGGTTTCAAATCCAAAACTTCTTCGCTTACCTTTTTAGTATGGAAAACGTCAAACACCAAAAAAGCAGAGACAGCTGAAGGCCTATGCATCCATCACCAGCTTTATTATCAACGCATAGTCAATCAGAAATCTTGTTCCCTCTTTCCTCCTACCCACGGCCCTCCTTGCACAGGGATAGTCTTAAGTAAATGTGAGACATTTATTACTTCATATGCAAAGGCTTCACTATTTTAAGAAGCAAATAATTTTGAAACTAGTATTTCTCAAACCTGGCTGCATGGTCACTGGAAGAGCTTTAGAAAAAACACCGATTTCTGCACCAGGAGGTTTGGGTAGGTGCTGGGATCGGTTTGTAATTTCTCAGAGTAAATCTCCCACAGCTGGTAGAGAACTATTCCTTAAGTTCTAGACCCAAAGCTAATTTTTGTTTCATTCCCTCTAAAGAAAGAATCCTGTGGATGTAGAAAATGTAGCAAAGATACCAAACCAAGAAACCAATTTAGACCCAAAACATTCTCTCGAGACATCCTCTGGGTAGAACCTGATGCCCTATAGATTTCAATCTTCTAATGAATCCCTGTCCTGGAGGTTTCCAAGGGGCTGCCTTCTGTGACAAATGGGCCCACGATGGCCCGCCCCCTCTTCTTCTAGAAAAGGAATCTGAGACGCAGAGATGAAATGACCAGCTCAGGATAACTGGTCCTCTACCACTGCAGCACTGAAAGTGTCAAACATCAAAGAAACACTGATGGGACTACATGTGATTAGAGGGTGGGAACTTCCAGCCCTGAGGAAACATAAGTGGTGGGGTCTTCACCGCCTGGCTAATCACCAGCCAGGAGGGCAGATATTGCAGAGAGAGAAAAACGTCAACTGACTGACGTTTCTAACTGTGAGTGATGTAAATACTGGTGGCCATGAGCTCCCGTCCCTACAAGTTTGCAAGGGACAAGGACAAAGGACTGGTTGGAGAGGTTGGGCTGTGGAAGGGCATCCTGAGTGTGGGCAGGAAGAAGCACCGACCAGGTACCCTATACACTCCTTCTCCACTCCACAGTCAACAGGTCACTTAACTCCAGCAGGCCAATTTACAATTTCTTATCAATCTCAGTAAAGATTGGCAACAAAGAATTTAAAAATAAGTAGTAAATGCTTCAAATCTACAAAAGGTCATTCCAAAGTTTCTTAATGTGAAACCCACAACCTCTATCCTCCGGGTTTCTGGCCCAGAGTCTCAGCTATCAAAGGCACACAGTGGCACAAAGGTAGAAACTTTCTTAATGCTTACCTCACAGAACAAAAACAGTGATTCTAAGAGTTTTCCAGAGGTTGTGCAAATGTTTTATCCACATTCTCTGCTTATCCAAAGCCTATTTTTCTTGCCTTTACTATATACAACTAAATATCTTCAGCAACACTCTCCTATATTTATTGCAAGTATTTACAAGAAAATCTTACTTGTGGATGAGTTTAGGCAAGATGTTTGTATTATATACAAAAAAAAAGAAAGAAAAGAAATCAGGGGAAACATCCTCAGAGAGGATGCTGAATACCACTACTATGCAATGTCCGTATCTGATGTACTCAAGGTCAGTTGGACCATGTGTGACTCTGCAGGACAGGAACACGAGCGAGGAACAGATGACTGACACCCTCTTAGCCCTTAGTCTCAACAGCCTCTTCCTCCGAAAACAGAATAGGTACCCCCTAAGGAATATCTCTAATCAAGTCATACACGGAATCGTATCTATGATAAGTCTTTTACAAACCATAAAATTAACAACAAACTCCCCAAGGAAGAACCTTCAACATAATTCCTAGTCGAAAACTTTAAGCCAGGTGGAAAATCAACAAAAATTCATTACCTTCCCATTCAAGGGATGGAGATGGGAAAAAAAATTGTTTAAGCAAACTGTGATTTACTTTTTTCTCTCAAGTATAGAAGAACTAGCTAAGGAGCAAATTTCCACAATCAACTGAATATGTGTTCCCCAAAATTGAGTTTTTATACATGAAAGGAAAAAGAAACAAAAGTAAGATGAAGAACAGAGGCAAAGAACTTCCAAATTCAACTCCCAGCAGAGCCCCAGGACAAAAACTGGCCAACTTCAGCAAACAGAGGTCAGCAGTTAGAGATGTCAACCTCTGTTAGAATAGCATGGGGAATTTTAAAAACCCTACCACCCAGGTGGCAATCAAGTCTGAGTCTCTGGGGGTCTTGGCCTAATTATCAACTTTTCTTAAGCTCCCCAGGTGACAGTGGTGTGCTGGCAAGGCTAGGACTCACTGGTTTAAGATGAGGTTTAAAAGCTCCCCCGCCTAAAGTAAAGCAAGGAACGCAGGGGCTGAGAACCTCTGTCCACGGCTTCTCCTTCAGCTCCCCCACAACTACTGTCTCCCTCCCTGCTGCTAAGATGGTCAGGAGCTCCCAAGCCACAGGAGGGTCTCAGTAGGACTCTGTTTACCAGACGCAGCAGAGTTAGGGAATAAAATGTATCAAGTTGCTATGAGCTGAAGGCAGACATACTGTCTTAATGTCTTTTACTGGATTTTGAAGGAAGGGAAGATGAACGGGGGGCTCTGCCTGCTAGGTATTTGCTTAGGAAAGGATGACAATTCTTGTAACTCTGTATGAATTACCACACATGCGCATGCACACACACACACAGCTGCGCACCACTGCCATCCTTAACACATTGCTCAAAATTCTCCACATACAGATCAATTGCTGGGCCCCACCATCCCAGCCCCATCAGCTGTCCCCTGGATCACAAAGCCTGGGTAACCTGCTCTCCAGAAAAAGCTTTTTACCCTGGTCTAGAGGATGACCATGCACCTCTCTAAAGGCATTCGGAGTGGATTTTGGATTCTTAAGGCCACTTTAGGGGATTACCTTTATGTCAATGTCTCCCATGAAGTGTTGACAATTTCTAGGTTTTATTCTCTTTCTTTAACCTCAGAGCCTGCTGACATGTTCTACAATGGAAATTAAATTTCAACGGTCTGCTTGTAAAATGGGAATGTTATTTCTGCAGTATTTAGATAAGAGATTTGAATTCACATCAGTAAAGCACCAGCTAGTGGTGAGCTAAAGGCAATTCAGCTAGAGCATAGCGCCTTCAAAGGACAAATTTTTAAATGTGGTTTTTATTAATATGTCCCATAGAAAAGTTGAGTATAAAAATGCCATTCTCTAAAGACCAGCCTGATGCAACAAACTGCAAAATATGATATCAATTCTACCAAAACCAGAAATTCAGCAATAATTCCACTTGCTTTCCAAATTGAAGCCTAAGACACACAAACCTAGTAATTATTCCCATATTAAGAAAACAATAACTAAAGATTACTGAATTAGCTTGAATCTCTGAATTTTCAGGAGGCACATTCTAAAAATCAAAAGGAAATAATAGTAAGGACAATGTTTATTACAGTGACCACACATAACAGGCACTCAGTAAAAGTATACTTTTTTGAGATGAGAGAAAGCCAGAGTGTCAACAAGTCAGTGTAGGCAAAAATGTAAAAGTCCATTTGGCAGTCTACTGTACAGCTGGTAAGTATCTTAAGCCATCTGAGCTCTCTGCATCCATGGGATTTTCTCTGGGCAGGATGAACTCAAGGCTCTCTGAAGATCTTTCCAGAACTATCATTCTAGGACTCCAGGACGTCAACATAAAACCAGTGACCTTACCCACCATCCCCGCAAAAGACACACACTTAGGTACCACTGTCACATACATCTCTCTGCCCGCACCAATTTTTTCCTTGCTTCTTTCTCAATGGTACTTTAAATCTTCAAGCTCCTTCTACCTATATCCATCAGCCCCCTTTTAGAGCTTCCTCATTCTCACCATCAGGCTTTTGAATTTTCTATTCCAACAATGATACTTTTACTGCCTATTTTCCCAGATGAAAGAAAACACATGGAATCAATAACTAAAAAAGCATTCCTCCAAGCCTTTCCTGAGTTATCCACTTGGTTATATTTACACCTGCCCATTTTCCCCCTCTCTCGACTCAAAACGCAGCTGTTGTGTGAAAGACCTGCCACTGTTTGGGTCTGCGACACCACAGTGACGTCCCCTATTTTCACCAGAAACTCGTGGTTATTGCTCAGAGACCATCGCTGGCCTGACCAGCTACGACTGCTTCACCCAGACCTGTATTCACACTCTGTGCCAGGAAATGTACTACAAACTGCAACAGAATAGCAGAATCATAACCAGTTTCTTATTCTGACTCTTGTTTCACCAAATCACCAAACTGGGTGGAAGGGGAAGCACTTTGCTGCACTGCCTTCAGCCCAGAGGAAGAAAAAACGTTCATGGAGGAGGCTGGGGAGACCCCAGAGTGACCTCTGGGACCCTAGTCCTGACCAGGCCACAGAGCCCCTCACTGCTCACCTGTAACCTAAGCGGCCAGCTGCACCATCGCTAACAGCCTGCCCTACATACACATCCTGTGAGTCTCAAAGAGACTAGAGTCCCAGCTAAAAGGTACGGTCCATTTGTGGAATCACCAATACATGACACTTCACGCCACACAGACAAGACATAACCCCAGCCCAAATTAGTCACCTAACAACTGTGTTCCACTAAAATGTCTAAATCTGCTGCTAACCACCAGCACACCCTGCCCTAACTCCCTTCTCTGCCTAGGTCCTCAATATTCGAAGTGTGGAATTACTTTAGCATTAGCTGGGAACACAGTAGAGATGCAGAACCTCAGGCCCTACCCCAGACCTACTGAATCACAGTCTCCATTTTTAACAAGCTCCCCAGCTGAGTCAAACACCCAGTAAAGGCTGAGAAGCACCCAATAAGGCACAGAAAACTAGGGAAAAAGGAAACCTTCAGGGTTAGCAACTTCAGCCCTCTTTACCCTCTCGACCCCACCCTCACTCCACCTGCTTCCTCTCCCCTGGTCATCAATGGCCCCAAGCCCTCTGGCCTTCTCTCAGCCTAGTCACATCTTGCCTATCAACTCTTGCCTGTGGATACCCTGGGAATCAGTCTGGCAAATGGTTAAGTGCTAAATTTAAAAGCGAGGACAGAAAGGCCTTAAAATCTGGTTTCTCCAAAGCTTACGAGCTATGTGACTACAAGCAAATTACTTAACCTCTCTACACACATGTAAGATAAGGACAAAGAGGGACTGTCTATAAAAGATCTCATGGAGTCAACACTCAAGATAGCTATTATTTTTTGAACACACTGTCAAGGTGTCCCCTCTCTTTACTAATTCAAATAAAGCATATTGGTTCCAAATCTCCCACAAATCCATCCAGCCTCCAATGTCAGCATTTTTCTATCCTGTCTTCGCACCTCTTCATTTCCATCAATTTAAGTAATCACATTATCAAGGCTAATTAATGAGTCTTCACTAAGCTGAGCACATCTGACTCTTCTGAACCCACCAAAATCACTGTTTGTGAAACACCCTCAACTCTCGAGCAAATGGCTTGTACACAGCAGATGGCACACCCCAGGCACCCCCATGCCTAACCCACTGAAATTGAAAACCACCCAGTAATAGAGCCCATGCCAAGTTTTTCACTAATGAGAGAAGGCTATGAATTTTAAAAATAGCTCAACTCAAGAGTTAGTTCTTTTCCCTGCATGTAAAGATACCAAGAGTTATCGTATGACAGTCTTAGCCTCAGGCACCAAAGCCTCAAACCCCGCCATTTGCTTTATTCTTCCTAAAAATGAAACTCATCTTCAAACTTCATCTTCTGACACAGAAATTTCAGATGCAATCTGGTTAGTTCACCTGTCGATACATCTCATTTCCCCTTCATAATCAACACTTTGGGGAAGAAATAAACTCTACTTACTCTCCTATACAACCAATGAGAAGCCTGCACACTAAAAGCTGGGTATGCATGACTTCCTGCAGCCCAAGCCCCATTCTCATTTCCTGTGGAGCTAAGAAAAGCAGGTAGAGTTGCCACACATGAACTGAGGTATCAAACACCTAAAGTCAAAGCAATGTATGCCTTATGTCACTTTGCTATTCTCATCCTATCCAAATAAATGGGATGAAAACTCCTAACTCCTAGCTGTAAAACAGGACATGTGCTAACACAGCAATTAATGGTTACCAGGCTACTTTGTAGACTATTAAAAAAGGTCAACATTTTATCTCCATCTCAATCCCCTGAAATACAATTTTATACAATGTCCAGAACATTTTTAATATTCCTTAATGAAGAACAAAAGGAAGAGAAAGAGAACACTGAAATATCACAAAGAAACCCACAGGGTGCTTACAAAGTTTGCCAGCCCCTGTCTTATAGTGAGCGGCTCCTGGGGAGCTGACAGGTGACTGCCGCTGCCTGAGGGGCCCTAGGAGAGACCAGCAGAATCACCAGCTGAGCATGGCCTCAGGCCAATCTGCTGACCCAAAGAATCATGAGCAAATAAATCGATGGTAGTTTTAAGCCGTTAATTCTGGGGGTGGTTTGTTACCTAGCAAAGGCCACCCGAAAGAGGCATTTATCACCACCTGAAGACATATACTTTCTGTCTTCTTAAACTCCGTGAAAGCATGGACTATCTTTTTTGCCAATTCTGTATCTCCATCATCTAGAGCAGAGTCTGTAGTATTTTTGTGTTGAATAAATATGCTATATGTCTGAAGAGAAGGCCATATATGCTTCTTAAGTTTTAAAAAATGAAATGCTTAATAAAGCTTTAGTACTTAATAAAGCTTTGGTACTTTAGAGCACAAAGTTATTTTCTGTGTCTTTATGGTCTTTATTCTGTGTCTTTATGGTATTATAAAGAACTGAATTGTGTCATTACTGCCCTCAAATTGGTATGTCAAAGGCCTAACCTCCCGGTACCTCTGAAGGTGACTGTACTTGGAGATCAGAACCTCTGAAGAGACGATTAGGTTGAAATGAGGTTGTGACTGCTGACTGGTGTCCAAGAGGGAATGTGGAACGCACACAGTGACACAAGGGATGCTCATGCCCAGAGGGCAGGCATGTGGGCACAACGAGGCGGCAGCCAAGGGGAGGCCCCGGGAGACACTAAACTCACCGACACCTTGATCTTGGGACTTCCAGCCACTGGAACTGTGAGAAAATTACTATCTGTTGTTTAAGCCACCCAGTCTGTGGTTTTGGGTATAGTAGCTCCAGAAAACTAACAACAGGTATGGAGTTCACATCCATTTGTTCTTGAGGCCTGATACCTTTACTATATTCTCTGAAAACTAAACATTATCAAGGGATCCACAGAAGAAATATTAGGTGGCAAGTAATTTTTGAATTGTTTTTTAACTAGGAGGTAGGTTTAAGTCCCATTTCTGTGACTAATGAACTCTGATTTTTAAAAGGGGTCTACAGCCTCTTCCAAACAAATCTTAGACCCATTATTTTACCAAAGTGTGAACTAGATCATCTGCAAGCCTCCTCCCAGCCCTAATATTCAATGGGCAAACATGGGAATAATTACCAGAACATTCAAATGAGCTCTGCGAGTGACTCAAAAAGGAGTTTTCATTTCCACTGTTATTCAGGGCTGGCTGATGTTAGTGTGGATGCTTTCTCCCATAGTTAATGAAAGGGAAGACACTTCTCATGGTTAGTTCTCTCAGACAGTCATAGAATACATTTCTTATTCTCTTTTAGGGGAAGAGGGGTTGCCTTGCTGCTTTCTTCAAAGAACCTCTTTTGAAATCTAAGATAATTATGTCTCTTAAGTACATAGCATAGAGATGGCATAATCATCTCAGAGTTAAAGTTCATTTCTCAACAAAGGTTCCTTTACAAGCAGAGGAAATGCTCTTTAGCAAAACCTTCCTTCCTTGTAATTTAGTCTGAACAGGTTGCTAGAATGAAATCTGTGTTCGGGTAGTTCCTCTTTTGCTAACATAAACAAGCTGTTGAAAAAGCTAAATGAAAACGATGTTTTGCGAGTATAATAATAATAAAAGTTAAACTAAACCTGACAAGACGTGATTATTTAGTGTCTACGTAGCACCATCGCATTTCCAAAGGGCTTTAAAGTGACTACTGTTTCTGGAAGCAATGCTCTGAACTGGATTTGAGGTTTATCTGTTTTGTATGAATGAGGTTCTTAAAGATATCAAGCAACTTGCTCTTGTCACAGGCCAGCTGAGTTTCAGGGCTGTAAGTGAAATGGAAAGCTCCTTGGGTATCTGTTACTTCTTGTGGGGTCAGGGTGATGGGAGATGACAAACACTTTCATTTATCACTGCCAAAATGGAATGTTGGGTTAGCAAAGCACATTTTTTCCTCTTGGATGAAATATTTTAATCATAATAAAGATTTGGTTTAACAAAAATTGTTGATTAATCAACACTTGAAGTCCACAGAAAACTATTTCTTAGTAGCTCAGGGCCAGAGTCTTTAATCTTCCTTAAGAAACACATCTCTCTGTACCATTCAGATCATGATAGGTTTGATATCTAGGTATGTAATTTGTACATATTCTGGAATAGTTTTTACAGTGAAGTTTTTATAATAAACGATAAACTAATCTAGGTAGAGTATCTAGATATCTTGACTTCCAAATGGTTCTATTTCCTTAGATTTCCTTAGATCTTTTTCCTCTTCTGTGCTATATGAAATTTAATTTATAGCCACTAAGATTCTGATAGAACCAGTGATATTATCAAATTATTCCTTAATATATTTGCAGGAGAAAGAGGATTTGAAAATATCTCTAGTTGCTCTCTCACAAATATGTATTTAGTAGGGGGAAGGTTACATCTAGGTGATACAGACATATGTATGAATAGACATTAGTCTGAAGAACAGTAAAGCTCTTAATCATGAGAAGAATAAGTCCCAATTAACAAAACTTTTGACAATTGCAAAAAAAAAGGTTTCTTGAACCCATGTGCTAAGGTCAGTCATTAGTAAAAAGGTGAAGGGAAAAAAAGGTTCTTGTGACAATGAAACTTGGAGGGTTCACACTTTCAAGTTTTCCAAATTCAAAACGTATTACAAAGCTACAGTAATCAAGACAGTGTGATATTGCATAGGATATAGAGACCAATGGAATAGAATTAAGAGTCTATATACTTTAATAAGAAAAAAAAAAGAGTTCAAAAACCTTCACATTTAAGGTCAAGCAGTTTTGACAAGTATGCCAAAACAACTAAATGGAAAAAGAATAGTACTTTCAACATATGACTCTGAGACAACTGTATGTCCACATACAAATGAATGAAGCTGCACCACTACCTCACATCACACTCAAAAATTAATTTGAAATGGACTGAAGACTTAAATATAGGAGCTAAAACTATAAAACTTAAAACATGAGTAAATCTTCGTAACTTTGGCTTAGGCTGTGATTTCTTAGCTATGACACCAAAAGCACAAGCAGCAAAAGTAATAGATAAAACGGATTTCATCAAAATAAAAAGCCTTTGTGCTTAAAGCACACCATCGAGAAAACAGTGTCAAACCAAAGAGTGGAAGAAAAAATTTGCAAGTCATATATCTGGCAAAGGACTTGTATCTATAATATATAAAGAAACCGTACAACTCAAAAATTTTTTGAATAAAATAAAATATAAAATAAAATAAAATAATAAATTAAATTAAATTAAATTAAATTAAAATGGGTAAGGATTTGAATAACCATTTCTCCAAAGAAGTCACTCAAATAACCAAAGACCATATGAAAATACCCTCAACATCACTGATCATCAAAGAAATGCAAACCAAAACCACTAAGATGGGATACTGCTAGGATGGCTACAATCAAAAAGACGGAAAACAATAACTGTTAGCAAGGGTTTCAAGAAACTAAAACCTTCATATACTGCTGATGCAAATCTAAAATGGTATATAGTTGCTTTGGAAAACTGCCTGACAGTTCCTCAAAACGTCAGGTGTAGCATTACCACATGACCAAGCAACTCCACTCCTAGATACAGACCCAAGAGAAACGAAAATATTGTCTATACAAAAACCTGTACAAAAATGTTCACAGCAGCATTATTCCTAATAGCCAAAAAAAGGAATAACCCACATGCCCATCAACCAACTAACAGGCAAAATGTGGTGTACCCGTACAATGGAATATTATTCTGCAATAAAAACAAGTGAAGTGCCAATACATACTATGACATGAGTGAACCCTGAAAACATACAAGTGATATAAGCCAATCACAAAACACATGTTGTTTGATTCCATTTATATGGAATGTCCAGAACAGGTAAATATCTAGAAACAGAAAGTAAGTTAGTGGTAGCCTAGTGCTGAGGTGGGGAAGTGGAAAAATAGTCGCAGGAAGACTGGAGCACAGGGTTTCTTTTTTAGAGTGATGAATGTATTCTAAAATGCAGCTATGATTACACAACTCAGCAAATACACTAAAAGCCATTGAATTGTACAATTTAAATGGGTGAATAGTGTGATATTTGAATCATATATCAATAAACCATTTTTTAATGGCATTTTTAAAATCAAAAGGTTATTATATTCCCCACTACTCTCATCAAAAGGGAGTGGGAGGTTTTCTTCACCATTTGTCATGTTGCTGATATCTCATGATGAATGGATGTCAGTGAACAAAGAGGTAGACTGGACATACCACTGAACTTACTTCTGTCCAAGATAGAATTAACAGGGACTGGATTTACCTCTCCTTTTGTAAGCTAAAACAAACCCATACAAAATTTACGAAACAAAGGTTTTCAAGAAACTTGATATCAAACAATATCTGAGAGATGGGAAACAAATGAAGCGAGTCACACAACTGCCTGGACTTACTTCCTTTACAATTTTGGGGCATGACACAGGGACAAGAAGCCCAAGCAGAGCCTAACAGACACCCTTGGTTGAGAAGGACGTCCTGAGAGTGCAGGTAGACCACGGCAGCTAGAGTTCCAAGTGAGAGTACCAGACATGAGCTGCACAGAAGAAGAGCTCCTCTGAGCACAGAGGGACCCTTTGTAGTCAGCCAAGTAATTATGGCCACGCGCACATAAGGAGACCACTCAAGGCTGAGGGGCAAAAGGGTACTTATTCAAACGATCAGCAGGATCAGGGCAGGTGCTCACAAAGGAATGGGAACAGTGTGTGTTCACACCAAACGTAAAAAAGCAAAGTGTGGCAATGGAGCATGAGGAGCACTAGAATGACCTCCACTCAAGACCTCCATAACAAAATTCATAAAAGCAAGACACAAAAGGATCAAATTACTTTCATGTAACTTAGCTGTACCCCAGAACAAAGTCCAAGGATTCCTACAGAAATAAAGTAAAACTCAGCACACAACAAAGTAAAAATTCATAATGTCTGGCATTCACTCAGAAATTACCAGACAGGAAAATATAACCAATAATGTGAATAATCTATCAAATCCAACCCAATACCAACACAGATGTTAGAATTACAGACAAGGACATTAAAACAGCTATTATTTTGAACATATAAAATGTTCAAAAAGTTAAGTAGAGACTTAGAAAATATTTAAAAGACCCAAATCTTCCACAGATGAAAAACACAATATCTGAGATGAAAAATACAGTGAATGGGATTAATGGCAGAGTCAACACTAAAGAAAAGATAAATTAACATAAGGTATGGCAAAAGAAACAAGCCAAAATAAAGCCCAAAGGGCAGAGGAAGGAAAGATGCATCAGCAAACTGTGAGACAACTTCAAGAGACCTACTACACATGTAAAGGGAGTGCCCAAACACAAAAGAAGGAAGGGAAGTGAAGAAAAAACAGCGACCAAAATTATTCCAAATTTGATGAAACCCACAGATCCAAAAGCTCACAAACTCCAAGCACAATAACATCAAGTAATGTACACCAAGACACATCACAATCAAATTGCTCAATACCACAGGCAAAGAGAAATCTTAAAAGCAGTCAGGAAAAAAAAAAGCCATGTATATATACAGGAATGAAATAAGGACAGTAGATTTCTCAAAAGACATAAGGCAAGTAAGAAGACAGTGGAGTGTTACAACATCTCTAAAATACTGGAAGAAATAACCAGCAACCTAGAATACTATACTCACCAAAACTATCTGTCGAAAGTAAAAACATACAAAAAAAGTTTTCAGACATAATATAAACTGAAAGAATTCATCATTAGCAGACCTGTATTACAAAAAATAATAGAGTAAGTCCTTTAGGCAAAAGGAAGATGGTATCAGACAGAAATACAGATCTATGCAAGGAATAAAGCACGGACGATGCTGGCCACATGCATGTATATATTAGGGTTCTCCCCTTACTATTTATATCTTTTTAAAAGATAGTTTTGAGGGGGGAAAAAAAAAAATAACACCAATATATTTTGAAATTTATAACATACAAAAATAAAATGTAAAACAAAAATACTGTAAGTGCAGATAGGGATGAAAGTGATACTGCTGTAACATTCTTATATTGTGCATGAGGTATATATCGTTTGAAAGTAAACTGTGATCGGTTAGAAATGTGTCTTATAAACCCTAAAGCAACCTGTAAAACAATACAAGTACAAGTTATAGCTAATGAGGTAGAAAATGGTATCATAAAACCACTCAATTAATCCAAAAGAAGCAGAAAAGGGTGGGAAAGACAAACTATCAATGAGACCAACTCCGCAGCAGAAACAGCCAAAACAAAAAGTATTAAAGGTCAAGGAAAAGAAAATCAACATTCAATATTTAATATTTCAATCACTTTACATATAATAAGTAAAAAGAATATGTATTTTTTTCAGCTAATTGAGTAGCAAACCAATGAAATGTCTAATTTGCCTTGGGGTTGATGACTGACAGAGGCCTTGTTTAAACAAAATAAAACAAAAAGAATTTCACACTTTGATGGCTAGCTAGTAAAGGCCTTTTTTCTAGCATGATTAGAGAAAGGTGAGAAATATTTCACATGATATTAAATTTTTTTCAAATAAATCCACAAAACCATTTTACTCAGTAGGCTTAAGAAAACCCTATAGTATCAAAAAGCAAATATACAGCACCTGAATATAAATGCAAAACTTCACCTTTTAATCACTTCCTTGTATAGCCTGAACTCCAGAAACTTATTAAAAACTGTATGAATACCACAACAGTGTCCCACTGTTCCCGTTTTACAGAGACTGCTTCCAGCCCTAAGGTCAAGGGAAGCAGCAGACACGAGTAAGACAGTCTCTGTGCGTGCAGTAGAGCACGATGTGGCCTACTCTGGACCATCCAGCCACCAAATGCTCCAGATAGGGTTCCAGGTGTTGCTCAGAGACACTCTCAAGCTGTGACAGCCACCCTCCTTCTCTGGGGATACTGAGGGTGCTAAATGGATAAACTGATACCTCTTAACTGATGCAGGAGATTCAAAACAGCAATGCACACCTAAACAGCAGATATAGGGCAGGAGGCCTCCCAAGGACGGCTGGCTCCAGGAAAACTGAAAGGGGCCAGCAATTACCAGAATCAATGAACACACTTTCCTATCTTTGTTACACAAGTTCTAAGAACCAAGATGAGGAGTCATCGGCTCAAGGCTTGTTCTAACTACAAGCTGACTGCTCCTGGCTCCTCACCCATCTATGCCTCATCCAGAGAATTTGAATTTAAATCACAAAGCTTCATTGTGTACGCCACCTCATCTACTATATCAGATCCAGCAGAGCTATACACTCCCATAAGCCCTGCTCTTCTCCACCTGCAGTATCACCCTCTCAAAATCTTGAGTTCCACAAGGGTACGGGCTGACTGTTCTTGCTATTCACTGTCACCAGCAAGCAAGCCTTACGTGGTGCCTGGCACGTATCAAGTATGCATTAAATACTTAAGTAATATGATTGAAAGGAAGCTTGCCTAGCTGAGCAAGATCAAAATATCTACAGAGGAACACAGAACATATACTAAGCTCTCAACTCACTGAAGTGTAAAGAGCTGAATCTGCAAAGTTTTTCTGGTAACTAATGGAAGGAACAACAAGAATGAATGAGAGTGCATACGTATAACATACAGAGAACAGAGATGCTCTAATATGCCAAGTTCAAACAGGAAAGGCCTCAGATTTTAAAGCATGCCCTAGCAGGTGAATGAATACACTCAATGAAGTGTGCATCACTTGAATGCACATCCTCAACCTCAGGCAATACTCAATGCCAAACTTAGGATTCCAAAAACACTGTATATCCCTTGGGTGTACCTAATTCAGGTAATATCAGTCTTTGACTTGAGATCTCAAAACTGAGTAGTAATAGAACTACACAGCAATTAGAGAGTCACAGAAACACCAATGGGCCAAGGGCTCTGGTCACCAACAGTATTCTGTTGTTATGATAGGAGGTAAGAATGGAAGTTCTAAGTATGAGAATTTTCAAAAAGTTTACTATCATTAAAGTTAAATGGATTTAATCTGAATGCAATAAATACCTCATAAAAGCCATCATAAAAGTATTTGAGAATAAAAGATAAAAATACTCTGAAAGGTATGCTTGAAATGAATCAAATGAGTAAACGTCTTCCCTACATATAACCTAACAAATCATTTATTTAGTTTGATATACATCCTTCTGACCAAAGAGAATAGATTTTGTTTTCTTTCGTTTTTCTAAATCCCAATCAGTCAACAGCTTCTACCTGTGATAAAGGAAAATTCCAATCTTGAGCATCACATGGCAAGTGGCTGGCTATTACACAATGGAATCCCCCCAAAAGTGAGAAGGTACCACATGTTTGGCCTAGTTCCTGATACCAATGACCTCACTGACAGTGAACCATCAAGTCTGCGTAAGAAACTATATTCACGTTTAAAGAAAACAACTTAAACTCACAGAGATGACTAATAATGAGAGTGGGTAAGAGAAAGACTTCAGGGAAGTAGAGAAAGGCACGCAGGGCCACAGAACCAGGAAGCCTTTGGTTATACTGACGAGATACGGGAGGACTCAGGCAGATAAACTTCCGCCCCTACGCCCCTCTTTGTAAGACTCCAAGGTACAGTCCCATCAGGCAGCACTTCTTGTTCTGCCAGGCCATACCACCTGATGAATGCATTTTTCACAACAGCCAAAAACCAAAAACTGCAACATCCACCAACTGGTGAACAGACAGACAGAACACGGTATCGTTTCCACGCTTTGGAAAACTATTCCACAATTAAAAGAAACGAGCAACCACACTGAGTGTAGATGAACCTCATAAACATGATACGAAGTGAAAGAAACCAGAGACCACACACTATATGATGCCATTTAAGTGAAATGTTCAAAAAAGTCAAATTTAGAGAGACAGAAATAGATTTGTGGTTGTCTGGGGCTCTCAGCTGGAACAGGGATTAACTGTAAATGAGGATGAGGGATCTGGCTAAAGTGACGAAAGAGTTCTAACACTGACTTGTGGTGAAGGCTGCGTCACTCCATAAATTTACTACAAATCACTGAAATGTTAAGCTTGAAGTAGGTGACTCTCACAATTCGTACACTATACCTCCATAAAGCTATTTTTTAAAAAAAACCTGAAGAAGCTTCTCAATCTCTTGGAGGCTTGTTGGGAACAACAGTGAGCCTGCTCACTGGTCTGCATCTTGCCTCACTGCCCCTGCTCATCCTCATCTTGCGGGCCTGCAGCACCCAAACTAAGTATCAGCACAGAGGTCAAGCACCAGCACTGCTTTATTCTATTCCTGTTTTCAATTCTGTTGTTGCTATTGTTGTTTTTGTTAGTTATTGTTCTAGATAAAGAGTAGCAAACACCTGAGCAAACCCCAAAAAGCTTAAAATCAGAGATAAAATTACTGGTTAACTTCTAGGCTGGTGGACTGATCACAACCAACATAGTGGTTAAAGCCCATAAAAATGACTATAACGTATACAGAAGACTAAAGAAATAAAGGGGAAGAGATAGGTGAAGCAGAGATCATTTCTATCAGGTTTTGACAACTAAAAAAATGGATGGAGCAGTAGTAATTCACTAAGAGGGAAACAGGACAACCCAAGTACCTACAGAGAAGGACGTCAAAAGCGAGGCATTTTGCCCCACGGAATCGTGAGAAGATCACCATTTAGAAGCAACTGATACCACGTGAAGTACAAGGTTAAAATCAGGAGAACTAGTACCCCAGGCCCATCTCTACCTCATGCAGTACGATGGCTACCCAACCATTCCACCCCCATGGGAAACCAGAGCTTTAGTCCCTGAAGGAACTGAGGGAGAAACTCTCAGATGAGAGGACAAAGCAAAGTGGAAGGACACAGGGTTGAAAATTACATAGTAGACTATAGGACCTTTAGGCTCTGGTCTCTGCCCTTAATTCCAGAACCCCTAGGCAAGAAAAGCCTCCGAGTGTTATTATTAGAGAAACTGACCCCAAAGAAAATATCTAACAAGTATTCAGAAGTGGGATTCCCCATGCATGAGAATGTACTGCTCTGTCCTCCCTATGCTGAAGAACTATCAGGCAACAACCTCCAGCCCATATACACTGAGGCTCCAGTTCACTGCTAGTGCTTTACTCCTAAATATGAGCAGTCATGAACCCCCAAGCATTTAAGGAAAAATCTTCAGCATAAAGAACAAAGACCAAAATAAAAAGAAAAAATGAAATCTAGGGAAAAGGAAAAAATGCAGGAGCACAAGAAAACCAACCCCCAAAAAACTTATATTCAATATCCTCAGAGATGAGAGAGATATCCGCAAAAGAAAAATGCATTTTTTAAAAAAAAAGTAGTGCTGCTCTGGATTAAAAAATGATAGTTAAAAATTCAATAAAAATAATGAAATGTAAAATCACAGACATCTCATAATAGAGCAAAAAGACCTAAAAAAAAAAAATAACAATAGCGGGAAAAGATAATAAAAATCAAAGAAGTAATTAATAGGACTTCCAGAAAGAGAAAGCAGCAAAGTTGGAGGGGGAGACAAAAAATTTCCCAGATAAAAAAGGCATCTCCAGATTTTAAAAAAAATTAACCAAATACTTACAACAGTGAGTAACAACAAAAGACACCCATAATATCTAATACCAAAAATAAAGAGAATATCCTAAAAGGTTCACCAAAGAGCAGAGAAATGTATTCAAAGTTGCAAAGGAAAAAGATATTCAACCTAGAATGTTGTCTACCAGCTAATTACAAATCCTACAGAAAGAAGAATAAAGACATTTTCAGCCACCTGAGGACTTCAAACCTTTACACCCCATGCACCATTTCTTATAAAGCTACTAGAGGATTGTGCTTCAGGAAGATAAAGAGTTAAACTGAAAAAGAAGACTGTGGTACCCAGGAAACAGAGACATTCAGGTCAACAGCTAGGCGGCAACCATACCTGGCCAGTTGTGAGGTACCTCTAGGGAGGAAAAAAAAAAAGTGGAATCAACAGATTATCTGAAACAATCAATTACCTGACATATTTAAGTATTTGGAAAAATTGTCAACAAAGGCTTTGGTCAAGCATTTCATGTATCCTTTAGAGTATCTGAGGAGGAAAGGAATAATGGGTACATAGAAAACTAAGCTAATGAAAAAGTAAGGCAACACAAGAGAGAAGGAGTATTTTTAAAAGGATATGCAATCATATCAGACTGCTTGGCTCAGAGATATTTATATAGTCACGATAATACAATTTGATTTTAACCCAAAGTTATGAGATACTCACTTAAGAGGATGAGTACAAGAGCTAAATTTTCAACTCCTATAGAACTACACTAAGTAGTCCAACAACTGAAACCACTGTTAATATAAGTCAATAAATGCATAAAACTGATAAATCAAGAAACAGCCACGGAAGCATGTCATTTAGAAATCTGGCAGTAAATTTCAGATGTAGCACCTAAAGCATTAAAAACAGATGCCTCCTGGGAATAGTTTTGATCTGAGAATTTTAGAATCACTTGATTGTACATTCATAACTTGGATAAGTTTTTTAAGGCCCTACTTATCATATAATAAAAACAAAGTTTTTAATTCATAACATAAAAGTGGTTTTTTTAAGTTATTTAAATTTAACAGGATAATCTGTCAACATTCTGCCATATTTGAGAAAACAGCAATGTCCCCGGGGTTGGCGGCAAATTAGGTACAAAGCTGCAAGTGGCAAGAGCTCTGGCTCCCTGTGTCCCAAGGGTGGGGGAGCACCTGCTGGGCGTGGACAGGGGCCCCCCATCCTGCAGCCTACCAATGCAGCGAATCAACCCAGTATACACAAGGAGCCTGGGGTAGAATCAGTTCTGGCAGTTCTGCGCGCCTCCAGGGACAGTCTGCGGACTGTGGGACACACACAGCAGGGCAATTTCAAAGTTGAGAATAACTGTAAAAACTTTTACAGCTATTTGACAGGGTAACATTATGTCCTTTGATTCTAATAATAAAAAGATTTAGGCTGGTATTTTTATATGCCTACTTTTTCATTTCCCTTTTCTAGTTATCTGTACTGTTTTACAGCACAGAGAAGCCCTGCCGAGGCTGAAAAAGCACACTGAAGCCTGAGCGGGTTCCACACACTGGTGCATGTGCTGTGTCTGAGTGCAGTGCAATGTGGGGAACCTGAGGAAACAGAGACATCACATGATGTACAGGTAATGGCATATATTTGGTATTTTGCATCCAGTCCATCCCTGCGTCCTTCTCCACCACACATACACCTAACATGCACACCATCAGGCAACAGCGCAGTGAGGACTGTCAGTGCGGCATGAAACCACTCCATGTGGTTAATTGTTTTGCATCCCATCTCCCTTAGTTCTAAGTTCTTCATAACACTACAGATTGTCAGAGTTTCTAAGATACCTAGTTTTAAAAGCTTGGGACATCCTTATCATTCTGTCTTTCCTTTTGAAATTCTTACAAAAGAAAGTGCCTCCCAACTCAGTGATCCTAGCACATCACTTCCCATCTGGGTAAAGCTATTGCCAGCAGACTTTTATAACTGAACCAGCCTCATTACAGAGTATCACATTGTTCGGTGAACAGTCACCAAACATTATAAAACTTGAGAACACACGGCTGCCTCACTGGTCACTCACTGATAGTAAAGCATCACCCTGGCCTTGCCCATTCTCTTGCTAGTCAATACCTCTTACATCCAAAAAGGTATCTTGATTCAATTTTTGTGTTATTATATTATTAGAAAAAAACACCTGTCGACCAATTCGCCAAAAATTAAATTAGTACTCAGGAATCTCTACTCCGTGAAAATCAAATAATTGGCCCCAAATTAAATGTGTCAATATTTTAACACCGGTAATTCTTGAGTAGTAGGAGAAACTGACTTCAATTCATGAAAAATCTGTTTGTAGTAAATATTTAAAGCAATTACTTGCAAGTACTTTATGGAATGACCCCCAATCCACTAACTAGGTATCTACTTGTGAGACAAACAAGTTTTTAAAACACTAATTTTAAAAGGTAAAGTGGTAACCTAAAATTGTTTCAACTGTTTAAATTACAAATTCTAAATAAGTAGTTTTGATTTTGAGAACTTCCTGTGGTGTAAGTCCTTGACTCTTAATGCAGTCAACTGTCACACACTCTGTACTTTTGTACTCTTCACTTCAAACGTCCACAATAGACCTGTGTATGTAATGGGGAGTAGGCCTTCCAGGGTGCCACACGTTAGTGCTACGCTTCTGGGCAAAAGCTCTGCTTCAGAACCTGGACCACCCGGGTCTGAAAGCAGTACACTTGTGCTTTTACTGCTGTCTGCCAAATATTTTTAATGACTGGAATACAGAAAAATGAAAGTACTGGTATTAATGATAAGAAGCACAGACATCATCAACTTAACACAACTGAGAGATGGGAACCATCTGACGCTTTAAGTTTAGGCAATTCCTTCGGGTCAAGCAGCTATTCACACTGAGTAACCAAGAATTTACCAATAAATCACAGAATAAAAATAAAAGACTGTGTATGAAATTCATGTGTCAAGGCATCCATCTCCAAGTTAACATGTACCTAGTTTATAATATTTTTAGTTCCCTGGGAATAAACTCCTCAGATGTTCATCCCTTGGCTTAGCACACCAACTTCAGATGTGTTATTTCAAAAGTAGGATGCATTATTTCAAAAAACATCTTTGCTCTTCCAGGATCAGTCTACAAAACTCCACAAACACACACTACACCAAAAGCGCCCCCAGATATTATTTTTAGATTATGTCAATACATAGAAATATTCATATATCCAAAATTGGTTTAAAAAAGCAAAATACAAGTTTGCAGCTATGCAAATTAACATTTACTTATTACAAAATTTGAAGCAATAAGTAAGTAAAAAGCCATCATCAGCAGTGTGTCATCTGTTGATGAGATGTGTCTGTAAGGCTTCTGATGTCCTGATTTAGTTTAGTTCCAAAACACTTTTGGGAAGTTTGGGTTGATTTCTCAAGAGAGCTACGCACTCACTAACACGTTTTCAACAGGACTGGCTTCCTCCCACCTTCCCCAGTCCAGCACGAAGGAACTCAGTCCCAGAACAAGTCCGTACATGCCACTTAGCGGCAGATCAGCCCTGCTCCTAAGGGAAACTTCCGGTTCCACCAAATTTACTTTGCCCAGCTGAACGTCTTTACCTCTCCTTAGGAACAAGAGATGCTACATTCACAAGATAACATTTAGAGCAGCAGTCCCCAACCATTCTGGCACCACGGACCGGTGCTCCTGTGAGAACCTACTGCCTGACAATGGCAGTGATGCTAGCGCTGGGGAATAGCTGCAAATACACATGCAGCTTGTCTCACTCACCCACCACTCGCCTCCTGCTGTGTGGCCCAGGGGTTGGGGACTCCTGATTTAGAGAATCCCTCATAA
The DNA here is from genome assembly GCA_003508835.1 of Eonycteris spelaea. Classification (NCBI taxonomy): domain Eukaryota; kingdom Metazoa; phylum Chordata; class Mammalia; order Chiroptera; family Pteropodidae; genus Eonycteris; species Eonycteris spelaea. Next base: position 4,711,860 of record PUFA01000137.1, read on the forward strand.
CAGTTTAAGTGCTTGCTTCAAAACGTTAAGACTGATGATTTTAAAAGCTACACAATTTATGCGGCACTTTATTGGAGAGTAAAGGAAAGGAATTTCAGCACTTTCGCAAATCCCAAGGCTCCTTGGAACCCAGTGGTCATGCAGTGCACCCATTTTAAAGGCTGCACCAAAGCCAACAGAGAATGAGTGAATTCAGCAGGTTCAGCGGAGCCCAAGAATCCACTCAAAACTTGCCCTCTACTGCCACTGCCACTGCCATCACTCTTTACCAACTCTCTTCTGGACTGTGGCCTAAGGCCACCCATCACTCCTGCTCCCTCCCAAAGCATTATCTGATCAAATCTACTTCCAATCCTAACATAACTTTCAATAGCTCAATTCTCAAAAAATGAGCCCCTCCTCAAATCTTAGGCAAATAACCTCTCCTCCAGATGTCTGCTGTTCCCTAAACCTCCTGCCATTCTCGAAGGTCACCCCAGGCCTTCTGCCACACACACATCCTCCCTATCTTTCTTCAAAAAATGAGGGGAACAGCATTAGCACAGTGCCTGATTGGGGTGGGGGTGGGGGGCAAACTGAGTACTGGTTCTGCTTACCATCTTTGGGCCTAGAGTACTCTCCTCCTCAACCTCCAAGGTCAGGGTCAGGCAGAGTCAAGCCACTCAGTCCCTCCTGGGAGGAAGCCCTGATCCAGACAACACACCCACTGAATTCTAAACTCCCTACAGTCCCCTCTCACTCCCTACAGCACCTTTCCAGACACAGGATTTTCCTTCTCCAGGTCATTCTGGAACACTGTATGCTCATGAAATACTAAATAAGAGTAGTTACCCCAAGAAAAAAGAAAAATGGTTAAATAAATACTAAAACTAATAAAACTCAATACAAAACAAATTTTGATTTATCTCTAGTTTTAAGTTTTCACACTATCACATTTCCCCTTTGATGAAAAAAATTAAACTTCACTATATTCAACATGCAATTATCCTACAGACACTTCTTTACAAATATATGGTATTCTGAATAAAACTTTGTGAACAGATATTCATATTTTTTTAAGTTTTAATTTATATGTACCCTCCCCTATGATCCCTCAAAAACCCAAGGCTAAAAATAAATCTCTCTATATAAAATACATCCTGCTTTTCAACTTTTTAAAAAATATAGGTATATAGTGTTCAACTATACTGACTATTTACTATTTTTCTCAGATACAGAGATTATAAACTATCCTCCAAACAAGCCATTTCCACAGAACAGATCAAAACTGACAAAAACCTCCCTCTTTCCACGCACTCGCATGCAGTATTCTCAAAATAAGCAAACCACTATTGCTAAAAAATGAAAAGTTCACAGGAAAAGTGAAAAATAGAAACTATAATAATGAAAGAAATTAGGGACACAAGTTGTTCAGCTTACAAGTGTTTTACCTGAAGTTACTTTAAAAAAAATTCTTTATGAATAGTCACAAATATTTTCCAAACTCTGATGCTATTCACACTAATGAATGTTTAGCAGCAATAAACTGCTAGTGTTAATAATCTAATCCAAAAATCATATGTAAATCATGCCAACAAAAATCCTAAATAAACTCCTATGCATAACGTAAATGGTTCTAGAAATTACACATCTGAAGGGAGAACAGAGATGTTTTCTGCTACTTCAACCATCTCTAAAACTAAAGAACTTCCCAGTTGTACCAGTTCATAAATATTAAAAACTGGTGATAGTAAGAAAACATGTATGGAACAATCAGGAAAATGTTAACATTGAATGTTTGATACCAAGGAATTAAGTTTTTAGGAGGATGGCGTTGTTGTAATTATCTAAAAAACAAACAAAAAAAATACATACTGAAGTATTTGCGGGTGAAATGGTTAAGATAATGGAGGGGAGGCAAAGGCCACAGATACCAGATTAGTCATGTGCTCTGGTAACAGTTAAACTATGTGATCTTCTCTCTCTCCTTGTATATACTGAAGTTTTCCAAAACAATAAAATAGTACTGGTGAGCAAAATCTCAGACCCTGTTTTGTTTGTGATTGTATGCCACTTCTGCACAGATTTCTTAATTCCTTAGATTTGCATTTCAGAATTTCTCCTCAACTGTACAGACTCTGTAGTAAATACTTCCCAAATGTAGCGCTCAGCAAACCTATTTCAAAAGCTTGGGTGAAAGAGGTGGAACCAAAGAGGAAATGAGGAAGGGGCAAAAACTTAACAATGAACCTACTACCATAAAGAATTCTCACTCCTTAAAATCAATTAATACACTTTCTTTTCTCTTATGGTTTAAAAACAGACTGCTGGCTTCTAGTTTATTTCACCCACCCTCACATCCCTGCTGGCCCAAGAAGATACAATCCAACTACTGTGTAACCAGGTTAAAAGCTTTGACTAACTCACTTGGAAGGGTACACTCACCACTTAGACTTGGGGTGGGGGGGAAGGCTTAGAAAAAAAACCCACTGGTACTTAAACAAAGGGGCTAGAGTGAATGTCTCTAAGTCAGTTACCAGGCCACTCAGTGAGTTGCAACACAATCTTTCCCAAAATTTTCCAAAGGCTTCAAAATTCAGTTGAGACCAGCAGGCTGAGTTAACAGGGCTCCCTTTCAAATTCAAAAATCTGGCAGAGGCCCCAACAGTTAACCAACAAAACACAGGCTAATTCACTTGAGATCACCTAAGAATACCAACTCAAGTTCAGACCACAGGCCAGTACACAGCCCAGGCCAGGGGAAGATGGGGCTGGGGAGAGGCGGTCAAGTGAAAGATAAACCTTATCCCTAAAGCAGGAGACAATAAGATTCACACTTAATCTGCACTAAGAAAATGTCAACAGTCAGCTTTCCAAGTCCCCCCTTCTTTTTTAATGAGACAATGACAATTCTTCATGCGGAGCCGCAAAGCTCTGCTTCATAAGATATTTTTTCTCTCAACCTTATACCCACTATAATAGCTAAAAATATCCCCCATGCAGATAACTTTCAGAAAACATTTAGTATAAGAAATGAATTGGGGCAGGGAGAATTTGGCATTCTGTTTCAAACGTTCAAGTCCTGTGCCTCCATTATCTACAGCTCTTTCATAAACCTTAGAACGTGCACTGGATAAAATAAACAGTACTGTGAGTCCCATCAAGTGTCAGCTACTCAGGGCAGACTCAGAGTCTCCAGATTTATTAGTTCACCTGCCATTGGGGTGGGGAGGGGGGTGTCAAAAAAAGAGAGAAAGACCTGGGGTGAGTGTGAAAGCTGGGCATCCTCTTGACTCTCTCAACTCTCCCTCATGTGTTTCAATTACACACCTGTCAAACAGGTTATTCCTGGAATTCAGATTTTATAATCCACACACTGCGATTCTTCCTGCTCCTGTTGCCCAAACACACGTCCCTCCCTGCTTCTCCAAAATATGTATCCATCAGTGGAATGTGTATGATTGAGTTATAAAGTGTCCCAAGTAACACCAAACTCCTCACCTTGAGCACTTTGGCAAGCATTCAAAAGAGGAAACACGATGACAATTTCAAGAAGGCCAAGGCAGTGGTTTAGGATAATCATAGGCAAGGCCTGCCTATCCTGAATTTTAATTAACACACAAAGTCAGAAGGCTAGATTTAGGGGAAAAACAAAATAGCAAAAAAATGAAGGTTGTCTTATGAAACAAATGCTTTCCCATTTTATTATAGTGCATGCCTAAGAGTGTAGCTTATTTCCTTATCTCAAAGCCAGGAAATGAGGTCTGTTAAGGCCAGCCTGGATATCAACTCTGTTCAAAAACAGAGGGCTTGCAAGGAGAAACCCCTTTCCCAACTTTGCCCAAGTGGCGTGGCCGCCGGTCAGCAGCATGTTCATCACCCTGCTGGTCCTCCCCCACCAGAAGTTTCAGCATGCCACGGGAAACAAAGAAGGCGCCGCGCACCGACCTTATAGACTTGTCCGTAGGTGCCATTTCCAACCACTTCCACCAGCTCAAAAATCCCAGCAGGATCCTAGACAAGGAGGGGAGGGGTTATCATTTGAAAGCTGCACAACAATGAATCAATAAAGCGGGGCAGTGGAGAGAAAGGGCGGTGACAAAGACGAGGGTTTCGCCCGGCGCGGTCCCCCAGCGCCCGAGGGTCGCGGGTGCAGGGTCTGGGGCGCCGCGGGGCGGCGGCAGGGGGTCGCACCGGGTCCCCGCACATGCCAACACAGGCAGACAAAGGGGCTGCCGCGCCCGCGGTTCTGCCCGCGGCGGCGCCCAAGCGCCCGGCGGCCCAGGGCGCGGCCCCGGCTCCCGGCTCCGCCCCGCGCCCCGCGCCCCGCGGCCGGCCCGTGCGGCCACTCACCCGCAGGGAGGAGAGGTCGATGTCCACCAGACTTTTTGCAGGGGAGTCGTTCGCCATCTTCCCTTTTTGCCACCCGCAAGAGCAGGACGGGGCTATCGATTTCTGGATGATTTCCGTCGCAGGCACGGGCGCCGGCGGCCCGGACTCCGCCTGGCGAGGCCGGGGCGGCGGCTGGGCGGCCGGGCGCGCGGGGCGGAAGCGTGCGCGGGCGGCGGCGGCGCTCAGTCCATGGCGCGGCCCGCGGCAGCCCCGGGCGTCGCCCGCGCCTCAGGCCCCGCGCCCGCGCCGCGCGCCTGCAGACCGGCCGGGAGCTGGGGCCGCGGCGCCGGCGAGAGTCGGGCGAGTGAGCGCGAGGCCGCGAGACAAAGCTGCCCGGGCGGCGGGGGCGGAGCGGGAGGGAGGCGGAGGGAGGCGGGCGGCGAAGGAGGAGGGGACACGGGACACCGAAAATATATTCCGAGGAGAGAGAAAACAGCTCCCCCTTTCCTGCTCCGGCAGGAAAAGCGGGCGGAAACGCATTCCCACCGAAGCCCCGCCGGGGAGGGCGCGGGGCGAGCCGCCCGCCGGCGCGAACGTGCATCGGGGTGGGGCCCAACAATGGCCGGCGGCGCGCGCGCTGCTCTCCCGAGGGGCAAGAGACTGGGGGGCGACCCGGCGGGGTGCCGGGGCCGAGGAGACGCCCCTGCCTCGCGCCAACAATAAGCGAGGAGCCCTGACCTGCACGCAGAGGCCACGAGGCGGCGGGACCCTTCGCTCAGGGAGAGACTGCGTCCCGCCTGTCCCTCTAAAAGGACGCGAAGGAGCTGTACCCAAGCAGAGGACGGTGCTCCCGTGCCCCTCACTCCCACTTATCCCTATCCCTTGCCCCGCCACCAGATAGATTCTCGACCCTCGAGACCTTCATGCCCGATCTCCCTGCATGGCTTTCTTGCCCTTTCTCTTTTTTTCCAGGCTAAATTTGTCACTCGGTTATACTTGCGGGACTCCCTGAGTATTCCTTGGCTGCCCGGTCCCAAGTCTTTGAGATTCCAAAACAGCTCCTCTTTGCCTTGTGCTGAGTTTGTCACTCAGATGAACAGTGTTTGGGGTCGTAAGTACTCAGCCAAGTTCCGTGCCTAGAGATCATTAAGGATCAATAAACAGGGCATCTTCCAGCAACTTTGGATGCTTGTCAGTGTTTAGACAATTTAATCCCGTTAACCAAGAATATATGGCCTATGCACAGCCATCATTTCTATCACATCACTCCGCTGTACAAAATCTTTCAATGGCTCCCTCTTACCTCATAGCAGTTTCTCAAACCTAAGTGCAGGGAGTCACCAGGAGGGACAGTAAAAGCTCTGATTGCCCTCCCTCCCTCCCCTACCAATACTACCACCAGCACCACCTCCAGAGTTTCTGATTCAGTTGGTCTGGGATAGGCCTAAAACTTGCATTTCTAAGGAGTCCTCTGATGATACTAACATCTCTGTTACAGGGATCTCCTTTGAGAGCAGGAGCCTCACATGATAAAAATCCAAGGCCCTTGGTAACTAGGCTTCACAGACATCACCATCATCATCCACCCATTCTTACTTTACATATGGTACCCAATTTAATCCCTTCTGTAGCTGCAGGGTGATGTTTTCCTTATTTTAGGGATGAGGAAACCAAATTACTAAAAGATAAGTAAGGAATGTGCCTAAATTCCTTAAAGCGTATTCTGGAAGCAGAGCTGGGATTCTCACTAGGTCAGCCTGGTCCCCAAAATCCAATCTCTGACTCAGCCAAGTTAGTCTTCCACCCAGAATATGTTTAGCACTCTCCTGCTTCCCCAACAGTTTGGTTTCCATGATTTTCCACCATGAAAATTCCTTTTAAGGCTAAGATACATTCAAGGACTCCTAGAATCTGTTGATTAGGAAAATGAGAGTAATCAAAGTATTCTTGTAAATTTAGTAGTGCTTTTCAATGATTTTGTTTTTTAAACTATCAACAGCAATAGCATTATCTGTGAATGTAAATTATTAATTTACTCAGCTAAACTGGTACACATGTGAACTTTCAGATCATATTATAGTAATATGTTAGTAGTGTTTATTATCAAAAATAGATAACATGTATTGGGTCCAGCAAGGTGCTGAGTCCCTTACAGATATTATCTCATTATTCTTCACATTAACTCCAAATGCTGGGTACTCTTATTTTTCCCACTTAACACATTAGGAAGCCAGGGTCTAAAGAAGTTAAGTGACTGGCTTGGTGTCCAGACATGGAAAGGGTTCCCAAGACACCCTCCCTCTGCAGGCTCACAGCCTCAGCTCCAAACTTATGACCCTGAGGCTTGCCTCAGAGCACCCCCTTCTTCTCTGCCAGTCAAATTCTCCATCACCTCAAGCTCAACTCAGAAACCATCTCTTCCTTCTACAAGCTTGCTCTAAATCCCTCCCCTAAGCTGCAATTTGTCATTATCACCACTGTGACGTATTTCCCACTTTCAAATTAAGTACCTTTTCTTGAAGTGCCTACCCAGTGCAAGGCACCGACCCTGCCATTGCCCAAGATGCAAGGAAGATGAAGACAGCCTACCCCCAGAGCTTATAGTCTGATAATGGATGTAAGAGAGTTTCATAAATAGCTATAGTTAATGGCAGAACATGATAAATTCTGGCTGGATGGAAAGAGGTCCAGTAGAAAGTGTGCTGCATTGGATGCAAAACTGAACTGGATTTAACCCTAGTTCTCTTATCAGTTGTGCAGCCTTGCACATGTTGCTTAACTTCTGAGCCTCCATTTCCTATTCTGTGTCCTAGATGAAGACTGGAGGTAAGAAGGACAGTTAAGAGGCCATCTCAAGGGCACAGGCAGGTAGTAATATCTGAGGACAGGAGGTATGAGAGGTGTTAGGCCAGTAGACTCTCTCAAGAATTGGCATCTGATGGGATGCCAGAGGCAATGGAGAGAGGTAAAACATTTGCTTGTGGTTGGAGCCTTGTCTACACTGGGGAGGATACTATCATGTACAGAGGAAAGACTGGGAGTTGCTGTGTTGTGGTGGCAAAGGAAGTTTGGGTTTTGGACTCTGTGCAGAGTTAACTTTTCATACAGGAACAGCATCCCCTGCCCAGCATGCAATTCTGCTCAATCAACAGGCACATGTTAGTACAGGCTGCCACCATGAAATACCACAGACTGGGTGACTTAAATAACAGAAATGTATTTTCTCACAGTTTTGGAGGCTAGTAGATCAAGGTCCCAGATGATTGGGTTTCTGGTGAGAGCTCTCTTCCTGGCTGGCAGATGGCCACCTTCTCATTGTGTCTTCACATGAGCTTTCCTGAGTGCTAATATACAGAGAGAAAGGACAAGCTGTCTGGTGTCTCATCTTATAAGGACATTTATCCTATTGGATCAGGGCCCACACTTATGACCTTATGAATTTAAACTTAATTTTATTTACTTATAGGCCCCATCTCCAAATACAGCCACACTGGGGCTGAGGGCTTCAACATATGGGGGACACAAACATTCAGTTCATAGCAAGCCATATGCAATATGCAATACCAGGAAGTAGACATAAGTCATGGCCCTTGTCCTCAAGAATCTATTTGCAAACACAAAATAAACCCGTCCAAAAAGATAATCAAAATAACAATTTGAAAAATAAATACTAATTTGGCATTTTAGGCTGAAGGAAAAGTAGCTAACTTGGACAAAGAATAAGAAGTTGAAAGAATGTGGAAACTGGTCACTCTGGGCCAGAAGACTCAGTTTAGAGAACCCTGAGAGATAAAGCTAAATGACAGGTTAAGTGGAACTAGAAGACAAAACCGAGGCATGGACGATGTGGGATTAAAATAGAATCAATATTATCAATCAAGTCAAGGTTGAAACGGCCTAGCCTTGGCTTTCAAGGGCTCCGATGGCAGGTAAGAGCCCGTGGTGTGAGGTCAGCAGGCCAAGGGATATGAATGTGCATCCTCGTGGGGTAGAATCAACTCATACCCAGTCACTGAAATTCCAGGGGGCCTTACCTATCTATGCAAGAGGTCAAAAATGATAAGCCCTATACATCACTTTACATATTTCCTAGTTTTTTCTTTCTTGTTAAAATTTTGGTGGAAATTGATTTTCAACTTCCGAATGGGGCAGAGCAGGGGGGTGGGGGGGGAGGGCAGCAGAGCTGTGAATCTGAGCCTGAATATAATTTAAGAGGTTGGGGTCATAGAGGACTTAGGTCAACTGGAAATAAATGACATAAGTAGTGGTGAGCAAGGGGAATTGAGTCAAACAGAGGAAACAAGGGTGGGCTGTGTACAAGAAAAGTTCAGAAAGGAAAAGCCTAGGTTTAGGGGCCAGAGAGCCGAGCTCTTATTCTCTGATGGACAAGGCGTTGGCAAATGCTTACTGTCTCTAACCCTCAGTTCTCTAACATGTGAGATTAGAGGATTGGGTAGAAATGATCAAAAGATCCCTCGAGCCTTAGAGACTGTGATTTTGATTTGTGTAACCCTGGCCTCAGCCCTGCAACTGCTCCTTCCTCTTAGCCAGAGTGGGAGAGGTTGACTTGAGGAATGAGAGTTGATAGAAAATGTGGGATGCTGTAGATTCGGCAGCAGAGCCCAGCCCTTTAAAGGCCATAGAAAGAGTCAGACCCTTCTCAGACTAGTGTATCAGTTGAATTGAAAGGAAGCAACTACAGGGTAGAAGGTGTGGGATACAGAAGCAGATCTAAGGGTGACAAAGGAAGAAGCTGACCAAAGGCAAGAGAGACATCCTACCCTAGCTACCGGAGTTATTGTCACTTCTGTGATGAGGATGTTATCTTAGCTCAGATCTACCAAAAGGAGATCCTGAGACAAGGATTTGGTGCAGGGAGTTTATTTGGAAAATAACCCACGATGCAAGAATGAAGAAGACAGGAAAGTGAAACACAGAATGATGAGCCAGGAGGAGCATGTTGGCGAGGACATTTTCACTGTGGGCAGCTAGGCTGGATGGACCTAGCTAGCTAGAGAAAGAGAAAATGTAGAGTTACCTTACTTTATAGGGACCTATGTACACGGACAAGGTTTTTGTAAAGTTTTTTTAAAATATATGTTTAATGCAGAGGAACTTGGCTATATATAGAAGACCTATTTGAAATCTTTTATAAAGGGAATTACTGTCCCTTAACTTACCTTTTTTACAAATGTATGTTTTATATATCGGGATGGCCGAAATCAAGTGCAGCTATGAAAAGCCTTTTACCAGCAAAATCCTCAAGGGGCCTCAAAAATGAGGTCAGAAATAGTCCTAGCTATAGAAATCAAGATTGGGGCCATACCAAGTGGTTGGGAGGAGCTGAATGTGGATGTTAAATAATTATCAGATGTGTCTGATAGGTGATTGGTTGGAGGAGGGGAATAGAGGACTCTGCCAAGGAAAGGCCAAGGTAGGCCTTCTAAATAAAGAGATAACAGACTTTTAGATATACTTAATCACATATTTGTATCCTAAAGCCTGTGCAGGAAGTGACCTCAGGAAGAGACCAGACCGTAGGCCTCTCTTATGCTTAGCTATTTAATATGTCACAACTGAAATGGAATCATGAGTTTGAATAAGATGCATCCAATCCCAGCCAATATGCATCAGAACCCCCACTGAAGAGCAGTTCAATTATAATCAAGTTTATCACTTTAAAAATGAATGAACCACAGTGTTCCATTAGTGATACTGCAAGCTGGCCAGTCCTATTGATTTGCAATTCTCGGTTAATTATATTGATTCCATTCTCAAAATCTTCTAAAATAAACTCCACAATAAAAGATTGAGTGGTGACATGGCAACAATAAACTATAAACTGTAAATGCCATATTTATGAATTACAAAATTCGAGGTCTTTTCTGTCCTTTTGAATAAACATAATTGACATCTTCACCCTTTTGCCCACATCAATATTCTATACTCGGTAGCTGACTAATTTAGAAAATATAGCTCGGCCCAGGTCAAGGGGCCAGCATGACTGACATAGATCACCTGGACTTATCCTAATTCTTGGCTACAGACAACCCTTGAGATTGGCTGGGAGTTGAAGGGTGGGTGGCAGATGTTGGGGGAGGGGAAGAGTAGGACAAGAAAGTGTGCTGGGAACACAACTCAGAGTTATAAGGGAAAACCACTAATTCTCACAAATTGGCATCTTTTTTGCATTAGAACGTATGACTATTAGCTGCCTATACATAAACTACATAATAATGTGTTGAGATTTAAAACAGTACAAATGGGGAAGTGCTAAACAGAACATAATCTTTCAAATTACAACTTAGTTCTGTAGTTATACAGAGAGAAATTCAGAGGAAGTGGGATGCCAGTAGGTGGCGAGAGGAATTGAAGAGGGTATGATCTGGGTGTGGACTCAACATGAGCCCACTTATAATGTCACCACCCATTTTGAAATTTCCAGGAACTGGGAACAAGGTAATCACTCAGAAAAGAGAACAGCGGCCTAGGAAAAAATGAGAAGGTATTTTTCATAGCTATTAATTCTTCATACACATCGGACCTTGAGAGTCCCTTTCTGCATGCCTGTTCTATACACAGAGTGGATGAAGAACTAGCATATGTGTTCTGTCTCACAAAGTATGTGAGACAGAACCCTCTGTTCTTAGGGTTCCCTGGATTTCCTAGGGAAGTCTAGGGAGCTAGACACAATTTCTTTTGTATGTTTTATAATTGAGAATATGAGTAACAGTTTTTTAAGACAAGATTTCCACTGCTAAGAAAAGTTTCCAAACCACAGGCTGAACTATACTTAGAACTAAGGTTTCTATGATCACGTGACAGAGATGTTTATTGATATAGGTCTGCTGAGTTCAAAAGTAAGCAGCACTACAGGTACTTTTTAAAATCATTGCCATGACCTGAGTAGAGAAGTAGAAATGACACAAGAGTTGGGATCAGGACACTGGGGTCTGGATTCAGCTCTCTCAGAATCGACACTTTCAGTGGTTAGATCACCCAGCTTGGTATCATGGGACCAAGTATTCACTAATTGCTGAGTCATTATTAAATGCTTCCTCCTCATACACAGATTTGAGGATGAACTGTGTCCCTACTCCTATCTATTTAAGTGTGACCACAGTTTATTAGGGTCTACCTGATAGCCAGTTTTTACTAAATACCTCCTATTTCTTACACAGCAAATTTTAGAATTGGTGAGATAATCAGAAACATTTTTAATTCTTCAGAACCACATCCAAAAGACTGACTGAAATAATGAAAATAGTAGAATTATAGAGTTGCCCAACAATAATCTGGGCGACAATGTTTATGTTGAAATTTTTAAAGGATGTTTACGAAAAGTTTGTAATAATACAGAAATGTATGTTGCAATGTTAATTGAAAATATCACCATACAAAATTGGTATGAGATTTTGTAAAAGCTACATCAAATTAAAAAACTATTCATAGGAAAAGTTGGGAAGAAATAGATCAAATTTTAGTAGTTTTTGGCTGACAAAACTGTGAGTGATTTTTTTTCCTTTCTTCAAGACACGTGGTTCTACAAGTTTTCTCTATGAGCATTGTCTTATTTTATGACATAAAAATATAAAACTTAAATTTTAAAATGAAATAAAGTAATTGTGTGAGTTTCCTTGGGCTGCCCTAACAAAGTACCACTAACTGGGTGGCTTAAACAGAAATATATTGTCTCACAAGTCTGGAGGCTGGAAGTCTGAAGTCAAGGTGCTGACAGACCATGTTCCCTCTGAAACCTGTAGAGTAGTCAGTCCTTCCTTGCTTCTCTTTCCCTAGTTTCTGTGGTTGCTGTAATCAAATGTCATTCACCCTGTGTATCTGTGTCATCACAATGCCATCGTCTTATAAGTACTCCAGTCATATTGAATTAAGGGACCATCCTACTCCACTACAACTATTTCTTAACTAACTATATTTGCTACAACCCTATTTCTAAATAAAAACATTCAGAAGTACCTGGGGTTAAGAATTTGACACGTCATTTTGGGGGGACACAATTCAACTTATTATAGTAATTTAACAATTTTGATGTTTCTTACAGAAATTGAAGACCATTCTTCTTTCTTACCCTAATGTAGTGGTTTCCACATTTCAGCGCATGGATAATTTAGGAAAGTGGTGGTTTTGGTCATTTTTGCCATGACTTCCTCACTTCTCTTGCCACCCCTCTCATTATCTAACATATATTTATTAGGCAGGTACTGAGTTTGTAGCACTGAGTTAATCTAAAAATTCACACAAAACTCTCTTTTTACCAGTAGCTTCAAGTTGTTTTCGTTTATTTACACTGTAATTTTCAAATAATGACTTTAAAATGAATGACTTCACTTTGTAAATTGTTGTAAAGAGTTATCTTTAAGTTAGACTGTAAAAAAAAAACCTCCTTAGACATTTTTATAAATATAAAACAGATGATAGGGATAAAAAAGAAGAAAACTAAAGAAGAAATAGGTCCAAATAGAAATGAATTTTGCTTGTCGTAAAGCCAGAAAGAATGTTTTTCAGCACTGAGTAACCCCCTGATTGGTTGGAATATTTGTGAACTAGAAATGTTTTAAAATAGTGTCTTACCAGCTTTGAACTATTCTTCGTGACTTTCTCTCACTGTGTTACTAGAAATAGTTTCACTTTTTAAATGCAAATTTAAGCATGTTTATTTAATTTTTCAAAAGAATGCTGTCTTTTGCTAAGTTTGACAAAACTGCTTGACATAAAAATATAAATCAGGGAATATGGTGTGGTACGGATAAAGCAAGTATGACTTGTTCTGTATCCTCTAAATATAATCGTATTGCTGCTGCATGTCTTTGGAAGCAAAAATATTTCACTCATTACTTGCACACGTTTATTTTAACGGGTAATTATGAGACTCCCAGTGACAATTTTGAATCAGTGTGTGTTCCATTGTGTGGTTATTCCCCTTTATTTCCATTTTCTTGTTAGAATGCTTTGTGTTTTAAAAGCTAAGGAAATTAATGCAAAGCTACGTCAGTACAATGGAACTTCACCACATAGAAGTCAGGAAATTAGAATGTGTTATTCTCCCAGCAGCTGCTATCTGGCTACTCTGAACATTATGTCAGGAAAGTTGAAGTGGGGCCATTTTTCCTTATAGGAATTTCTTTGAGATACAAAAGAATATCACGTTTTCCCACTTCAGCTTGGTACACAGGACTACAGGGCTGGCCTGACCAGCTCTGAGTCTCTGGGTACTCAACCTCGTCCACTGTCACCCCTCTTCTCTACAAGAAGGCAGCTGCAGTTGAACAGACATATACGAGTAGGAGCCCCATTTACTGGGTATTAACCACGTGCCAGACACTGTACTCAGCACTTTACCTGCATTATTTCATTCAGTCCTCACGCACAAGCCTGTATGGCAAGCACTTTCTGTTATCTGTTTCACAGGCAGGAGAACTAAGACAACGCACTAAATAACCTGCTATGATCACACCTTTAGAAAGTAGCAGATCCAGTATTAAAAACCAAAGTCATTTGGACAGCTCATGTTTTTGACCAATAAGTTTTGGGTGACTTATATATTTTAACCAAGTCTTGGAAGATCTAATTCCCTAACACAAAAAGGGACTTAAAAAAAAAGTTCTGATTCTAAAAGTAACACATATTAATTGAAGAAAATACAGAGAAGTATAAAATAAAAAATAAAATTTACCTATAATACTTACCAATAATCATTCACAGTTCATATATTTCCTTTGTATTTTTTCCTAAGTATGCATGCATGTGTGCATATGTGTGTGTGTGTTTAATGTATAGTGGGCCCTTCATATCCATGGGTTGTATATACATGGATTCAACCAACCAAGGATCAAAAATATTTTTTAAAAATTATGTTTTTGCTGACATGTACTATGTAGTTAGGCATACAGTGGTTGATGATTCAGTGATGAACATGTGCAGGCTTTTTTTGTTGTCATTATTCCCTAAACAAGACAGTATAACTATTTACATAGCATTTATGTTGTATTAAGTATCATACGTATTAAGTATCATTGAGATGATTTAAAGTGTATAAGAGGATGTGCATAGGTTATAGGCAAATACTAAGTCATTTTATATAAGATACTTGAGCATATGTGGATTTAGGTATTCACTGGGGATCTGAAATCAATCCTCCACAGACACTGAGAGACAACTATAATCAGAATTGTGCTGTTTGGTGACCTGCTTCGTTTCACTTCATATGTTATGAACATTTCCACATCACTGAATATGTTACGACCTAATTTTTAATGGCTGTGCTAACTGCAATGTAATATATTTAACCAATCCTGTGGTCTTGGGTAGTTAGGTTGTTTCTAATCAGTCACTGTTTTAATTACCATGTATGCTAGCAATTTCCTTAAAATAAATTTCTAGAAGCAGAATTGCCAAATCAGAGACTCCGAACTTCTGTAAGGTTCTTGGTACATTTTGTTACTCACCCACCCCCGGCAAAGGCTCCATCAGGGTGTAAGAGGGGGAGGTTTAAAGGTGGATATTTCAAGTGTTAGTGCAAGCTTTCAAGGGAGTTATCATGGGGAATGTAGATCACCTGTCACTTCTAGAGACAAATGGATAGCCACTTTATATATCTCCCTGTGGGGTCCAAGAAGGACACTTGGTTCACCAGAGAAGGGCTGGAACAGAGGAGGCTCCATTAGGGTTATGCCCTGCTTTCCTAGCTCAAGGCTGTGAGTTCAGGATCTCTGAGAAGCATGGAACTACTGCTTCTCAATGAGTACAGCAGTAGTAAAGATGGCGGGACATTTACTAGTTTACCAAGGGTTTTCCTGCCCACTATGTCCTCTGATCTCTATCACCACCATGGAATGATGCAGTTCCACCCTCAATCCATCGGCCTTTTGCAGACAATAATGGTCAGATTTAGGGGAGGTGAGTGACTTGTGACCATACCACTCTACACATAAAAGCCCAGACCACATCTGGCTTGTCCGCCCCTGCATCAGGGTGCCTCCTCTCAAGAAAAACAGCATCTATGTCAAAGATGCTCTACAAGTAATTACTGTTGTATTTCAACATTTGCCAAATTCAGCCACACAATAGATGCTGTCCTAGACTCAGATGGTTCTGAGCCTTTGGGCTTGTGATCTTGAGGAGCCAACAAGCCTGGCAAATGGGAGACATGAGGGGAATTCACTTAGTTAAAATGGAGCCTGAAAAAGGGCACTTTGGGTAATTACATGTCTAGTTATACATTGTTGACAACTACTTAGTGCTCTGACAATGCAAAGACAATGCCCAGTTTGCTGGTTTGAACAAAGGCAAACAGGCTCAACCCCAAGTATGAGTTTCTATGCCATTTTGGAATGTTGAAACAAGAAAGCCAGTGGTCAACAAAGCCTTAGAGGGTGTTCCCAGACTTGCCCATTCATTTTGGATATAGTTAATATGTCGCGCATACACACACACACACACACACACACACACACACACACAGACAATTTAAACTTTACCAACTACCTGCTTCTGTTACACAATATTACAGTGAGGCAGGAATAGGAAGCATAAGACAGTTTGTAAAAAAAAATTAAAAGTAAGCTGTAGCTGCAGCTCTGCAGGGACTTGGCTGGTATTGGGGTTTTGGTTCCTCTGTGCATTTGAAGCAAGCATGATCTGCAAGGAGAGGAGATTAGCACATTGAATGAACCCTGCAGCTGACTCTGACTGGGTGGGAGGATGAGTGATAACATGGCTAATGCAGGTGCTTTAATATTTTATGTTTTAATCTGCACATTATGAAATATGTTTCATTAACATTAAAATTAGTTTTTGGCCATGGTGAACTTAATAGTAGTAAAACTGTTAGGTTAGCCAGTCACGGCTAAGCTTGATCTGGCTGGTGGGCTATATACAAATGTAAAAATTTCTACGATGACATCACTAAGCAGGGAGTGGAGCTTTTGGAAACTTAAATTTTCTCCATTCCATTTCTAGAGAAAAGTCAAAAGACATTGAAATAAAAGTGAAATCCTTCCCTTGCACACCCACCCACCACATCCCAAAGGGTACCCATTTATAACTACCTGACAGGCCTAGCAAATATCCAGGGGTTACACTGAATTTTTGCTCAAAATTGTAATTGTAAGCATTATTATCTTTGACCATGAAGAACTAAGGAGAGAAAATAAATGACTGTCAGCAGGTCACGTTGCACACTTGATCAGAGCTGCCATTTGGAAAAGGCACGGCTATCTTTATGGATAAGCAAAGTGGCAGTGGTCTGAAAATTGTTCACTGAAGACCTCTCCTTCTGAAATATCTAAGGTGCCACTGTTACCTATTTACCCCTGTCTTAGCTTGGGCTGCTATAACAAAATACCATAGACTGAGCAGCTTGTGAACAATGGAAATTTCTTTCTCACATTCTGCGGACTGGAAGTCAGATCAAGATGCCAGTGTGGTTGGGTTCTGGTGAGGGCCTCCTCCAGGTTGCAGACTGCTGACTTCTCATTGCATTCTCAAAGCAGAAAGAGAGAGAGTACAGAAGCCAACTCCCTTATGCTTTTTTATGAGGGCACTAATCCATTTCATGAAGGCTCCACCCTCATGACCTAAGTGCCTTCCAAAGGCCCCACCTCCTAATACCAGCACATGGGTTAGAATTTCGACATTTGAATTTGGAGAAGGCACAAACATCCAGTCCATAGCAAACCCTGGGGTGGCATTGCTTTCCTGCATTCATCTCTTTCAACGTGCACATTACTGATAGGGAAAGTATAGTGAATTCTTAACATTTTAATGTGAACTAGTGTTTTAGGTGACTTTCTATATGGAAAAAAGTAGACTACTAGACAACTCTAAACAATCAAATTCACTGAAAGGTGGGTTGGAGCAGGTCAAAATAAAATGGAGGCTACACCAAGAAATAACAAAGGGTAGTTAACTGGTTTGGCCAAGTGTGATAGTCTCTATGGGGTGTGGGCTGTGAGACTGATGATATAGAACCCTCAGTGAAGCCTGTTGGGAGTGGCTGTGAGGAAGCAACTTACCCACAAATGTACCCTCTTCCCCTTTCCCTACCTTGTTTTAGAGATAAGGAATGTGTTTTTGAAATGAAGTAGAGGGTACTGAATCAAGTGGGCTAACTGAAGAACCGAAGACGTTTTATGCCCCTCTTCATTAAAGAAATAACTAAAATATAACAATACCACAAAAAAAAAAAAAAAAGGAAAGAAAATTTTCATGGTCCAGAATTTTAGAAATTTCTAGAAAATGAAGAGTGACTAGGACTGCATTGATGGCAAAACGAGAACAGGAAAAAGACCTGTTTAAAATTCAGGGCCACAATGGCAATTCTAAAATATCTCCATACTTGGCATTAATGACTACAAAAAACAGGCCTAGAATTTTAAGCAATTGTCGGGGCAATTAGTTAAATAACTATCTTTGGAGCAATCCTTCTCCTTTTTTTTTTTTTTTTTTTTCACTCTCAATATCCAATGGTGACAGTGGCATGTGTCCCCAGGTTAAAAACCTTACAACTGTTTTAAAACGAGAAATATTTACTGTGCTGGAGTTAATGACCCTGGGATGACTCTAAAGTACCTCCAGACCCTCTCAGGAACATTAGACAGCAGAAGAAAGAGGTGAAAAGAGCTGATTCAGGATTTGATTCCAAAGTATATGAATACTTCCTCTAAGTGAGATTTCAGCACAGGAGGCACATAGAATAGGGAGTGGGGGTGGGGCTCCAGGAGGGAGGGAGACCCAGAAGATAAGCTTCCCAAATGAACCTATTCCCAAATCCTGATTCTTCTCCATAATCAGAAGGAAGCTGACTAATCAAAACATTCAATGATGGTTGAAGAGGAATCTCAAATGTGAACACAGGAAGCCAAGATTAGCCTAGTATTGTAGAAAAGCAATATTGAGAAAAGAAAGACATCAAAATCATCAAATTGAAAAAAAAAAACTCTAAGTAAATAGCCTTAATAAAGAAAAGGAAATAATACTTTAGAAGTGATAACTTCAGAGAAAATTTAACAGTTTTCATGTCCTCATATCACAATAGTAAGAGTATATTCATACATATCAATTATCCCAATAAATATATTTGGGTTAAATTTTCTTTATTAAAGGATAAAGACTAATTAGGTTACAGAAAAAAGTCTTATACTCTTTACTAGTAGTGTAAAAGTTAATAGGACAGGCTCGGAATTTGAATCCTGGCTTTCATACCTATTAATGATTTATGAAATAAAAACAAATAATTGAACTAAATAGAAGCTGACAGTGTAAGATCAACCAAGAAATTTTTTCTCAATATAACATTAAAGGATAAAGTAATGACAATGATTAGTTATGAGATAGAAAGTATAAGACCTGAAAGACAGTGAATTGAACATTTCTTTTTCTACAGGAGTTCTAAAGGTAAAAAAGACAAAAGAAAGGAAGACATTCAAATAAATTATTAAAAACAATTTCCTAGAGCTGATGAAAAACATGAATTTTTAGATTTGAGTACATTGTGTTTTGTGCAGTATTGTCATGAGTAATAAATGAAATAATATACGTGTAGCACCTGTACCTGATACCTGTAAGGTACATGTAAAGTACCTAGCAGATAGTGTTCAATAAATGTTAACTCTTATTATTGCAATAAGAGACACCTGAAACAAAACGACAGGTTTAAAGTTTGAAAATACAGGAATATGCAAAGATGGAGCAAACAAATACTAAAGAAAATAAATAGGGAGCATTGAGTTAAACATGATGAATTGAAGATGCTCTCACTTGTACCAAAAAAAAAAAAAAAACAGCCCACTAAAAATATGTAAGGGGATTTTTAAAAATAGGGATGGACCCATAATGACAAAGAAAATGCAACATCTTGGGAAAAGGAAAGCAGTTAGACAAAGAACTGGTAAATTATTTTAAAAAACAAAAAGAAAAATTAATGCCTGTTTGGCAGTGGGGGAAACCCAGAAGTAGGCAAGTTTGTACCACAAACCACCAGAAAGTCTTGCAATCAGGAGGCACCACTCTGAGTAGAAACGGTGGGGTGTTTACGAGGCAAAAGATGGGATTATTGATTGAAGTCCATATATGATATAGTTAAATCTCCTACCATCTTCCCACCTCCACAGGAGACTACAGGAAGAATGAACTAGACTGGACTCAGGATTTAGGTGAGGGGTGAGGGGCCAGGCTGAACACAGTAGAATTAAGGGAAATGCAACTCAGTATGAAGAGCAAGATCCAGGACTCCTTCCTCAATTAGGTTCCAAGAGTGCTGGTAGTCTACACTGTAAGTCCATGGCATTGCAGAGGATCTCTCTTGGGAATCTGACTCATCCAGGAGAAAAGACCTTCAAGTAGTGATGGTTGGGGAATAAGCCAACCATACTGCCCAGGCAGATCTCCTTATAGTGAAGCCCCTAGGAAAAAAGTCATACCCACTCATAGAAAGTTTCCAGTAAGCCTTTAAGTGACTCACTCCCGACTATGAGAGATTACTAGGGATTGCCAGATATTTTCAGAAAGTCTCCTCATAAAAGCAGAAAAAAAAATAGGGGAGACAGAAACAATGCAGAAGTACAAGAAAGCAATATTTTTTGAAAAGTCAAAGAAGCTAACTGTACTAGTAAAAAAAAAAAAAAAAGACCAGCAGACTATGAACAAAGGAACAATCAAAAGTTGTCTTGGAAATTAAAAATAGCACATATAAAATATTCCATGAAAAGGTAAGGTAAATTTGAGAAAGTCTCCCAGGACATGGAAGACATAAAGAGTGTGAGTAAGAAAGAGGATGAAAATAGACTGGAAATGATGAAGGATCAGTGCATCGGTTTAGCAGGATTGTTATCCTGAGAAATGGAAGTTCAGAGATAAAAGGAGAAGAAATTATCAAGTTATCAATTTAAGAGATCTTCCAGAAATAAAAGACACGTATTTCCAGGCGGAAAACACCAACCAATGCCTGGCACGGTGGATGAAAAGAGATCCGTAGTAAGACAACCCATTGTGAAATTTCAGAGCTCTCAGGACAAAGGAAAGATCCTACAAGCTTCCAGGAAACAAAACAGGCCACAGACAAAGGAATAGGACTCAGATGGGCATCAAATGTATCAACAACAAGCCTGAAAACTAGCAAACTTTCCAAATCTTGAGGGAAAATCATTTCCAACCAAAAATTCTACACATACCCTCAAACTATCAATCAAATGCAAGAGCAGAATAAAGACAGTTTCAGAAAGGCCGCCCTCATGTACCTTGTTCTAAAAAGTTTTGGGTATGGTCAGCCAACACAAGGGAGTTAACCAAAGAAAGAAAGACTGGATTAAATAGGGAATGAAGCCCACAAGCATGGTCGAGGGGATGGCTTGGATGAGGGTGCAGGGAAGCCTAAGGAGGGCAGCGATGCACAAGGCCATGACATTCACAAATGGCACAAGAGGGCAGACAGGAGACTATGTGATGTGGATGTGAGATTAAAACTTCTGGTGGACAGTTATGCATGAATTTGTGCTAGGTATGTAAACAGCCAAGCAAAGTGGGAAATTTATGAACTCCAGGGAAAATAGAAACTTATACCTAAAAGGATATTTAATCATAATATACTAAGTAACTTGGCTACAAATCATATTTTTGTAGAATAATGAATATTGAATATTGATCTGACCAAAAATTATCACTCTTTGGGGAGGATATGGGAAATGAGAATGTGATAGAATCATGTAAAGGACATAAATAATAATGTTCCACAACAGGAAATAGATACAATCCAAAACTGAAAAATCGAGAGACAGAAGGTTATGACTTAGAAATGTGGAAGCAATTATTGAAAGAAACAATGAAAAGTAATTGCCTTGAGGGAGAGGAAAATCAGTGGGAGGGGTGAGGCAAGGAGTTCATTTTGTTATGTCTTGCAAAATCATTGTTCTTAAAACCATACGCCCATATAAATTAAAATTTAGGAAGATTAAAAAATAATTTAAGGACAGTAACTATGGCAAT
This sequence comes from Eonycteris spelaea, assembly GCA_003508835.1. NCBI lineage: Eukaryota > Metazoa > Chordata > Mammalia > Chiroptera > Pteropodidae > Eonycteris > Eonycteris spelaea. Next base: position 4,733,172 of record PUFA01000137.1, read on the forward strand.
ATTAATATCAGACAATATAGGACTTAAGGCTAAAGTGTTAAAATGAGAAAAGATATTTCATAATAATGAAGATACTATCTGCCAAGAAAACATATTGTCATGAACATTGCCCTCTTAATAACATAGCTTTAATATACATATTCAAATATGCAAAAGTCAACTGATAATCAAAAATCTTAATGGGACATCTTAACGTACTTCTCTCAGAAATTAAAAGATTAAACAAAAACTTAATTCTGTATATTGAATAATATAACTACTGAATCACATACGCACACATATATAAGCATATATGTACAAAAACAAACATATATATTCACCTATATTATTTTCACTGACCTCAGAATACTCATAAAAACCACTATGAGGTAGGCCACATAAAAACTCTGAATAGTTCAAAAAGCCCAAATCGTACATACAGGATACAGTCTCCGGCCATAAGGCAATAACATTAGAAATGAGCAAAAACTATAGAGCAGCAAAAAACAATCAATTTACTTGCAATTTTTAAAAAAATGTTTATTCTCTAGGGTAAAAAAAATCTTAAACTGTGAGTTATTTTGAAATAAAGGACAGTGGGGGGGGACTACAGAACAAAAAAAGAAGCTACAAAAGGCATGAAATAACTCCTGAAAAAAAGATGTATAAAGATACTAGGAAGAATTAATTGAAAATTTAAAAATATGTAATATATATATAAAATATATAATATATATTATGTAAAATATATAATATGATAAAAATGTATTTTATCAATAAACCAAGAGCTATTTCTTGGTGGGGGAAAAAACAAAACTAACAATAAAATAGACTAGCTTTTGGCAAGCCTGTGCAACAAAAAAGGAAAGACATATAAATAAATAAAATTAAGGAAAGGGACAAAACTATAAAGTCATATCAATAAATTTAAGAATCTAAAGGAATAGGAGGTATTCTAGGGAAACATAAATTGCTAAAAATATTTTAAAACAAAAATCACTTTATGTGGGTTAAATTTTTTTATTGTGATAATCTACATATATAACATAAATGTCATTTTGACCACTTTAACTGTAAAATTCAGTGGCATTAACTACATTCACATTGTGTGCAATCATCACCACTCTCTGATCCCAAATCTTTTCATCACCCCAAACGAAAACTCCAAAACCATTAAGCAATTACTCCCCATTTCTCTCTTCTCCCAGTTCCTGGTAACCTCTAATCTACTTTCTGTCTCTGTGAATTTGCCTATTCTAAACATTTCATATAGGTACAACCAGACAATGTTTGACTTTCTGTAACTGTCTTATTTCACACAGCATGTTTTCAAGGCTCATCCCTGTTGTAGCATGTATCGCAACTTCATTCTTTTTGCTGGGTGAATAACATCCCATCGTATGCATGTACCACATATTCTTTATCCATTCATGTGTTGATGGACACGTGGGTTATTCCCACATTTGGGTATTGTGAATTATATTACAATGAACATGGGAGCCAAAGTGACTTTTAAGGAGGTCGAAAAGCAGAATAGCTCAATCTCTATAGAAGTTCAAGTCAGTACAAGATTGATCTTTTAAAAAATATTTATCCCACATAGCTACAGCAAAGTTCTCCCAGACCTTTAGGACATATAAAGTTTCTTAAAGCTAGAAAAAGATGAAAATTTTGCCAAGTTATTCATCAAGGCTAACAAAAATCTAACTGGATGAAACTCATAATAAATCATAAACAAACCATAAAAGAATGTCATCTAAAAGTATAGATGCAAAAATTCTAAAATGGAATACAAAGAAAATACCAGAAAATAAAATTTATGAATGTATTTAAAGGCCAATTTTAATATGATTGGCCAAGTAGGTTTTATTCCAGAAATATAAGGCTAATTCAATATTAAGAAACCTGTTATTATAACATTTACAATTTAAAGAAGAAAAAAACAATAGAATTATCTCAAATGTAAAATAATATTTTGGTTAAATTTCAACATCTCTTTTTCAGCAAATTAGAAAAAGAAACTTCTTTTATTAAATATTATGCTTAATGGTGATAATAGAAATATTCAATTAAAAAGTCAGGAAGATACAGGAACAGTAGCTGTTACCAGTAAAATTCAATAGCACACTGGATAGTCCAATGAGTTAAGCCAAGAAAATAAATGAGAGATAAAGATACTGGGAACAAAAAAGGAAAAACTGTCTTAGTTTTAGATGGTATGATAGTCTATCTAGAAAATCCCAGAGAATCAATGAAAAACTATTATGATAGAAAGAGGGCCCAGTAAGAGAGCCATACACAAAAAAATCAGTGGTTTTCTATAGACAAATATTAAGCATTTAAAAGTCCATGGGGTAAAAAATTCTTTTGCATTAGCAATCACAAATGCCTTATAATTGATTTACAATGACATGTGTGGTGGTGAAGAATTGGGAGAGCTATCTCAGCTGCAGAAGTCCACCTTGAGGAGCAAGGGGAGCCAGTCCCACATCAGGCTCCCCAGCCCAAAGCACCAATGCTGGGAAAAGAAGTTCCCACAACAGCTAGCTATAAAAATCAGTAGGGTCTCAGTCCAGGTGACATGGAGAGCAGCTGGAGTCTCAGGCACTCCTCTTAAAGGGCCCCCTCATGGACTTACTCACTGATGGACTCACTTACCCTAAACCCCAGAGAATGGACAGCAGCTCAAAAAGTACCAGGAACATAAGTGGAAGAACTGAATTTTCTGGCTTCAGGGCGAAGGCTGGAGGGGTAACCCCGATGACATTTTTTCTTTGTTGAACCCTCATCTCATACAGCATGTTGGCGTAAGTGTACCAAGTCTGAGTCTCTCTCAACCCAGCTAATAGCACTCTCACCCCACCCTCGTGATTCTCGGAGACCCCACCCCCACCCAACTCACAAGATGGTCAGAAACTCTCCCATAGGCTAACCCACACAAGGAGCCAGCCTGAGCCTGAGCTGTGGACTTTCCTAAAATCTCTCAAAGGTCCACAAACCCCAAACAAGCAGTTGCTGGCCTTGCATGCCCTGTGCCTCTGCTAAGTCTGGCGCTAGTGGCAATGGGCCTCAGTTCACAGCATAAACACCCAGAACAGGCAGCTACCAAACACATATCACTTCGTAGTGCCTACCAGGTGTCCCCAAGCCAGATACAGGCAGCAGCTGACCTTGGCCTGCAACAGAGCCCTTCCTAAGAGGCACCAGAACCAACACACCTGGTGGACGGCTTCAGACCTCATCAGAGTACCATCCAACTAGCATCACAAACCATACATCCAAATGGTGGACTCTGCGGGTCCCTGAGCCCTGCTAAAGAAAATCCTGCTCCATGGGGTCCACCCCCATACAACAGCTTGTCCTCTGAAATCATGGCCAGTCCTCACAGCCAGTCAGCCTACAGATCAATCCCACCTACTAAAGTGACATCAACAATCAAGCTCAAGTGTAATAGAAGAGCACAGACAATACATGCAAGGGACATACCTGGAGCACCTGGCTCAGGTGACCAGGGAGACTGCACCACTTGGCCCTACAGGACACCTACCACATAAGGCCTGTCTTGACAAGATTTAGAGACATAGAAGATCTACCTAATACATAGAAACAAACATAGCAGATCTGCCTAACACATAGAAACAAACACAAACAAGCAAAATACATAAAAATCTAACCAAAATGAAGAGACAAAACACATGTCCCAAATGAAAGAACAGGACAAAACTTCAGAAAAAAAAAAAAAACCTACATAAAATGGAGGCAAGTCATCTACCAGATGCAGAGTTCAAAACACTGGTTATAAGGATGCTCAATTAACTTAGGGGAAGAATAAATGTTCTTAGTAAGAACGTCAACAAAGAGATATAAAACAAAAAAGAAGATAGAAAACAAACAAAAAAGAAACCAGTCAGAGATTAAGAATACAATAACTGAAATGAAGAACACATTAGAGGGAATCAAAAGCAGGTTAGATGAAGAAGATGACTGAATCAGTGATTTTGAAGACAAGGTAGCAGAAAATACCCAATTAGAACAGCAAAAAGATAAAATTTTTTAAAACAAAGATAGTGTAAGGGACCTCTGGAACATCAAGTGTACCAACATTTGCATCATTGGGATACCAGAAGAAGAGAAAAGGCAGGTATTAAATACCTATTAGAAGAAATAATGATGGAAAACTTTCCTAACCTGGTGAAGGAAATAAGACATACAAGACTTGGAAGTACAGAAATTTCCAAACAAGATGAACTGAAAGAGGCCCATGCCCAAGACACATCATAATGAAAATGCCAAAGATTAAAGACAAAGGGAGAATCTTAAAATCAGCAAGAGAAAAGCAAGTAGTTACCTACAAGAAAGCTCCCATAAGACTGTCATCTGATTTCTCAATAGAAACTTTGCAGGCCTAAAGGGATTAGCATAAAATATTCACAGTAATGAAAAGTAAAGACCTACAACCAAGACTACTCTACCCAGCAAAGCTATCATTTAGACTCAAAAGAGAGATAAAGAGCTTCCCAGATAAGAAAAAGTTGAAGGAGCTCATTACTACTAAACCAGTATTACAAGAACTGTTAAAGGGACTTAAGACGAAATAGAAAAACAATCAAAAGTTTGAATAAGAAAATATTGCAAAGAAAAAATTCTCACTGACTAAGGCAAACGCATAATAAAAGCTGTAGGTCAACCAACATTAAAGCAAGTATAAAGGTTAAAAGCAAAAGTAGGATTGTCATGTATAATTACAACAGTAAATTAAGAGAAACACACAAACATATAAAAGAAATAAAAATAATGACAAAAATATAAACATGGAAGGGGAGAGTAAAACTGGCAGTGATTATAGAATGTGTTCAGACTTAAGCAACCATCAACTTAAAATAGACTACTCTAAACATAGCTTAGTACATACGAATCACATGGTAACCACACGCCTAAAATATACAAGAGATATGTAAGAAAGAAAAAGGAATCCAAACACTACAGAGAGTCAACAACATACAACAGAAATGTGCAAGAGGATAAGAAAAGAATAGAGAACTACAAAAATGATCAGAAAACAATAAAATGGCACTAACTATATACCTATCAATAATTATTTTAAATGTAAATGGATTAAATGCTCTAGCCAAAAGACAACTGGACAAAGAAGAGGTAGTACATGTACACAATGAAAATTACTCAGCCCATAAAAATGAATAAAGTCTTAACATTTGCAACAACGTGGATGGACCTAGAGGGTATTGTGCTAAGTGAAATAGGTCTAACAGAGAAAGATAAATACCAGATGATTTCACTTCTATATGGAATATAAAAAACAAAATAAATGAATAAATAAGTCAGAAGCAAACTCATAGACTCAGAAAACAAACTGCTGTTGCCAGATGGGAGGGAGGTTGGGGCCTGGGTGAAAAAGGTGAAGGGGATGAAGAAGTACAAATTTTCAGTTACAATTATGGGGAAGTAAAGTACAGCTTAGGGAATATAGTCAATAATATTGTAATAATTATACATGATGCCAGGTGGGTGCAGGCCTTATTGGGGGGATCACTTCATAAGTTATATAAATGTCTAACCACTACACTGTATACCTAAAAGTAATATAACATTGAATGTTAACTATAATGGAAAAATAAAAAAATTTTAATTCCTTAATTTAATCTTATCTGCAAAGTCTCTTTTGCCATGTAAGGTAGCATTTACGGTTTACAAGAATTAGAACATAGACATCTTTGGGGGCCATTTCTGAGCCTGCCACAGAGGGTGACTGACATCTTCCATGACCTAAGATCTGGGCTAATGCCATCACCCCTGGATGCTAACCTGGAGGTGGGTTCCACCAGAAGAAGTCTCTGATGGAGTAGTTCTTGCCTTCATGCTAGACATGGCATGTGGGATTCAGCTTGTGGTAGGGGGAGCCCAGTCCAAACTCCTTGGGGACAGGCTATTAGGCCTAGCAGAGAGCATCAGGGTCCCTGCCAAATGTGCTGAGGTTGGAGACAGGGGCCCAGTTCTTGAAGATAATAGCCTGCTGCAGCCTGAGGCAATGAGGGAATGGGGGAAGAAGTGAGGGTGTCTGTGAGCAGAAGCCTGCATATCATCCTCTGGATATTGGAGAGATATGGACTGTCTTTTGAGCCAAGAAGTTATATAAACAAGCAATATTTAAAGGAGATTAAGTTGGCAGTTGTGTGTAAGCAGGGGCCAGGGGAGGGGGTGTGGGAAATTGGTGAATAAATACAGTCATGTAATGATTAGTTTCAGAGGGAGCAGTGGGAATGGGGAGAGAAGAAAATATGTGTAAGAAACATCCTGTCAAACCAAAAATGCGCTAAAAATACCACTGCTGAGCTAAATTAAAAATGGCAGCAACATCTTAAATCATTTTGAAAAAAAATTGTTTCAGTTTCTATTGGTTTTTACTCTCAAATAATTTGTGTAATTGTAGTCAGTTGTTGAATGGTTTTATTAATGCCTACAGCTGACGCCTCACAATACCTGTTTAGCAGGTAGACATCGAAACCTTACTACAGTCACTGTTTTTAAAAACATAGTCCATCACTTGGGTATTTGAAAGAGCATAATGCTATAGATATTTAAATTAGCACATACAGGATGTGCAGCTCAGGACTGCTCCTTCGAGACTGGTGACAGATAGATATATTGTCACCATAGGAAGTTTTGACATTTACTAACTTTCACCTTAAAAAAAAAAGTGAGCCCTGCTCTGACTTACCAGATGGCGCCTATCTCTATGGCTTGCCTGCCATCTGGAATTTGTTTTGATAAATCCAAATATTACGGATATGTTATCTTCCCAGCTAAATATAACATTTAGTTCATTCGCCTGGCAACCTATGCATTTCTTTCACATGCTAAAAAAGATCTACGTGTAGCTACATTCTGCATTCTGGTCATTGGATACAAACGGCCAAAAAGAAATCAATCTGCTTTTAGTAACCTGCAAAACAACAGAGGCAGGCCAGTGTCCCTGAGGAGGCTAGAGGCCATCCTGGGGACCTGTGGCTGGCAGTGTCCAGTGGGATGGGGGTTTTGAAATGAGTCAGATCCTGTACATTCCTCAACGCGCTCAAGTTCTTAAACACCTAAAGATGTCCAGAAGCCCATCTTTTTTTTTCTTCTTTAGAAAATTCTAGTTTGTAGAGTTATACGTATGCATTAAAAGTGAAATCGTTTAAGCTTGTAGCGGCAGCAGTGGCCTTCGTGCCGTCCTCCAAGGCCCGATCCCACTTTCGAAAGTTCACAGTTTCAATTAATTTACTGTTTATTTTGACTTTTGCCCCCATGTTTCTTTAAAAAGTAACTTGTTTATGCTGCTATTTATTTTCTTTCTATATTTTCTTTTGTCTCCCATCTGTAGAAGAAAAAATTAGGTCTCATACATCACACTTTTCCTCCCAATATAAATATATCTTACTTTTATATCCAGTAGAAATCAGTACCCAGCATTTATATTGCTATGACTGTGGAAATATTACAAAGCTTAGCCATGTGGTGTACTATAATTAACTACAGTTTCTTTCTTGCTTGATCCTTAATTTTTCTATTTAGATTCTTATGTGCTAATCACTAATTTTTCTCACTTAGGTTTCGAAATGTAAATTGCCTCTTAATATTTTCAAATATAGTAGGTTATGTATCAATTTCATTTTCCCTGTAGGCTCCGCACCACCACCCCCTTCCCACCTACAACCCTCTGTTTCAACTAGAACTGGTAGCACTCCAGCCCAGGCCCACTGCTCCACAGTCACTGCAGGATGACGCCCTTCTCCCTCACCTAGGTTGGAGTCTTTATTCCCTCAGATTGTAATTGCCTCTGCTAGGATCGCACCCCCATTTTGGCAGAACACAGCATTCCTTAAAACAAAAAGAAACAGAACAAAATCATGGGAGGCAAAAGATAAGGTTAGGTTTTTAAAAATTTCCTTCTATCCTTGCCTTTGACTGATGTTTGATAGAATTCTGGTTTATCTCAAAACCAGAATTTTTTGAAATAATTTTCCAAAGAATTTTGAAGGTATGTAATCATTGTCTCTAATTTTGAATGCCACTTATGAGGAGTCTGATCTACTCTGATCCCCAGTCTTTCTAAGTCTTTATGTCTTTTCTGCTCCTCCTCCTCCTCCTACTCCTCCTCCTTCTTTTTAAAAATCAGTGGAGGCTTTTAAGATGTTTCATCTATCCTCACTGTTCTGAAATGTCACCTGGCTCGTGCACCACTGTTCCTCCAATGCCCTGGGCACTGAGTGAAGCTTCTCCATCAATAGGAAATTGCTCCATAGGATTGTTTGGTTTATTCCCTCTCCTTACTTTTCTCTGTTGAATTCCCTTCCAGATACTGGACCCTGTTGACTTGCTTGTCAGTATAGACAAAATCTTTTCCCAACTTGTTTTATCTCTCTCTGTTACATACCAGGGACATTTCCTAACCTTACTTTCTAACCCATGAATTGAAGTCTACATATCTGTTCTCACATCATTAATTCCCAGGCACTTCCTTTCTGAACGATTTCTTTTGTAACCTCATGTTCTTGTCTCTTGGATATAATATCTTTTTATCTCTTGAAGCATATGAATTATAGATGTTTTCTTCTGTTCTTTATCTAGTTTTCCCTAAACCACACAAACCCATGTTCCTTTGGTTTTAACTCTCGTAGTCCGTATTAGAAGACTTTCTCAAATGTCTCCATTTAAAACAAGTACAAATTCTGTGTGAGTAGGTGACTCTTATTGATTCGTGGACTCTACTGTTATGTGAGCTGGCTGAGCTGTTTCATTGGGAAATCCCCAAGTGTAAATAGATGTTTTCTCTCAAGCAAGTTTTTCCTGCAGGGGAGGAAGTCCCCCTTCTCCTCCAGGGACATGTAAACATGGCTCTCTGTGTGCTTGGAATCAAATCAGCAAAGGGGTGAGAGATATCCCTCTCTCAAGTGTCAACCTTCACTTGGTCCCCTCTTTTCAGCATAGTGACATCATCCTCCACTGTTGCTGCTATCCTGAGGGCCGGAGTCTCTCTAGTTCTCCCTCTCAATAGAGCATGGGCTGGGGCAGTTGCTTGGTTCCTTAGGCGAAAGGGGAAATTCAGATATAACTGAATCTTAAAATGACTTTTAACCCTATATCTCTGTTTTTGATCTCACTCGGCCTCTCACTTTTAAATGGAGCCAGCGTCTCTACTTCTTGAGTCTTTCTGACTTTCTTCTGCACAAATCAGACTACCGCTGAATTTATTCCTCTGCTCGTTTAGATTTCAGCTTTCTCAGGGGTGCTAAGTATTTATAAGTCCATTAGCACAAGCCCACATGTCATTTCCTCTCTTGTTCTGTGTCCTTGAGGGTTCCTTTTTCTTTTAAGTCTCATGTCTGTTATCTTAGGAAAGGTTTTAGAGGGAGTGGAAGCAAATGCATAACTCAATCTACCACGTCTAACTAGGTACCCCTCTAGAGGCCTTCCTAAGTGGGTCTGAAGAAATTCTGGTCACAAGAAATGGCTTTGAACATGGATGTTGAATGACAAGAAAAGTCACCTTGGATGTGAGTGACTGGGGAGTGAGATGATGGCCACATCATGAAGGTGGTCAGTGCCCTCACCGAAATCTGCAATCCACAGAGAACCACTGGGGCTGAGTTGGGGTGTGGGGGATGGAGCACGAAGACAAATGTTATATGGAGAGAGTACTGAGTCTGGTCAAATTTCTTCTTGTTACTTATTAGTTTCTTACCTTATTGACTCTTAATTTGTTGCAAATGGAGGAAGGAGAAAGAGAAATGTAATTTCCTTTATTTTTTTTTAATTTTATTTTTTTACTGCTTTCGTCTTTAACAGCATGGGTTCATAGACAGGTAGGTGGGGCACCTTGCTCAGGAAGAAGCAGAGTAGTTAAAATACGGAGGGCAGTTAAAAACTTACATGGGGTGTGGACTGTGAAACGTTAGTTCCAAAACTTCTTGTAAATAATTTTATCTAAATTTATCAAAACTTGTTATAAATATAATACAGTACTCATAAATTATTAATTTTTCTAATTTTGTGTGGATAGGTCTGAACATAAACACTTTCCTGTGTGATTAGTCTAACAGGGAGGGACTTCAGCTCCACGTTATTCTGTATCTGTGGCAGGACATCCTCTGAATTCTTAGAAAATAAGCAAAGGAGATAAAAAAAAGAGAGAGAGAATGGAAAACAGATTTTAAAATGATATCAAGGTCAACAACAATGTTCACAGCACCTTCATTCACAAGTAGCCCAAACTGGAAACAACCCAAATGTCTGTCAACATAAGAATAATGAATAAACAAAATATCCACACAATGGAATATCACTCAAATAAAAAGTAATGAACTACCCATATATGCAACAACATGAACTAATCTCAAAAGAAATCAGACAAAATAACGCATACGATATGATGCTTTTCATGTGAAGTTCTAACCTATGGATATAGAAATCAGAACAGTGGTTGCCTATAGGGGTGGGTAGGGGAGAGAAGGGACATGAAGGAACTTTCTGGGGTAACATAAATGTTCTATATTTTGATTAGAGTGGTGATTATACAATTGTATCAGAATCCCTGAATTTCTACTTAAGATTTGTGCATCTCATTCTATGTACTTACTTTTTTTCAAGACTTTCAAAATGTCTCCAGGCTGTTTCTACCCCAGATTTCAGTTTAGTCCTCACTTTCTCTGGATCAGAGAAGTCCAATGTGGAAAGTGTTTTCTTCTGGAAGTTACGTAGGCCCACCTCTGTTCCTGACTAATTTCTACTCATTCCTTGAAGACCAGTTCAGGGCTAGCCTGCCTTACTTTCTCGCTGCCTTTTCTCCTCATTAGTCTGCCACCAGCCCCTTTCCATACATTTAAGCACCTCTTACAGCCTTGTAGTAGTAGTACGAGTCATCTTCTTATGCAAAGCTGTTTGTGCCTATGGATTTTAAGGCCACTGCAGACTGGAAGTATGCTCTTTGAGTTCTTAATTCCTCCGTGATAGTTTCTGGCTACTCAGAGTGAAGAGTCAGAATCCCTGGTTCCGGAAATGGAAGGAAGCACTTGGGTCCTAGAATTAGAAAACAAAGGTGGAAATCCTGGAAATATGAACTTAGATGAGTGAACCTCACTGAGTTTCTGGTTTTTTCATTTCCAAAATCAGATATTAAAACCTACTTCACCAGGTACTTGGGAAAAAGGAGAAATAGCATCTGTAGACATTGCCACAGTGCCTGGCTCTTAGTAGGTATTTAATAAATATTACTTTTATTAATGGATATTTTTAAAAGGGGGAGGTTCCTGAAATAGGGTCAGTGACTCGAATATTCAGTACCACCTTCACTGAAATGTTGCCCTCTGGGCTCACCTGCCACCTCCTTCCTTCCCAGATTCCTGACATTTGTGAAGGGAGAGTGGGAGTATCCTTGAAGACAGCAAGGGATGCCAGTAGCCATCACTTGTAGCCTGTACCTCTGCTCACCCCCATAGTAGCAGCATGGAGACATCGTGACTCTGCTCTGTTTTGGGCCACTATGTTTCCCTTCATCTTGCCTAAGACACTAATTCATGTCTCCAATCATCACTTGAATTGTGTTCTTATTTTATTTATCTTCTAGACCTCTATATGATGTTAAAAGAAACAGGGCTTCTTTTCATCGTTTCTCTAACATGGCCCAGCTAGATGAAATTATTAAGTCAGCTAATAAAGTTATCTTTCAAAAGAGTCCCAAGATACCTAATCAGATTTGTCAGTTAGAATAATGTTGTCCCCTTACATGTCCCCAGGTCTTATGGTTACTCCTTCCCTCATAGTGCATAGGATTTAGTAAGTGTTGATGCTCAAAAAGGGCCTGTTGTTGACTCAGTTCATGTTACCTGAGAATAAATATTTCCCTGTGACATGCTCAACACCTCACAAATGTGGCCTCACACCCTTCAAGATCCCATGTTAGTGGGCTATGTGCGATCCCTAACTTAAGTCTAGACTTTGACTGATACCGATTTTGATACAGGGACCGTGCAGCGCTTTGGCTCTCAGAGTTACTTGTCTGCCATCGCTGTGGCCGAGAGCAACATGCACTCAGGAAAAGAACATTGGCTGGGCTTTGGAACCAGGCATAACTTAGTTTAAATCTTGGCTCTGCCACTTACCAGCTGTGTGACCGCAAGCAAATTACCCAACATTTCTGAATCTCAGTTTACTCCTCTGCAAATGTTGAAGTTACTGCGTCATTGTGCAGAGTGGAGGTTACATAGATACTAGCACAGCACGGGCCATGTGGAGGCCCCGAAGAAATAATGGCGATGATAATACAACAAAAAATCATCTCTGCCATTTTCATGGGGATGACAATAGCACACCAATTGTCAGTGGCTCACCTGCACAACATGTGCCCAGAGGAGCCACACAGAGTACTGAGTTCTCATGAGGAATCGACTTGTACCATACAGAGCTAGGTAACATAGAAACTTACATTTTTATCATTAAACCTGGCTTGATACAGCTTGAGATACATATCTGTGTGAGCCTGCTTTTCAGAAAAGAGGAAACTGCCTCTTAACTTTAATCTTTGAGGCTAACACCTTTTCCTGGTGGGATCCTGTATAGCCCCTTGGGGATTAGGTGACATCTGCCCTCTGTACACCCAAGACTCCAGCTCAGGTGATGCTCACGATTGCCCCCCTCACTCTGATGGTGCTCCCATCCCTGGGCCCCTGGACTTTGCTCTCATTTCTGTGACCTCAGGTAAGTCATCTTACCTTCCCTGATCTGTTTCTTCCTCCTTACATGCCTCAGTTGGGGTGGCCAGGTGATTCCAGGTGAGCCAGCTGGGAAGCAACATGAACCCCTCTCTGACCCTAGCACTTGGGTCATATAGGAGGAGGTACGCTGACCTGGGGAAGGATGTGCCTAACGATGTCTCTGGATGGCTAATGTCCTCAGCTGAAATCAAACCACCTTTTCTATGATGCTCGTTTTGTTAGCAGGCTCCTTTCCCATTTTTAGAGGGCCCTGGTCCCTAATTGCTCACTCATAATACTGTTTCCTCTTGTCTTTTGCCTGCCAGCCAAATCTTGGACTATTAGGAACTTAATATTGGAAATTCTAGTCCTAACATACACTTGTCTAGTTTCTTATCTTTCCAAAAAGTATTTTGCATCCATCATCCTCTTTGATCGTTGTAAGAACTCTGTATGGTAAGATGTTTTCCTACAAATGACCAATACAGAAACCAGGGTTTGGGTAGAGTGGATCTAAAGTTCAGTGGCCATTTAGGTGGTAGGACTTCAATTAAACCCTGCATTCTTTGACACCAACAACTTTTAAAATCTTCAGAACCCAGGTTTCTATATTCTGTCAATATGCTTAGGGCTTAGGATAAGTTTTTTTTTTTTTCTCTTATGTGTAACAATATGCTTAAGGCTTAGGCAACTTCTTTTTCATGTGGAAAGTTTGACTATTGCAATAAAAATAGCTCATCATACAGGAGTGAATAGGTGTGAGAATTCACCTTGCTTCTCAGAATGCTGACTTAGGCTCGTGGTCGCTGAGAGCAGGGAGGGACCTGGGAAATCAAGTCCAACCCTGTACGTTATTCAGATGACTCAACGAGCATCTACAGGAAATATGTCTTGCCCAATGTCGCAGATCAAGTTTGACCGCTACCAGCAGAGTTGTTGGGACGTAGGGGGAAAGGTAGATAAACTTCTGGGATCAGTGCAAATTCAACCAGCCCACGGGCCCACTCCCTTCTACCATTCTCTGGTCTATGGCTGACACACGATGTGCTTGCTCTGATTGGTGTGAGGTGATTCTGCTGTCAACCCAGTGGAGTCTTACCCTGTTAGGAAAGTACATTAGTGTTGCTCCTTCTGTATCTCCCTCACGTCTGTCCTCCTGAAGCTTCGGGCTGGCTGGCCGGGGTCCATGGGGCCACTGTCAGAGAGAGAGCTGGATAAAAGAAGACATGGCTCCAGTTATCTATGCTCCGGAAGCAGAGTTCTTGCACATTTCCAGGTACAGGCACTGCCATCTCTGCCTTTCCAACCTCTCCTGCTTCACAGACTGGGGACTGTCCCTATAGGCCTCTCAGGGCTGCTGGCCAACCTGTTCACCTGCCCCTTGCTGCTTTATCAGAACTCCCGGCTCCTGTGTGCTCTCTCGCTTCTCACTGTGTGTCTCGTGTGCACTCTCAGCTCGTTTGTGGGGCAGATCCCACCCCAGCCTCTACTTGGGCTCTTCTGGGCTCTGTGCACCTCCTTTCTGCTCCCTGAGGCCTCTGCTTATTCATCTGTGGAGAGAAGCTAAGTAAACCTATTTTTTCAGGGTTATAGCATGTGATTGAAACCACACTGGCATAGCACCTGACCCATAGAAGTTCCCAAATAACGGCAGCTATTAATGCAAAGATGTCTCCCCCACTGGATTGCAGACACCTGGAGGTCAAGAACCATGGCCATTCATCTTTGTATCCCCTGTGCCTGAGACATATTAACTGCTTAATAAATGTCTCCAGGACAGAATGGAAGACAATCATCCTGGAAAACTGTCTATGAGTGTGACCTGCCCACATTCTCAGTGTTTCCCAAAATGTTTGTTTGTTAGAATGATGTTTTACTCCATCAAAGCTGCAGTCACCTGACTGGCTCCTTTTGGTTACCAGAACTCAGCACTGTCACCAGGGGAAGGGGTGACCTTCATGTAAGCTTTCCTTAAACTGTGATGAGAACAAAGCAAAAAAGGAGGAAACTAGCAGCTTTATCGAGGGGCATTCCAGAATGTTGAAATAAGGATTTAGTAAAAATGGTGAGAATTGCTGTTTGACAGAGCAGTGTTTTTGCTCAAGCCCCTGGTCCCATGGAGCACGGCTGCGACCAGTCACACACCACCAGTCATGCAGACTGTGCGTCAGGGCCCTCGTCACTGTGCAGAAGGTGGAGTGTGTGTCCTGCACAGCTGTGACTTTTGACTCAGTTCAGAGATTAGGTTTGCTGAGAGGTAATTACCAGAAAAAATCTCTCCAAGGGCCGCTTTTATGGGGCAAGAAGCACCTAACCCAGCACCACCAAAACTCAGCCAAAGCTCCAAGGCCCACCTCTGGTTGAGCTCCCGCCAGGAGGGTAGTAGACCACTAGTGGACACCAAAGCACAGCTCCCGCTTTGGCTAAACAACGCAAGGGAGTGAGTGTGTGGAAGGAGGATTGGTTTAGTCCTGTGGACAAAAACAACAGTTTAAACCTCAGCACTTGCTGTAGCTCCTGCCCATTCTCAAGTCATTTCTAAATTTGGAAAGTGCTATTTACTTTTCCAAATCCCACCACTCTTTGACAACCTGGGTCCAGCGAACCTTTCACAAACGTTCACCATCTTCTGGCTCGTTGTGTTCCCGGGCCGTGTTCTCTGATGCTCTAGAGTCCTGTTCCTAATGCATCTCTCTGAGAGCTTATCATTTTCTGCCTTGCACTGTTATTTTTTATACAAATCTCCTGTATTTCCCATCAGACTGCAAGCTTCCCAAGGTCAGAATAAGAAATCCTTTGGTCCTATCTCAGGACACAATACAGTTCCCCAGGGGGTGGATCTTGACTGTTTCTTGAATGAACAAAGAAAAAAGTGAAGTTAAGTATATCTTGAGACTTCAAGAGCTACAGAAAGCTTAAAGATAGTGGAAAGAAGGTCTCATATAATCATTTAGAAACAAAATTTACAAAGTGATTTGGAAAACTGAGATAATTATTTGGAGGGCAAGTAAGTGCACTTTTCTTTCAAGATGGCTGACAGATTTATGAATCCCTCAAGGAAGTGGATCATGTTTTTAAATGATTACAAATCCCCACTGCCTGGCTCATTTGGGGCATTGTTTTGTCTCTTTCATGGTTTTTAAAGATGGAAACAGGTCTTTACTGGTTTTGCTTATCAAAAAGTAACATATGCTCAATGTAACATTGAAACAATATTGTGAAACAAAAAAGTAAAAAGAGAAAGGTCTGTCTAGTCCATCTCCTAAGAGGTTATTCACTAATATTTTCCATAGTTTTAATGCAATAGGAATAATGTACTGTTTGATACATGCTATTGTAATCTGCTTTTATAAACAACCAGAAGTTCTGGCCTCACATGCCCACCTCCACACAGGTCTCCCTCATTCTGAAGCAGCTGCAGTGTTCTATTTGTCACCTCTTACAAAGTGGGAACTTCAGGCAGGTTTCAACTTTTGCTGTTACTAACTGTGCTTCAGTGCAGTCCTTGCCCATTCGTCTTCTTCAATACACGGGAGTATTTCTCTGGCTGCCGAGACATGGGATGTATAGTTAGGGGATATGACATTTTACATTTGATACAAACATTTAACATTTCCCTCCAGAAGGTTTTTTCCTGACATATCTCCAGCAGGAATTGGAAAAACCTTTTGGATCTATCTCCCTTTAAATTCTTCCCGACCATATGTTGGAGGATTTGCAGCAGACATGATTTTAAAATGATGCTTTAGGGGCATAAAGCACTCTATACTTTTCCAGGCATTTTTACATAGAATACATATTCTCCTTTGACCTTCATGATGGTCCCTGGTATAAAAGGGAAGACCTTATTCCTGTTTTAGAATCCCAGCCAGAAAGACTGGCCCCAGGCTTCACTGGATGTCAGTGGAAACGTTGGGGCAGAACCCCGGACTCTTTTTCTGAATTTCCACAAGCTGAAGGGACTAGCCTGAAGAAGCGAGGAGGGCACGGCCGTGTGGTAAGGAGCCTCCCAGGGGTTGTGCAAGTCTTGAATCTATGCCAAAGCACAAAGGATGACCTGGTTGGGGTGTCTGATTTTTTTGGCTGAAGTACGTCCTCCTTTCTGAAACCAAGCCGAGCTGGGGAAGGAGGGGACAGGTGGCCAGGCAAGCTGGCATCGGGTCTGCCCAGAAGCTCTGGGAGGTGGGAGGTGGGAGGTGGAAGGTCAGGCTCCAGGACCTATGTTGCCATGAGATGTCTTTTCACTTCATTCTCAGAAGCACCAGTTCAGAGATTGGGGGCAGACAGACCCAGGGTTCTGACCGCTTCTTTGCTGGGATCCTCTGAAATCCAGCTAGTGCTATGAACCCACCTGCAAACTACCCTACTGCTTCCCTTATATGAGGTTATAATATTTTTTTGGAGTGTACTTTACTGACCCTTGGCAAAGAAAGAAAATAGCGTGATTAGTGCTATTGTTCACCAAAAGTTTCTATGGGCTACCTGGAGAAGGGGTGGTTTGAGTGTGAAATATACGCTGGCTTTCTAAGACTTAGTATGAAAAAAAATATGCAATCTCTCAATGGTTTCATATACTGATCATACATTAAAGTGATAATAGGTTGGATATAGTGAATTAAGTAAAATATGATATTAAAATTATTTTACTTGTTTTTATGTTTTTCATTTTTTAATGTGGCTGCTAGAAAATTATTTTACTTGTTTTTATGTTTTTACATTTTTTAATGTGGGAGATTTCTCAAGCATTCCTTCATTCCTTCATTCATCAAGCATATATTGAGCACCTATTATGTAACCAAGCACTGAGTAAGCAAAAACAATTACAGCAAACAAAAAAGAGCACCTGATAAACTTGCATACTTGGATGAAAACATATATGCATATACATCTGTATATGTGTACATAGATATCATCCCACTGAAGTGTATCATTTCATAAGACATATCTAATTCACTGTTGTTTTTTCCAAGCTTCATGAGTTTAACCCCCACCTCATTCATTTATAGTCTTTTTGGTTTTCTAACACATGTATTTAAGGTTCTAATTGTTCCTACAAGTACTTCTTTAGCTACATTCCAAAAGGGTTGATATGTTGAGTTTTTATAACTATTTTTTAAATGCTTTAGAATTTCCCCTGAATTTCTTTAAATCATGAACTATTTAGGAGTGTGCCTTTTAGTTTCAAAATACAGTGAGTCCTCACTTAGAATTGTCCATAGGTTTGAAACTGCGACTTTTAGGCAACATGTAATTAACCAGTTTCACACTGGGCTAAGTGACAGAACAAGAGTTAAGTTCTATGGCACACTCCAGTCACAAAAACGTCAGTAAACTTCTAAATAAAGACCTAAACATTTCCAATATTAAATGCTGAAATAAATGCGAACTCTATGTACATTAAAGGGAGATGAAGAAAAACAAGTAAGAGCATTGTTTTCCAACTCCCCGATTCCAGCCTAGGGTCTCTGTGGCCGGAGCTCATCCAGGCATCTCAGGGCGCCATGAAGACCCATCTTGGACAGGATGCCCTTCCATCACAGGGCTACCCACACACCCTGCTCACTCGGACGGAGACGGGGCAGACACGCCGAGTGTGCACGTCTGTGGGATGTGGGAGGAAGCCGGCGTCCCTGGAGGAAACCCATGCAGACCCAGGGAGGATGTGCCAACTCCTCATAGACGGTGGCCCCAGCCAAGAATCCATTTTTTGCCCTCATCAGCATTATAATAAAATGACATTATGGGAAGACCTGCTGTAGATGGGAGAAGTGGTTTGGATACTTTTTTTGTTGGTGATTTCTAATAATCACTGATACATCATTGCTTTCAGAGAATGTGGTGGTCTGTGGATATGGATTCACTGAAATTTGTTGAAACTTCCTTTGTGGCCTAGTATCACCAAGTTGTGAAAAAGTTCCATCTGTGCTGGAAAAAAATATATTATCTATCCTACTGGTGAAGGTAGTCTATGTTATCTACAAAAGTTAGCCTGTTTTGAATGTCTTGTTAAAATTTGGGGGAGCGCTTAATTTTTTATTATTTTGGTTCTTCCTCTCTGTCAGTTTCTGAGAGAGATACCTTAAAATCTCCTGCTACGATTGTAGATTTGTCACTTTCCCTATGTAAATCCGTCAGTTTTAACTTTGTATCTTTTAAGATTATATTATTAAGTAGGCGTGTTGTTGTCTTCATTTACGTTAAAACTTTTCACCCTAAATTCTATCATGTTTGATATTAATATTGCCAGAGAAGCCTTCCCTTGTTAGTATTTACATGGCATATCTTTTTCTATTTATTTTCTACCATCAATCCCTTTATGCTTGAGATATGTCTCCTTCAAAAGGACATTGTGGTAATTTTGTCCTTTTACTTTTCTCACATGAGACTCTTTGTAATCTATCTACATTTATAGTGATTACTAAAATATTTGGATTTATTTCCAGCATCTATTTTTTGTTGTTGTTACTCTTATTTACTATCACTTCTCTTAACTTGTCTTTCTCCTTTCCTATCATGTTGGATCGTCTCGATTTGCCTTTCAAATTTGCCACTCTCCACCCTACTCTGTGCCCAAGCGGCTAACCTCAATGCCCTACCCACATTGCCCTGCCCGGGGCATTTAGTTCTGTTGAGCCAATGGAAGCCCCAGCAGGATATCTGAGGACAGGTGGAGAGAGAGGTTGGGCTGTGGGTTCCACCAGCTCCCTCTCTGCAGGTTGTGTTCCTCTGAAGGAGATGGCAGCTGGTGTCAGGAGGCCTTTCTCTGAAAGGTGCAGCTCCTGCTGGTTGCCAGGAACCCCCCTTTCTCTATGCCCTTTCAGATGGACCACAGCTAAAGCTCCCACTTGTTGGTACCTGGTGGGCAGATTGCAGCGTACTGAGAAGAGGTCAGAAGCAAGGCAGGTGACAGGCTTTTGAAGTGGGGGGGGGGGAAGGGACGGAGAAGGGTACATTGACTGACTGGTGGAAGGACCTCTCTGAGCCATCATCCCTGTGTCTACCTCGTGCTGCCAGTAAGGAAACCACCAGCAAGCCCTAGGCTGACACCAGACCTAAGTGTGGCAAAAAAAAGTAACCAAGGAACCGAGCTCTGTGGTCAAAACACAAGATGGTGAATCAGGAGCGTTCTGCTCAATTCCCTTTTCCTCTCCAAGCTTGGAACACCCTCTTAGGTCAAATCGCATCACCACCTCAGCCCTGGAATTCCCGCCCGAAGGGGAAGTGGTACCCTCCTGACCAAGTTCCTGCTCAGTGAAGGCACTCACATGCCTGTAGACTGCAGCCTTCGGTGACACCTTGTTCCCCCATTTCTCCAACAGTGGCTGGGGGCACGGAGGAGTTGTAGGAGGTGAGGAGATGGACACCAGAAGAGAGAAGCCTACATGTCACATGCGGATTTTTCTCTAAGATTCTAACTCAACACAAAACACATACATCCTAAAATAACATACCTTAACTACAGACATTTTTAAAAACACTGTAAAAAAAAAAAAAAGACAATTTCATCCAAAGTTTGCCATCCAGATACAAGCACTGAAATCATTCTGGTGAATATATTTGGAAAGTATATCTTCCTTTTCATGATACATATTTTCTAAAATGTCTTTGGGTAAAATATAATACACACATTTATTTAGATATAAAAATATAAGCATGGGATTCTGTTATACATACTTTGTAAACCATGTTTTCTCTCTCAATAACACATGGTGAACATTTTCCACATCATGAAATATTATATTATAATATATTTAATGGTTTCACATTCTCTAACTTTTTGTTGACCATGTGCCTCTCTCTCAAAACTTCCCTCGGTTTCACTTGGCATCACTGGTTTTGGGGCAGGAAAGAGGCTAAGGAAGAGAGACAAGAACCATTTCCATTTGGGCCTCATAAAAGTTTTGGAAGAGGCTCACTCCGCCAGTGCCCAGGGAAGAAAAGAAATACTGGGAGATTAAGAAATCTGGGTTCCTCCTTTACCCTTTGATTGCCTGGCCTGGGGTGGGGGGAGTGTGAGGCTGAGACAGAGGTCAACACAAAACCAAGCAAAAGGGTAAGTGTGAGGGAGCCGGAGGGCCTCCCGCCAATCAAACATCCCCTGGGGAAGGAAGGTAAGCTGGCACAGAGCTGAACCTACCAATTCATGAGTCAAGTGTAATAGACAAGCATTCTCAAAGGTCTCCGAAGCACATTGCTTTTGAAAGGGGTCATTGTTGTGCCAAAGAGTCCTTAATTGGTCGAGTTTTCCGAAATGTAAGGTAACATATTTGGTCACTGCATCTTCCTGGGCCACCCCAGTGTTCCATGGCTTCCTGCCCTACCACATAAATAATACAAGCTAAATGTGGAGGAACAGGAAGTGCCTCAAGGAAAACAAAGATGAAAAAGATCTGTTTTCTTCAAAGGGGGCTCACTGTCTAGTGTGGGTATAGGAGAAATGCTCAGATATAAATCCCACAAGATAGGCTGAACTTTGAGCTGGACTGATGGATTTGAACCCTGGTCCACCACTAGCCAGTACAAGTGAGCTTCTGCAAGCCAGCCAGAAGCCCCCAAGGGGATGGTGACAGAGCCTGCCTCTGAGGGCATGGAGGGTTTAAGGATAAAAGCACATGAGCCCTTGGCAGAGAGCAGCATGCAGTAAGTGCCCACCGTGGTGCCTGTGTGTGGGGGGGGGGGGCTGGGGTGGAGGGTGGGGTTGGGCTGATGGGAACGAAGCTATCAGACCAGGTCAGGGGCCAGGAAACACTCCTGGGAAGATGTAGGCCTTGACCTTTGGAAAGATTCCAATGACACAGATCCGGTGGGTAGGATTTCAGAGAGACAGGTCCCGGAGGTTGAGCTATATGGAGCACAGTGTGGGGAAAGTGACCAGAACATCTGCCCCCAGCCTGGTGTCCGGTGGAGGTGTGAGTAGGAGTTGAGTCAGGAAATCAGGGCCTAAAATGCTGACCTGAAGGGTCTGTGCCCAGCTCAGTAGGAAATGAGGAAATACCACAGGCTTTGAACAGAGGATACCAGGTGTAGATGTCGTTGTGTAGGAGTTAGTAGGCTTATGGGGTGGGATGAGGGAAGGTGAGATGAATGTGGGGTCACAGGAGGTGTGTGAAACTCCAAAGCATCTGCGGGGATGGGGTGAAGAGTAATGTGCAAAGGATAATGAAGGGGAGACCCAGCCAGCTTCAAGGACATGAGACCTTCACAGCTGCATAAGGCGCATGCTAGGTTTAATGATTCGCTGTCACTCTCTTGAAATTGTTAATAAACTTTGAACACACAGCCCCTCCAATTTTGAATTGGATCTTGTTGATTATGAGGCTGATTTTGGGAGGGGGCTATATAAGACCTACAAGATGTTTAGACATGGAGTGGGGCAACGGAGGGAAGAAAATGAAAGAGTAGTGGAAAATTTAGGTGAACAAATGAGGAATAAGATGGTGGAGAGCACATATCGTGTGTGATATACCAGACATCACGGGGCCATGCTTGACAAACTTTGGGAATTTGGTTTTAGAGCTCAGGAAAGAACATGGAGGTAAAGTTATTTATTTGAAATCATACTGTCTTATTAACTTTTTTTGGAACAGTAAGGATGGCTCCACTTTAATGAGATACATTAATTTTGTAATAAAAAATGAATTGATGAACTTATTTACTCAATAATAGGCAATGAAGCTTTAGAAATGGATATAGGAAAGAAACATTAAAACAGGTTAAAAGCTGAATCAGGAAAACCATTGTTATGGGCTAAATTGTGTCCCCATCAAAATTTGTGTGTTGAAGTCCTAACCCTTGTATCTCAGAATGTGTCTGTATTTGGAGTTAGGGCTTTTGCAGAGGTAATTGAGTTTAAACGAAGTCATCAGAGTGGGCTCTAATCCAGTAGGACTGGTGTCCTTATAAGAAGAGGAGATTAGGACCCAGACATACACCAAGCAAAGACACAGGAGGAGAGAGCCATCTATGAGGCAAGGGGAGAGGCTTCAGGAGAAACCAGCCCTGCTGACACCTTGAGCTTGGACTTCCAGCTTAGAGGTGGTCAGGGAGGTGGAGGGAGAAACAGGAGGTGACATCACAAAAGGAAGGAGCCTCTCAGGATGAGGGTTGATCGTCAGTTGTCAGTGAGGATGCAGGGCTTATGGAAAGCTGCTTGATTTAACATCAGGAAGTCACTGGTGACCTTTGAGAGAACGGTGCCATGGGTGCAGAGGGGAAAACCAGGTGCAGTTGGGTTGGGGGAGGATGTGACGTGATAGTCTCGGGGTGGGGAAACCTGATTCTCAAGAAGTTTCAGTTTAAAGGGCAGGGAGGAGAGAGGACAGTAGTTTGAAAGGAAACCAGAATCAAGGGAAGGATTTGGGGAGGGATTTAGGAAGCCCTGGGTCAGCACGGCTGCGGAGACCTCAGAGGAGGCCCAGCACGATGTGTAGTGACCATCCATTCTTATTAAATGATTGAGAAGGAAACTAGGAGGAACTAGGGGGTTGCACAAAGGCCAGGTGGACAGCCAACCCACAGCACTGGCTAGGCATGATGTCTAGACGAAGAAGGACGGTGTCTTTGTGCTGTTCCTAACTCTGGCAGTCACTGGCCTGCCCCTCCCTGTTCACCTCCAGCAGTTCCTGTAAAGAGCCTGAGGCTGGGTTTCCTTTCCTCTGTCCTTTGGAATTCCCCTTGAAGAGTTAGAGGGACAGGGACTGTCTTCCCAGGCTATAGCTTTCCCTCCGGGGCTTCCCCAAGGGCATAGCAGGGTCACCCACTGTGAAGGGGACAATGAGAGTGATCTGAAGGCCCTTGATATTAGGGACCCTGGGTGTGCAGGGGGACACAGAGCCCCTTCCCCCTCTTCCTTGCTCTTCCATCCTCAGCTTAACTCTGAGAGGTTCTTCCCAGCTCCTGCAGCTCGCCCTTTGCCCTCCACCCTCCAGGCTCAGTCCCCAGCAGTGGCCTTGCTTTCTTGGGAACTGGAAGCCAATCTCTGGGCAGCCTGAGCCCTAGGGCCCTGCGTCCCCATGGCCAGTTTTCAAACTTTTAAAGAAATAGCTAAGCCCATCTCTCGGACTATGTCTTAGAGAAATCCTTACTTTGTCTTAGTAAAATCCTTTACTATGTCTTAGTAAAATATCAGGTTGCTCAGGTATGTTTTATTAATATACATTTCCATTATGACTTCAAACGTATTCTACTCACACATTGTAAAGCCAGCCAATGGGAATTACAAGCTGTTTTAATAAATGGAAAAAATATCAAAATTGAGGTTATGGGAAATCATTGCAATTTGATACCAGCTTCAGGGGCTAGTTTATTTCTGTAGTTTGCTTTGTATTAAGAAATTCCTAATTCACAAGGCCGTCAACTGTTCAGTTTTTGAAATCGCCAGCCTCATAACCTTGGGATATTCTTTAAGGAAGCAGGAAATAATAGGAGGTTTAGTCAGAGTCTTTACAAAAATGATTTATCTTTGTAACACACGTGACCTGCTGATCCTGCAGTGTGTCATGTGTTTGTAAATAACTTATTTATTTGAACCTGTTATACTACGGTATGCAAAATAATTTAACAATCTTTTAAAATAAAATTGCAGTCAAGATTTGTGGAAACCTAAATGGAACTTTCTGTGGGGTGTAAATGGAAGTTCAGTAGCCTAAGAATGGCTATGAGCACCAACCCTGTCATCAATCAAGCAACATTTGCTGAATACCTACTTTGTGACAAATACAGGACTGGGCTGGAGATACAGAAAAAACCCACAATTTATCTTCACCCACAAGGACTTTGACCTGGAAGATGAGGTAGAGAATTTTATAAATTCCATCAAGTGTCTACAGGGAGTTCAGGAGACAGACACCTGGGGTGCCTGGGGGTGAGGTGAGGTACAGAGCAGGCTTCAGAGGCCACAGGCTCTGTGCTGGGGATGACCAGGGACTGGGTGAAGAGAAGCCCTCAGAAGAAGTGCCCAAGGCAAGGCATGCAAAAGCCAACTAGCACACTTGTGTGCGTGCCAGTGTCAAGCGGGTGAGATGGCTTGTAGGTGACAGTGGCAGTGGGAAACAAGCCTGAGGAGGGTGGCATGCCTGGTCTGGTCAGGTAATAAAGAGATGCCTGGGCTCCAACCCACAGGTGAGACATGGCCAGCCCTTGAGGGGTTTTGAGCAGGTTGGGGCTGCAGTTGAATTCGCATTTTTAAAGGTGCCCTCGTGCAGATCAACCCCATATATGGAGGCAGAGAGCCCGCTAGGAGGTGATAATGAGGCTGAGGCATGGAGGTTGAGCCAGGGTGTGGCAGTGGGGATGGAGGATGCCAGTGGAGTTGAGTGATATTTAAGCGGCAGAAATGACAGGACTTGGTGATCGATTGGCTCTGGGGGCGCTGTTGCAGGGCTGGAGAGGGGGTGATGAAGGAGAGGTGAAGTCAAGGAAGCCCCACCACAGCAGTTTCTGGCTTAGAAGGCTGACCACATAGCAAGAATTGGATCCCAGGTGTCTCTACTTCCGTAGCCCTTTAAGCTGACCCTATGCAAGGAAGGGCCATTGCTTTAGACTACGGCCAGGGATCACTGTATGACAGCAAATCCAAAGGGTGGGTCTGAACTAGCCCAAGCAGGGGCAAAGGTCAGTCCTTCTTTGTGGAAGACTGCTTACAATTTGTTGCTGAGAACAAAGGAGCAGAGCAATCAGTGCGGGATTAAATGGTAGGCGAGATTAGTCCTCCCGACCTAAATTCAGGCCACTGTGAAGATGGACTTGCTTTCCTTTTCAACTGCAAAATTCATAAGAACCACACTAAGGCAAAAGCTAACATGCTGTTCTCTGGGTTCTGGTCATGGGGCAGGAAAAGATTTTTCCAGATAGTCCTGATCTCAACAAGCCTGGGGAAAATAGTGAACATCTGACCTTAAAAGCACTGCGTGAGTGACTGCATTCCTGTGCATTTCTGGAGAGTGTGGTCACGTTTGATGTGAAGTGTCCATCGCAGTGGGAAACCAAGAATTCTATGTACTCGGGTTGCCAAAGCGATGGAAGGGGAACGGGTGGGGGAGTTTTTGCGGTTTTTAAAATAGGAAGTTTTACCCCAAAGTATGTCTTTTTTGAAGTAAAGGAAGTTCTGATAAGCTATTAGAACAGCCCGCACAACAGTAATTTGATGTTTTCAACACATTCGACATATTTATATTTCATGAAAGTAAACACACGGCTTTTCACCAAATCGGTCACTGTTGTTTGGATACCAGATGACTAGATATTCCCCGAGATTGGCTGCTCTGGCATTTTCCAAAGCCAGAGAGAAACTCCTGTTTAGTCTTGTGAAAGACAAGATTGGTTGCATGTCAAGATTTTTTCCCATTTCGAGTGTCGGTTTTCAAACTGCTAAAGAGACTTGAAATTGTGAGGAAAATGGCAACAAAGAAATGTTGGTGAGTGACGTCAAGGGAAGGGGAAGCCTAGTCCAAATGGTGCCGAGGACAGCTTATGAAGAAGCGGGACCCTCAGGGTCATGCAAAACCACTGAGATGCTCACTAACGGAGACCATCTTCTTCAGGTCATAACTGAAACGGGCCCAAATTAGACTCCAGTCCAGCATCTCAGCTGCTGTGGGGACAGCTCCCTGCACAAGTGTCCACAGTGGTGCAGGCTGGCCAGGCGGCCCATTTCACCATGAATGGCTCCAGTGTACTCTGGTCCTGGTGTTTCTGCCACCCCCCGGGGGAAGGGGAAAGACTGAATGGCTCAGTGTCCCTCTGCAGGGCTCCTGACCTCAGAAGCTTTTTTGAAGTCTCCCAGAGCTTGGGAACTCCCTTGGATGGTGACAAAGCAAATCTTTAGGGAGATAGAAGGTGGGGGATGGGATGTGGGGAGGGGGGAGAATCAAGATTGCATCATGATCTTAACTAAATGCTGAAGAGGTTGGCTCATACCTTGTATTTACACTCTGAGCAAATGTTTTTATTGCTGACATTGAAGTTTGGCCATTGCAAATGATCCGATATTGTATCAGCACCATAAGATGAGCTTACGAAAAGTAGGGGAGGTTGTGAGCACAGGTGCCAATAAAGACCGCAAACTCTGGATTTGAATCCTGAGACTTCTATTTGCTGGCTCTTCATCCTGTAAGAGCCTTGGTTCCCTCCTCTGAGGAAGGGGGAAAGTAATAGGGTCTTTGTGACACCCAGGTCAGACAGCCCTGGCGAAGGCTGTGGGACAGCTTGCTGGGAGAGTCCAAGAGCCCAGTTCATCACACAGCCATGTAACAGGCACAGCTAGGTACATAGGGCTGAAGGTGACCCTCCCACGGAGTCCAACTTGAGAGTCAAGCCTGTCCATGCACACCCCAACATCCTCTTCCATCTTTGGCCACTGTAATGGGCTTTTCTTTGTCCACCCCCTTTGATTCCTTTTCGGCTCGCCCCCTTGGCTCTGCACATGTGGAGTTCCTCACGAGTGCGCCAGGCCCCTTCTGACCCCTCTTCTCTTCACACCAGGCGGTCGCATCCACACCCAGTGTCCACTGCAAGCTACACACTGGCAACTCACAGGGCTACATCTCCGGCTCAGGCCTCTCCACTGAGCAGCAGACCTAGGTATCAACTGCAGGCCTGACAGGTCCTCCTGAACACTGGATGCCTCACAAGCACTGCAAACTCCATAAGTGAAAAGCCCAGCTCCTCTCTTTTACACCCACATCTGGCCCTCTTCTGGGTCCACCCGGTTCAGTACTTGGCGCAACCATCCATGCAGACCTGAAAGGCGTCTGCACCTTCCTCTTCCCTCTCCAGTTTACCCACAGTTCCTGTCACTTCTGCCTCCTAAACATTTCTTGAATAAATCTCCTTGTTTCTTTCCATCTCCATGGGATGACTTAGTCCAATTCTTTTGCTCAGCTACTGCCTTCTACGTCTAACATATAATGTGGCTGGAGAAGTGGTTAACAAACAAACAAGCTGACAAATTTGGTAGTTTCTTATAATGCTAAATGCTGTGTAGGGAAATTGGCTAGAGAGTGACCCAAAAGGGTGCTTGGGGATGGTCTCTCTGAGGAGGTGATATTTGAGGGTCTTGAGAAAGAGGATTCCAGGGCCACTTCATCTTCACAGGTCCTGAGATGGGATGGAGCTTAAGGGATCAAGGGTTGGAGGTGACCATAGGCTAGAGATATAAGGGAGGGTGGGGAGATGAGCTGGAAGGTCTGCAGAGGCCAGCTCCCATGCAGTTTTGGAGACCTTGGGGAGTTCGGATTTTATTTTAAATGCAGTGGGAAGCCACAGGTGACCTTCAGACACACCCTTCGGCTCTCAGGGGAATTGATTACTGTTACCAATTCCTCCAGCCCCATATGATTTTGTATCCAATAGAGCACTTGGTGCATAGAATGCCAATGTCTATTTATAAAATAAGTGCATGAGGACTCCTGAAACCCAGTTTATTATTCTCTGTGATCAAGGGAGACCTCCAGGGCTGTCTGGCCCAACAATTGTGCCGTCATCCATGCAGATCCACAGACCAGAAACCTAGGGACATCTTGGCTTTGCTCTTCCCCAGCAGTTTGTTCCCAACTCCTGTTCTCTCTACCACCTAAACATCTCTCAAATTTTTCATATTCTTAGATATAAAGTAACAAGCAAACCCTCCCCACAGTGGACCAGAGTCACCACTGCCTATGACCCCTAAATCCAACTCGGGCCCACAAAGAGTAGTTCTGGGAAGGGGCCCCTGAGCTGCTCTACATCCTGAGACCTCAGGTCGCACTTTGTCAATGCGGCTAAGTGGTCAAGTGCTTACGAAGAATGGTTTGTTGGGACCAGCAAGCATATTCTAAGATGCAAATAGCTATAGAGGCTTTTCTCTTGGTAACCAGAGCCTGATACACACAGAGTGAGGCCAAATAGAATAAAAAGGCAAATTGCTTTCTGGGCAGCCCTCTCCCTGACCTTGACCCTGCCTCTTGTTCATCATTTGCTCTCTTTGGAGCACCCTGCTCTCTTCCCCACTCACCCTTCTGCTCTGGGCGGGCACAGATATGCTTTATTTACTTTTTTTTTTTTTTTTTTTTTGCAAGTGGTGGATCTGACTTTACCCCAGTTCACCACATTCTAGCCCATTTCAATGGGTGAATTCTCCATTAAGCATTCTAAATCTCTCATCTAAACCCTGGCACCTGGGGCCCAGAGGGAACATAGCATTGGATCAGTGTATATCCGGCATTCCCAGCACTTTCACCAACCGCGTCTCACTGACCCTGCAGCAGCCCTCGCAGGGGGGCAGTTATCACTCACTTTTTACAGAAAGTCTGGGCAGCATCCTCAGGTGGCCCCAAGCTGAGATTGAACCCTGCTTTCTCAGCGAAGAGTTAAGCTGGTGATTTTGTTTAGGAAGAATCATGTCTCCTTGCCCTTCTTTTAAACTCATAACCCACTGAGATGAGACGGTTCAGTTAAGTTTTTCTGGAAGTTTCACCTCTCAGTTTTTGCTTCTACTTCCCTGGGCATGCCCTAGGCTTTGATCAGGAATTGTTTGGCTGTATCCTGTTTCAATAAGATAAGTTCCCTCATTATCTCTGATCCAAATTCCCTGTGGCCAGCTGCTCAAGTCTCTAAGATAATGCAAACAATACTTACTTCTGTTCTCAGTTGCTGGTCTTTCTTTAAAACTTTTTTTCATGAAAACAAGAGTCCATTTTCACAGGTAGGGAGCTGAGGCCTTTTGCCTCAAGGTCAGCATCTGCCAGCAGAAGGACAGAACTGACAATACCATCAGGAGCTCAGGGCCACTGCTGTTCCAAACAGCACCATGGTGCATTCACGCAAGTTAGGGGGTGTCCTGTGGCACACTGGCACACTGTGGCTAGTGTAAGGGCTCATGCAGCTGGCGCTTTATAACAGCCCTAGACTGGAAGCCACCCAAATGTCCATCAGCTGTGGATGGATAAATAAATTGTAGTGTGTCCATACAATGGAATGCCCACCCACAAAGAGAAAGAACCATCCAGAAGCACATGCAGCAATACGGACGCATCTCAGACGTGATGTTGTATGAAAGAAGACAGGCACAAAAGGGAATATACTGTGTGATTTCATTTATAGAAAGTACAAAACCAGGCAAAACTAAGCCATGGTGTTAGAATTAGGATACTGGATACCCCTGAGGGCAGGAGACTGAGGGAGCTCTGGGGTGCTGGCTACATTCTGCCTTTTTTAAATCTGAGGTGTGTTCGGCTTGTGAGAAGTCATTTAGCCAATTGCCTGTGATGTGGGAATTCTTCTGTAGGTATACTATCATCAGTAAAAAAAGTTGTTTTAATGTTGAAACTGATGACACTGGCTTCATCCAGCTGCATTTTGATGTCTCCATTTCTTCACTATGTTTAACCTATGAAGATGCATTGTCATTTCTTCTAAGACAGAGTGATCCTTGGAGGCATCAGGTAGCCTCTGATGCCTTATTGTATCTTATTAAAATTTTTTTTAACTGTTATACTCACTTGGGAATCACACCTTCATCACACCTTAAGTATTCTGTGAATGTTACCTGACAGTTTTATTCTTTAATAGAACTAACCTCAGGAATTCAACAGAGCATCATATCTTTTTGCCTGATTGTGGGCATAATGTGGCCTATCTTGTGTTCTTTTTTCTTGTGACCAGATTTTGAATTCTAGAAATATATTTTTTACTGTGGAATGTGAGAGAAAAAATAGTGAGATCCTGAATAAAGTCTTCTTCAGATAGTTATCGTAATTCTTGGTAAAACACATCAAGTTCTTTTAAAAACAGGAGGATTTTTCCATGCTGGCTAGGAGTAGCTGGTTGGCAGCAGTTTAGAATGAAGAATGAATCTGAAGTTGTCAGGAAAACCCGTATGTCTCTGACCATCTCTAACACCATCACGTTAGGTCTCTGAAATGGAATTTCATTACTCCTGGATAGTGTTGTCGTACTTCTTAGGTGGCAGAATGGAAAGTCACGCTCTCGACTTTATGATTTGAAAAGTAAAGTTTTGCTGAAGTAGAACTTTGATTTGAGGCACACAGGATGAGTGGTTGCAATTGCTGTTACCAGCAAGGAATTTCAATTTGACTTTGAATCTGGTATTGATGACATGTGTATCTTAGGAAGCCCACATCCGTCACCTTTGTTGAGTTCTCCTGTCAATCACAGGCTGTCTTTCAGAAGCCAGTATTTGAAAAGGAGCTGCTTAGGTGTCCATCATTAAATGCAGGCTTTCTGATGAATAAAGGAAGGAAGAGATTGCCACACGCCTCAGTGAAACTTCTGGAGCTGTGACCAACCTGGAAATCCGATTATTAGCCTCAGGCCCAAAGGGGAAGAGAAACAGGAAGTATGGGGGGAAACAAACAACTGAACCTCACAGAGCAGTGGCCTCAGCATAGTTGGTAACATCCAGAGACATGGTCTCGCTCTTTTTAATCTTTTCTAACAAACAACACTTGGGCCCAGACGCCAGGAAGCCTCTGTTATGGTCTGTCTCTGTCTTATTTCAAGATTTGCCTTCTTTCAGGAAGGGAAATGTAAATTCCTAGGTAAATCTCAATGTCTCAGCAGAGATTTTCCACCAGTCTGAGAGGAAACTACAAAATGGTAATCTGGAAAAAAAGCCTCTGAAAAAAAGGGTAAAACCACTCCAAAGGGGCCTGCAAGGAGCTGGTGTCACTGAGGGCTCGGACGTGGGAAGATCTAGTTTCTGTGTTCACCACGTCACTCTCTTAGGGATGGATATGCTGCTTTCCCTGTGAAAGATGGGCCTGTGGGCAACACTGGTTGCGTAGACACTGAGGACAACAAGTGTGGGGTGCTGACAGTGTGCCTTTGGGACCGATGACAGCTGGGACCCATGCTTCATCCAGGGGCTTGAGGTCATTGCAACAGCGATTGCCACAGGCTGGCCCGTGAGCCGCAGGTGAGGCCTCCCCACAGATCAGGACCTGGACCTGGGTGAGACTAGGGCTTCGTGACTGTCCCATGAGAGAACAGTTTGCTAGAGATAAGAAGCTCCATTTGGAATCATGGGATTTAGGCAGGAAGCTGTGGGAGGGCAGGAGGCCAGGTTGCACTAGTGTAATTACATAGGCAAATGGCCACAGTCTTCACCCTGGCTGCACCTTAGTCAGTTGGTATTCAGGTTAACACCTGCACGTGATAAATCCTCCCAAACTTAGTGGTGTAAAACAATCACCATTTTCTACACCCAAAGTCTATGGATCAGAATCTGGGTGGAGCCCAGCTGGTGATTCTTTGACTCCTGTGGCAGTTTCTCAGATATTCAGCTGGTGGACAGGCTGGTCTGGAGAGTCCAAGATGGCTTCACCACCTGTGTAGTGTCTTGGTGGGGATGGCCTACCTGGGCCAGTTGACCTAAGTGCTTACATGTGGCCTCTCCAGCACAGCAGCCTCAGGGATGTTGAATAACTTCAGAGTCGCAAGCAAATCTGGAAGAAATGCATGGCCTTTATGATCCCGCCTCAGAAGAAATCACATAGCCTTAACTTCGGCACACACTGTTGATGATAGCACGTAAGCCCAGCCAGCTGAAAGGGAAGGGGAGATCAACTCCATCCTTACAGGAGTGCACCCTGAAGGACGCATTGCAGAGGGCATAGGGCTGGGAGGTAGTGTTGCACCGTGTTTAGAAATGCAGTCAGCTATACCAGGAAGCTTCTTAAACGACATTCAGTTTATTCTGTTTCATTTGGCTGAGGACAGTGGTTCCCAACCTGGCAAGACACTAGATCACTTGGGAGCTTTAAAGATATCTATGCCTAGGTCATACCTCTGAACAAGCAAATCAGAGTCTTTAGGAGTGTGGTTTAGCCATCTGTAGGGTAGCCAGCCAAGTTCCAAAGTTCCCAAACCACCAGTCAGACCCAGGAAACTGGTACCAAGCACGCACGGCGCACACACACACACACACACACACACACACACACACACACACACACCCTCCAGGTGCTTCTACCCTGCATCCAGGGTGGAAAACAACCGGGTTAGAGCTTATGAATTTGGTCCATGAGCAGCTATGTGGTAGGACTAGAAGTGGTTCTCTCTAAGTGCAAATGTTTTCATGCTTCTTATATTTTCTTTGTCTATTTGCTTCTCAGTGTCCCTTAGTCAATAATACGTAAAGTAATATTTTTAAAGAGTTTGGCCATGTCAGTAATCCTAGGTCCACAAAGGGAAAGGACTGTATCGGCACCGGGACCGGAGGCTCAGCTGGGCTCAGTGGGCAGTGAGAGAAGAGTGGGGGACCAAGGCAGACTTGATCAGTGCTGCCCAGTTCCCCCTCTATGTCTGAGTGTCCCCTTCCTGGGGTCTCTAGAGAAAGCCTGGATAGGAGCCAGTTTAATTTTGAACATGGAGGCCACCTTGTTTTCTCTATTGTGTTCTAGAGTAAGCTAACGAAGTGTGTGGATGTGTGTGTTGAAGAAGCCAGCAGAAACCTAGTGTCAGGACATCTGAAGGCAGGTACAAGACTCTTAATTTCTGTCTGCAATGTGAGGAACCTGAGGCAAAGTTCCCTTTCCAAGTATTTGCTGCAATGGCCCTTTCAAAAGTGGCAGGGCGTCTGCCACAGCTTTCAATATGAATTCTAGTGGTTCAATTACTGATGGCCACCAGGAATCATTAAAGCACATAGTATGGCTTTGATAATGGATTCTTTATTATACTCAAGAAAACTATGTTTTCAGTTGCTAAGTGAAACAATTGTCTATCTCTGCTGCAAAACTCAGGATCTTGCATATAGTAGGTGCTAAATAAATACTTGCTTGGTGAGCAAATAGGTAAATGGAAACAAAACAATTCCACTTTCTTTCGGATACCTCTTTTCTCCCCCTGACATATCTTTAAGTATGTAATGACATTAATTTTTAAAAAAGAGAGGAAAAAAGGTGAAAACTTGGAAAAACTAAGTTGTTTGTTCTAAAAACCCAGAAGAAAGGTAAGAGTTACCACAGGGGCTGACCTGGCTTAACTGATGCATCGACCAAAGGAACTGAGTGACTGGGGTTGGAAAGAGTTAGGTGATAACACTGGGTTTGTCATAGCGTTTGCTTTGAATGCATGGCTGTAATGTTTGCTCTCGACATCTCAAGTGGGGAGATGTGGATCTGGGACTCTCTCCCAGCCACTCTTGGCTCCCTGTGAGCAATACCCTTCACATCTCATTAGGCCTGCCTGCCGCCATCTGGACCCTGTTGACCTTGATCCCGAGCGGGCAGGAGGGAGGAGGTGAGCAGAGGGAAGGGGTAAGATGCCACTCTGGGGAAAAGATGCCTCAAGAGCAAAGTGGTTAAGAACTTGGCCTTAATTTACAGCTGGCCCGGATTCAGGTCCCAGCTCCACTATTTACTGTGTCATTTTTGGCAAGTTGCTAAAGCTCTCTGTACCCCAGTTTCCTCATTCATTAAATGGAAGTCACTAAAACCTGTTTCAGGAGTTGCTATGGGGACTACAATGGGCAAGGGATGCAAGCACCTTGTCAGTTCCTGGCTCACAGCAAGGCCTCAGGAAATGGTAACTCAAAAACCCCAAAACCCTCAATGCTCCCTCTGCTTTACACCTTTTTGGCTGCTTCAGTGCTTTCTATGTGGAAAAAAAAGTAGTTTGAGAATTATAAGAGCCTGAGTTTGGAAAAGGTCATTGGGATCAGTCTGCCCCCACCCATCTGACTTAGGAACCCCTTTCCACATCACTGGTGGAAGGCCATTCATCTCCATTCATCAAGGAAAGGGGAGCATGGCACTTTGTGAAGCACCCCCATTTTTGTTCTCCTTGCTTCTGGAAGGGTTTTTCCTTCATGGAGCTGAAATTTGCCTCTTTTCTAACTTCTACATGTAATTGAGCTTCGTCCTCTTTCCATTCCACTCTCCCTTCCACATAAGAGTCTTCAAAATTTTTGAAACAGCACTTTTCCCTTTTTTTTTTTTTATTAATTTTTCATTTAAGCACTTTATGTGAGCCAGCTGTGTTGAGCACTTTTTATAAGTTAGCCTAATGTAGTACTAGATTAATGTTTTATGTGTTCACTTTTTTTCTTCCTGGCTCCTCTCTGAGGAACCAATCTCTGAACTCTCAATGGCTTGGATGGGGCTACCCAGTCCCCTATCACTTCTCAGTCCAGAGTTGGGCACATAACCCAGAGTACTCTACCATCCAGGCAACGATGATTGGCGTAGAAATTAGCAGGAAACGCCAGCTGGACTATTCAGGGGCCTTCCCTAGAATTTGGCTGTAACTCTTGGAAAAGAGACATGTTCTTTTGGGAAAGATCACTTGATGGCTAATAAATCCCTGGTCATCTTTGTCAATACACTAAGGAGTTCTTGTCTAAGAATAAACACAAACACAGGGAATCAGAGTCTCCAGTTAGAGAGAGCTTCCTGATGACAGAATTTGAACCCAGGATCAAACCTTACTTGAAACCATCCTGTCTTGAACATCCTGGTTATAGAGGCCCAAATCCATGCCCTATCTTTATCTGTTTTAAGCTAGTTTGAATGGGTTTTCTGTCACCCATAACCAAAAGTATCTTGACTTATCCAGATGGGAGTCCCCAACAGGACTCATGGGGGCTAACTTTGGTGTTCCCTCCACACCCTGGCTGCCCCCTTGTGCATACCCAACGTATTGTCATTGTCACACAGAAGGGCTGTTCATTCTCAGCTCTCCCTGAACCTCAGAGGCAAGGGCATGTCAGAACTTCCTTTAACCTTTTTTCCAAACTAAGAGGGCTAATCTGAGTTGGGGTGTATCTCAGCCAAACGTGAACTACAAAGCAGAAGCAATAACCCAGAAATGTCTTGTGTGCTGACCAGATTAGAGTCAGTAAAACAGACGTCAAGAGATAGAGCTATAGTAGGGCCAGAGAGACAGGCACCAAAACCTGCAGCAGGAAGCAGGAGAGCCCAATTCAGGGAGGGAGGACCAGGGGTTCTATCTCCCTCCTCCGACTCTGGCTCACAGTTTTCTACTGAACTGAAACCTTTATGATGTGCTCAAAGGAGAGATCTAGTTTTCTTAGTTTTTATTTTATAAAAGAAAAAAATTTTAAAGCATGGAATGGAAACTATAACAAAGTTTCTATAAGAACCTTAGACACAACCACTCACTCTACTAGTTTGCTTGGGCTGCCATAACAAAGTACCACAGACTAGGGGTTCACACAACAGAAATGTATTTTATCACAGTCCTGGAGGCCGGAAGTCCAAGATCAAGGTGTCGGCAAGGTTGGTTTCTGCTGAGGCCTCTTGCCTTGGCTTGTTGCCTTGACTTGTTGATGGCCATCTTCTAATTGCCTCATCACGTGGTCCCACCTCTGTGTGTCTGTGTCCTAATCTCCTCTTCTTACAAAGACCTCAGTCACATTGGATTAGAGTCTATCCACTGACCTCATTTAACCTTAATTGCCCCAGGAAAGACCCTTCCTCTCAATACAGTTCCATTCTGAGGTACTACGGGTCAGTACCTCAACACATGATTCAGCCCATAACATTCCCCAACAGTAAATTTCTGATGCTACAACCAACTACCAATTGTGCAATGGTTAGGAAATTGAGAAGCTCCATTTCTTTTAGGAATGGGATGGACAGGCTCTCCTTATCAGTTACACAAACATCACCACTTCATCAGAACATCAAAGCAAAGGAAGGTGACAGAGACCTGCTGCAGAAGCAGCCAGGTATGTTTGTTGAGAGAGAGAGAGAAGCTAACTATCCTGACACAGACAGGGCTCACCTTAGCTGAGAACTCTATGGAAGCCTTAGAGCACTCCTTCAGCACTCCTTCACTTCAGAGGCCAGGGGTGGACAAGTAAGCTGGGGAGGGCACGAGTTTCATCTATATCACTCTTCCCAAGGAGCTTGTTAAGTGAGTTCAGTTCTAGCACATTTGTATTTTAAAAGCTGTAGGTGGAAGAATGAGGGGGAAAAAGGCATGCATCTTGTCTTTGATCTTTTGCAATAACTTGCAGATTTGACAAGTTACTCACATTATATATATATATATATATACAACACACACATATACATATATATATAATTAAATCATATACAACACCAGTGTACATTGCATATAATGCAGTAGATTATTTTTACTTGAAAAATTAGAATTGGAAATAGCATCGCAGTGAAGGGCAACTGAAATTTTATTTTCAGTGTGTCTGTCAGAGGAGGTGCCCATTTAAAATAACCTTATATTGCATCTTTACATTGCAAGTCAACTGTCTGCCCTGATTTTGTTGGTTAAAGATGTTGATTTTCATTTTGGTTAAAGATGTTCTGATTTTCATGTTCTGATTTTGTTGGTTAAAGATGTTCTGATTTTCATAGCACAGTCCAGTGGAGCAGGAGGAAAAGAAAGAATGAAATTGTGTTGGATCTAAGCTGGCCTTTACCTGTCTCTTTTCTCTCCTTCATTCGCCACCTAGCCTATCTGTGTTTTATCCTTCTGTACTCAGAGCTCATTTCTACCTTGAGGACTGTGTACTTTCTGTACCTCGGCTTAGGACCCTTTTCCCTCACATCTGGTGGCTTACTCGTTTTCACCATTCAGGTGTGCAAATGCACACCTCCTTAGAAAGGCTCTCCCATGCCCCACTCCAACTTATCTCAGTGATTCTCCAAATGCAGGCCCAGACCAGCAGTATCAGCCTTACCTGGGGGCTTGTTGGAAATGCAGACCCCACCCCAGACCTGCTGCACCAGGAGCTCTGAGAGTTGGTCCCAGCAATCTGGGATGCAACAAGCCCCTCTGGTAAGCTTATGCTTGTCAAATGAGGACCACTGACTGCCCTGTCCCCTTCCTTGAAGTCTTTCTCCACAGCTCCTATCACTCAGAAGTTATCTGATTCATTTATTCATTTCTCGTCTACCTCCTCAAAATAGAATCAAAGAATGATACTGAGGGTGGAAACTTCTTTTGCCTGGATCATCACTGTATACCCTGAATAGTGCCTGACACATAGTGAGGGCTCAATAAATACTATTTAGATAAGTGAACAAATGATGAGATGGAGAAACAGTATGAATAAAGACTTTGGAGTTGAATGGTCTTGGCTGAACCCCAGCTCTGCCACTTGCCAGCTGTATGACCAAGTTGTTCACACCTCCTAAAACTGTTTCCTCCTCTGTGAAATGGGGGTAGAAATGGCACCTGTGGTAAAGTTACTAGAAGATAAAATGAGGTGATCCATGTTAAAAGTTTCCTAGGTCTCAATAACGCCTGTTGTTACCATCAGCTGCTTTCCTCCTTTCTTAAACAGAACAAAGGTGGCTCCCAGAGCATTAGAGGTCCTAGGAGAAATTTAAAGAGGGAGAGGTAGAAGGTGGATAGGTGAGCAAAGGAAATTATTTGCAGGCAATGGGAAGGGGTGAACACGTTCTTGGGAGTCCCAGGACTGACGGGCACAAAGAAGTCTGATGAACATGGAGAGAGAAGCAACTCTTGGGAGCCTGTAGCTCTGAGGGCCAGACTCTGGGTCCTGGGGTGAGAGAGGGGTCCAGGGTTCTGACAGGTGTTCTCCCCTCACCCCCCTACCCCAGAAGCGCTCCTTGTCTCCCACGCAAATTTCTCTTCTGAATAAATGCAAAGCGCAGTTATGTCTTCCTCAAATTTTTTGCCATTTAGAGCAGCAAAGAGACTTGTGCCCCCAGCCCGCCTCCTTAGTGTTCTTTCTCATGCAAGAACAGAGGTTTCAGCTCAGGGCTGACTTTATTTAAAGACGCCTTTAAAACCGTTACTCTCCATGGCAACTGGGGGAATAGATGAGTGGAGAGCATTGCCCAAATCCCCAGGTTTCCCCCTGCCTTCAGATTTGTTTCAGTTACTGAAGGAAAGTGGCATAAACAAGGACTTTTCTTTCTAAATTCCAAGGCCTGATGCAATAAGCTTTTAGCACGTACTGTGGTAATGTGTTCTAATTTAATAAAACTGCAGAACATAAAAATATGGACACCAAAGAGAGGATTTAGGGAGTGACTGCTTACACTATCAAATTATTATTTTCTTTCTAAAAGGATTTGGAGCACTCTGCCTTTAAATAGTTAGGTGTCCCTGGCCTAGGTATTTACAATGCATTTTACAAAAACTCAACTTACTCGATATTATTGGGAATATGTTGCCTACGAGGTGAGGCTGGCCAGTGGGAGTCCCAGGCTTAGTGAAAGAGGGGTCTGCCTGTCTCCATGGTAACAGAAGAGGGACCCCCTTCTGCCCTCTGAGTTCCTCTCCAAGCCCAGCTCTCTTGGGGGTTGGGGGGTTTTGGTGATGAGGCCAGTCAGGACCAGTATCCCTGAAATCCATAAGGTTTGTTTTCGGGATAGCTGTACTAACACAGAGAATGAATTCTTCCTTTGATCATCTTGGAAGTTTTTCTTGATGCTGGCTTAACTTGGTGGATTAATAGGATAATTTACATTAGGGTGGAGCCTGTTCCACAATGCAGGCAGCTGATTGTCCCAGAGAAAATCCACAGAGATAAACTTTGTAAGCCAGAGACTGATTGGATCCTGTCCTTTCAGCTCTGGCCAGCTGAATCTGTGACAGTGCCTTTACCTGAATTCTGCCTCTAGGCCTTTGCTCATTTCACAGCCCAGTGCTGGTGGCCGGGTGGGGCAGCAGCCAGAATAGGGCTTTCTGCCACCAGGCATTCTTGGTGCTCAGGGCCTGTGACCTTTCAAGGACCCAGGACAATATTTCAGACCTGGAAAAAAATGTATTGGCTCCTAAACATGCAAATAAAATGCTGAAACTGAAATAAATATTTAAGAGTCTGAGAAATGTAATGTGATATCAATGAGTCAGCTGCTACTCAGCTCGAATTTGGTGTGATTACATAAAAATGTAACCGTTTGCATCACTAAAACACATTTGTAAGTCATAAGAAAACTCCAAATTGGAATTATAAAACTTATATAGCAAAAATTTATATGTTCTGTGGGATGTGAATATGCTGTAATGTTTTGCTACGAAGTGGAACAGAGTTGGACACTGAAGCCCTAGTCTCGGGCCTGCTTAGTAACTTTGCAAGCTTAGGCAATCAATAAAACCCGTGGAACAATGTTTGCTCATTTGAAAAAGGAGTTTAAATAAGATTGAGTTCATTAGGACATTTGTCGATGTAGAAGTACCATTGAAATGCTATTTTATTTTCATTTGTGAAAAATCCAAGACAATCATACAGAAGTGAAAGGAAAGATTTTCTAATGTAATAGCAACTTCACTACCTCTATTTGATTCTCATTTAGTGATGGGTAGGCTAGTGGGGGCAAGGGACCTCTCTCACACACCTCAAGGAGGTTATGATGGGTCTGGGTCTTCTGCAGAATAGTGAAGAGATTTTCCTTTAATAGCCATCTGTTGAAAATAATATTTATATACTCCTTGTGTTCCTACCAGTCTCCTAGAAAAAAAAGATGGTCACGAGAGCAAAGACTAAACAGGACAGGAGGTAAAATCTAGGCAGTGGAACTCAGCTCCTCTAATTCATTCAGTCTGGTTTTCAGAGATGTCCTGTCAGCAATCCAAACCCAGTGGCATATATTTTCCAGGTGCCCCCGAAAGAGACCACATAGAAGTCCACTCCACATCCCCCTCAAGAAATATCCCTTTCGTCTGACCAATGCCCCCTTTCTTGGCTGGAGCCCATATACTGCAGGACTGTTTGGATCGTGACCCTATGAAGCTGGGGGAGGAGCTTCCTCTTAGCTCGGTGGACATCACGTAGACACTGTGTGGCCTCGAGCTGGGCCCCGTTGCCAGCAACTCAGACGGCCTGCTTGCAAAGAAAAAGCAGTAAAATCTCTGCACCCTGATACTGATTTTATTTAAAACAGTGCCTGGTTCAGAGCAGTTCCAACCCTGTAGTTAAGTGTGTTCCATATTAGCTAATAAAAGGGATCCAAAAAAAAAAACCCAAAAACCCAATCTACATCTGATTAAACTGGTCTTTCCCTGCCACCCCAAGTCTTTTATATTTAAAACTATTCCAGTTTTCTGGATTTACTTAAGGAACAGCACTTTTTGAGAGTTCCTGGGTAGATACTTGTATTGGGAATTTGATATTCTTACTTCCCAATTCCTGATTTCTTTGCCTGCAGCCTCTGCTATGGTGGGTTTGGTTTAAAGACGCACTCCTAGAGACACCCGGTGTACTGGAGCCTCCAACCTGTGCACACGCCCTTCCCCACATGAGTCATCCTCTTGATTACCCTTAGTTATGCATGTCCTGCTCATCCCTTAAAGTCTAGCCAAGGGCCACCCCTTTCAAAAGCCTCCCCTGGGCTACCTCTGAGGACAGGGGCCTCACCTTTCTCTAACTTTGATGACTCTCAATATTGACACCACTTATTCAATTTTAAGTTATATTTTCTTTGGCTCCAATTCAATGCTGCCTGTGATCTCATGTGTGACCAATTCTGGGGAAGAAAGAGACAAACAAGTCAAACTTCCTGCCTTTGAGGACATCCAGGGATATATTAGGAGTTAGGAGAGGCCCATGAAAGAAGAGGGCAGGGAGGAGTGAGGCACAGACCACCCCTGACCTGATGGCCAGGGAAGGCAGCCTTCAAGTTGGGTTTAGGGAGATGAATAGGTTTCTCTTCATGGATAGATTGCCATCCAACAAAGAGCAAATCCAAAGCCACAGAGAGATAAAAGGGTTTGGACTTGTCAGGGAACAGAGAAAGATGGCTGTGGCCCAATTGTAGTTAAGAGCACATCCACTGGAGCCAGACTCCCAGGGATGGAATCCTGGCTGCAGCGCCTGCAAGCTGTGTAAACAGGAACAAGTCACTTAACCTCTCTGGGCCTGATACCTCCCCTGGACAGAGTGGATAATAACGGTACCTACCTCCTAAGGTCGTTGTGAGAATGAATAGGCGTAAAGTATGTAGAACTGTGACTGCCATAGAGTCACAGGATCAGTGACAATAAATTCTTTGGGCAAGAGCAGAGACCCATGAGGAGATGCCACTGGCAAGGGGCCATATGAAGGAGGAGCTTGCATATGATAGGTGGGGGTGAGTTGGGCTTTATCCTGTGGGCAATGGAATCTTGAATTACTTAAAGTTCATGAGGGTATGTTTTATCATAGTTAAAATTAAAGAGGAAAACTGTCTTATACCTTCTTTTTTTCTCTAAGGCACTTAAAACAGTTCTTGATACTCAAATACTTGTCGAATGAATAAATAAATGAATGAATAAATAACTACTGGGCTAATAATCCTCGTTTTTGTGTACATGGTGTCAGTACACCGCATTTTACTGAGGGTTCATTGAAGTTTTCCTTATGTGTTGAATCCCCTTTACTTCTTCCAGACTCAGATCTAGGTGTGACTCTGCTCTCTCACTGTGATCTTTGGTCTTTCAGCTCCTATTCTCCTAGGGTATTTGACTAATTGAGTTTATGTCTGTCTGAATGTCTGCCTCAGAGTCTGCAATTTCAAGTATGTGTGAATTCCTCTCCCCACCCCACACCCACCTCCTGCCAGCATGCTCACAGACCTATCCCGACCCTGGGTCGTTGCCACAGGCCTCCTTTCTCCCACCTCCAGGTGCCTCCACAATGAAGGAGAGGTCTGCAGGAGAGGTCGCTGCACTTGGGATCTACTCAGACGTAATGCTGCCTGCTGTCTACCGGGTTCTCAGCACTGCCTGGCAGTCATTTATTCTTCTAACCCTTAAAAAAGGAGATGTTTCAGACATTTACAAAAGATATGTAGCTCAATCGGTTCTCACAGAGTTAACCTACAAGTGATCACCATCTGGGTCAAAAACTAGAATGTTTTAATGCCCCTGAAGTCTCTCATGCCACGCCCCCCCCAAACTATTACTTTGTCTTTTCCTAAATTAATCACTATCCTGAAGGTTCTGGTAATAATTCCTTGCCTTTCTTTATACTTTTACCACTTAAATATGTATCATTAAACAGTGTAATTTAGTTCTGCCCATTCTCTAAATTTCATATAGATAGAACTATACAATATATATTGTGTGTGTATTTGTCTGGCTTCTTTCACTTTTTATTTTGTTCATGAAATTCATTCATATTATCTCATGAAGCTGTAGTGCAATCATTCTCAATGTATATTATTCCATTATGTCAATATACTATAATTTATTATCATTATTTTTATTGAGGTATAATTGACTAATCGACAAATAATAATATGTTAATTTCAGGTTTACAACATAATTATTTGATATTTGTATATACTGAGAAACGATCACCACAATAAATCTAGCTAACATCCGTCAACATATACAGTTACAAAATTAGTTTTAGTTTTTTTCTTGTGATGAGAGCTTTAAAGAATCATTCTTAGCAACTTTCCAATATTCAACACAGTATTATTATCTATAGTCACTACGCTGTCTGTATGTGACATTCCCAGGACTTTTTCATTTTATAACTAAAAATTGGTACCTGTGACTCCCTTCACCCATTTTGCACCTACCATGCTGGTGAATAAATTCTTTATCTTTTCTGCAGTTGTTAGATACTCAGGTTGTTTCCAAGTTTGGGTTACTTTGAGCAATGCTGCTATCAACATTCCTGTGCATGTCTCTGGGTGACTAAGTGCAGGTATTTTTGTCAGGAATTTGACCTGGGTGTGAAATTCCTGAGTCATAGAACATGAAGATGGACTAACGAGTTCCCAATTTTGTTATTTGAATTTACACACACACACCACACACACTCGCCACCAGCAGTGTGTGAGGGTTCCAATGCTCCATATCCTTACTCACATTGGTATTTGTCAGTGAGGTGGTATCTCATTGTGGTTTTAATGTCATTTCTCAGTTTAGTAATGGGGTAGAGCCCTGTTTCATATGTTCCTGGCCCACTGGATATCTTCTTTTGCTCAATGTCTGTCCTCATCTTTTACCCATTTTTCTATTGCATTGTTTATCTTTTGTTTCTGGATTCGTAGGAGTCCTTTTGGATACAAGCCAGTTGAATAATACTTT
This sequence comes from Eonycteris spelaea, assembly GCA_003508835.1. Lineage (NCBI taxonomy): Eukaryota > Metazoa > Chordata > Mammalia > Chiroptera > Pteropodidae > Eonycteris > Eonycteris spelaea. The sequence continues at coordinate 4,776,878 of PUFA01000137.1, forward strand.
TTGATAAACAGAAGTTCCTAATTTCAATGCATGCCTGTTTATCAATCTTTTCCTTTGGTTAGTGCTTTTTATAGTGTGTATAAGAAATGTTCCCCTACCCTGAGATCATAAGGATATTTCTCTATATTTCTTCTAGAAGTCTTATAATTATTGCATATTATTTTGATTATTCTTTGCCTTTCACATTTAAATCTTTAATTTGTCTGAAGTTAGTTTTTCTATGGAGTGATGTAGGGACCAAGTTTTATTTTTTTGCCATGTGGCTATCTAATTTTCTCAGCACATTTTATTTAAAATGCCATGGTTCACTTGTTCTCTGCCGTGACAAGTTTGTCATGTCTGTATACGCTTGAATCTACTTTTGGACTTGATTCTGTTCCTTTTATCCACATGTTTATGCCAATGTCATACTATTATAATTATGGCACCTTTATAATAATTTTAGATATTTGGTAGAACAAGTCTTACTTGTTTTTCTCCTTCAAACATGTCTTGATTCTTTATCAACTTTTCACTTCTATACAAATGTTAAAAATAAGTTTGTCAGTTTCCTGTATAAACAAAAACACCCTTAGGAATTTTGATAATAATTGCCTTGAATCTAGACATCAGTTTTGGGGGAAGTGATATCTTCACAATATTGTGTCTTCAATTCCATTTTTAAAGATCACTTCAATTTTTCACAACATCTTACAGTTTTTTGCACATCTTCGGTTACATTTATTACTAAGTTTTTGATATTTTTATGTTGTTGTAAATGGTATTTTTTAGTTTCTTTTTCTAATATTTATAATTATATTACAAATATAATTATATTAATAATTATATATAATTATATGATTTAACGATCATTGATTTTTTGTATATTGACTTTGTTTCCAGTAATCTTGCTAATTACACATATTAATTTTAATAATAAAATAGATCATTTTGGATTTTTAAATGTACATTATCACTATCATCTGTGAATAGTGAAAGTTTTCTTTCTTTTTTCTGATCCATACACTTTTTTTTTTCCTTCCCTTACTACAATGGCTAGGACCTCCAGCATTGGGTGTTTTATAGAAATGGTGATAGCAGGCATTCTTGTCTTGTTCTTGATCTCAGATAGAGACTTTTCAACATTAACCATTAAGTATGATGTTTACTGTAGATAGTTTGTAGGTACTGATATCAGTCTGCCTCCAATCAGATCCAATCAGAAACCATGCTGTAATTTAAACAGAGAAAGTTCAATATAAAGAATTATTAAACTATGACAGGAAGGTAGCTTTAATAAAGGTATAGAGAAAATGTGAAAGGACACCCAAGGGCTGAAGGAGAATATCCAAGGAAGTACAACCGTGAAAGTGGGGCTCCCTCCTGAAGACTTGAGTTCAGCCCTCATTGTAGAGGATGTAGTTTCAACACTCTGGGTGGTGGAGAAGTTTGCTGGGTTGTTCAGGCTAGTGCGGGGCTGCAGTCATGGAGAAGCAGAGAACAACCCCTTAGGACGTAGGCTACCCAAGGCTGGTGGGTGGGTGTGTAGAAGGAGTTGGCTGCCATGTAATTGTGAGGCCCAGATGATGAAAGGGCCATGGGGAGGTAGTTACTGAGTCAGGCTGAAGCAGCAAGTTTGCAGGACTACATGTTCCAGGCACATAGCTGGTGCAGAGCGCCCCCAAATGTACCCACAGGTGCAGTAGGAGTGAGAAAAAGCAAAACACTGCACACTGGAGTCAGCAAGAGAGGCCATCTTTCTCTCGCAGTGTCCTCTAGTTCCCTTTTAGCAAAGCTCCATGTACTTGTTGTAAAGGAAAAGTGGGTCAGAACCCAGCCCATCACAGAGCAGGTACTGAAGGGTGAATCTGGAGCCAAAAGGCAATGCATTAACAACTGGAACAATGTCCTTTCTGAGATTAAGGCAGTTCTTTCCTATTTTTAGGTTGCTAAATGTATTTTTCACAAATGGATTTCTAATTTCATTGAATGATTTTTCTACACCTGCTGAAATGACCATGTGGTTTTCCTCAGCTATTAATGAAGCCAAGTACAGTAATCAAGTTTTTCTTGTGGTAAATATATGTAACATAAAATTTTCCCATTTCTGGTACACTTCAGTACTTTTAAGTGCAGCAATTCAGTATCATTTATTAATTACAGGTACACCGTCAACACTATGCTGTTCTAATATTTTCATCACTGCAAACAGAAACTCTACCCATGAAGCAATGTCCCCTTATTCCCCCTCTGCCTAGCATCTGACAACCTCTAATATTCTTTCTGTTTATGAATTTGCCTATTCTAGATATTTTGTATTCATAGAATCAATATTTGTCCTTTTCTGTTGGACTGATTTCACTTAGCATGTTTTCAAGGTTCATCTATATCGTCAGATGATTCAAAATTTCATTTCTTTTTGTCGCTGAATAATATCTATATATCTATATCTATATCTATATCTATATCTATATCTATCTATATCATCTATATCTATATCTATCATCATCTATCTATTTCCTATTATTTCTCTGGCAAACCCTGACTAATACATCCATTCATCTGTTGAAGGATGGTTGTGTTGTTTCCACTTTTTGGCTAATATGAGCAATGCCACTATGAACATTCATGAACCAGTATCTGTTTGAGTCCTTGTTTTCGATTCTTCTGGGTAGAGGTAGGAGTGGAATCATATGGTAAGACAGATGGTAATTCTATGTTTCACTTTTTCAGGAAACCAGCAAACTGTTTTCCAGAGCCGCTGCACCATCTTACATTCCTGCCAGCAGTGTACAAGTGTTCTAACTTCTACACATCTTTACCAACACTTGTTATTTGCTGTTTTTGTTTGTGTGTTATTATAGCTGTCCTAGAATGTGTGAAGTGGTATCTCATTGTGGTTTTGTTTGTATCTCACTAATGACTGATGATGTTGGGCATCTTGTGCTTACTGGCCATTTGTATATTTTCTTTAGAGAAATGTTTATGTCTTCACCCATTTTTAAATTGGGTTTTTTTGTTTTTTTATTTTTGAGATGTAGTTCTTTTTAATATATTCTGGATATTAAGCTCTACATTTTTGTTGACTTTCTCCCTTTCTCTAACTCTTGTTAACATGCCTTTAGCTTTCTATCTCCTATATCCCCCCAGTTCCAATCTCGGTGTGTTTCATCAACTAGAAGTCTGTCTTCAATCTCTTCTATACATCTGCTTAAAATCATTTCTGGGTGTTTCTCACCTAAATAAAACCTTACTCCAAATCTCTTACCATCCTAAGCTGCCATCTTTTCCCTTCTGCACACTGATATCCTTTCCTGAAGAGAAAACCACTGTGGCTTCTACTCCACCTCCACCCCATTCTATTGAAACTCTTTTGTAGACTGTCACCAATGACATCTAGGTAGGAACGACTTTTCGTCATTTTCTTCTATATTGACTTCTATGGAGCACATGAAACTGTGGCCTACTTTTCTCTAAGTCTCTTTTTCCATGGCCTAAATCATAATTTGATTTTCCTTATTCTTTTACCTTTCAGCTCATTAGGTCTCTGCCAGTGTACCTGGCTGCTCACCTCACATTTCTTATAAGGCAACCTAATTTCAGAATTTCTGCAGAGTCTTTTGGGTGGGTAGCTGGATCTGTTGTTGGAAAGCAAGTGCCTCACATCTGGGCCCTGAGCATGTCCTAGAGTGGGGACATAAAAAAAAGAAAACAATTGTTCTGCCTCACAATGTAAAAAGCTATTTCAGTGATAGACTGGGGAAATTTTTATAGGTTAACATTGCCTTTTGGAAAATGTTTCTCTTCTTTAATGTGTATTTAGACTACATTGTCTCTGAGAATTATTGTTCATCTTTGAGAAGGGTGTGTGAGGTTGTGTCTTCATGTTATATTCAGGACAATTTTGAGGGCTGTCCTCACTGCCTATCATGAAGATGCCTGAGCAGAGACTGAACATGGAGTGAGAAAGCCCTCTCCAAGTTCTAGACTGTCCTACTAAAGCCACCTGCATTCTCATTCTAAATAGATTAGCTTGCACTCTGGGAAAAGTCCTAATGGCTGGCTAGTTGTGTCTCCTGGATTGTGTGCCATATGGAGCGAGGATACGGTCCATCCATTGTTAGAGGATCCACTGGTTTTGGAACAGAGATGTAGAGATTTGCACAGCAGAAAAAGTAATATGGGTGTTTCTTTAAGGGGAGAAAGAGAAGGATGGGCTCCATATCATGAAGATAAGACTAGGTAGTCAAGTGTGCTCTGCTTAAGGGATGGCCTTTTCCTTTCCTTTAAGATTCTGGGAAATAATTATTAGCATGCAGCCTGAAGTTTGCTTCTTTCCTACATTATCATTTCCTATAGTTATTTCCAAAACTTTAATGAAGTTTTCAGCACACCCAGGGCCTTGCGTCAGTGATTTTGTGGATAAATAAGGGGCAGCCCAGAAAGGGGGCATGCTGACACCCTCTGCACCATCCCCGCCCCGTAGCTGTATCCTATTGAGAGAAAAAGCAGGGGACCCAGAGGCTAGGTGACGAAGAGCAGTATGAGCAGCCCAAGGTAGTGCTGAGAGGGGCCTAGGGGACAATACGACACCCGAGAGTCAACCACACCACAGATACATCCTCCTCCAAATATATTAGCAGAAGGAGCACCTACTAGGGCAACGGACTCCCCAAAATTCTCTTTTGAACTCTCTTTTCTGTTCTTCCTTTGCCTCCTGTGAGCACTCCTCTCCTCAGCCATTGGGCTTATGTGCGCCTGTGGTATCAACCTCTCCCTCACTCTTATAAGTCCTAAGTTTTGACCAAAAGCCCATAACTTCTGGCCTGAATTTTAGTCCCATATTTCTCACCACTGAAAAACATACTGTTCACACTGCAAACTCCACATGATTAAGATTAAACTTTGCATCTTCACTTTTCCTCTACATTCCTTCCATCAATACCAGCATCTCCTTGTCTTTGTTATTTTTATTTTTGTTGGTTGCACGGTCATTTATATCACCCAAGCTTACAAGCTTAGAAGGGGATAATTTTTTTAAGTTCATCGCTCTTGCCATCTTCATCCATTTGTGTGGCCACATCCTGTCAGTTCTTCTTTAGTGGCTTTTCCTTTTGATCCCAAGTCCATTCCCTCTGTCACGATCCTAATTTGGGCCCCTTGTTTCATGCTCTGATTTTTGTGATTCCTTCTAGTTTCTGGACTCTTGTTTTTGGCAATTCCAGGAATCTGCATATCTAATCTACTCCCCTAAACGGGACTTGACTTCAACAAAATTGATTATGCTTTGTATTTTCTTTCCTCTCTGTCTCTCCTCCTAGTTTCTCACTATCTGATTTAGTCTTTGCTTTCTTTAATCTCAGACACATCTTTTACAACCTCTACCTCAAATGCTTCCTCAAATACCACGGAGGCCAGAAATTTTATCTCTCAACCTTAAACTTCCATTTCACTAATGGCATATGGCTGTGTCTTATTTCTCCAACTAAATTGAAAGTCTTACGAGAGTAAAAATGTTTTATATATTTTGTATCCTCCACAGTACCTAACAGAATGATAGATATATACTAATCAACAAATGTTGGAAGGAAGAGCTGAATGAAAGAATGCTCAAGAAGAAAATGCTAATCATAAAATTGGGAGGAGGATTTCCCCTATTTTCAATGAGAATTCTGAAAAAAGGGTAATTTTTAAAGCTGATCTAAGTGATATATATTAATTCACCTTTGACTTCTTGGACTTTTTTTTTTTTTTTTTGAGTTTGACCAAATCAGACTAGAACACGTAGGTCCAAGGAAAGTAGCCGAATGGCTTTTCCCTGAACAAAATTTATTTTTATGGCCATTGCTATCTGGGAAGATCAGATGTGAACACAAAATGACTAGATTTCCAGCCAAAGATAGGTATTCTGAAAATATCATCAAACTTGTTTTTTCTAAGTCATCTGCAAGTGTGGCTTAATCTATGAGGAACTATTAGAAAAACACGATTTTTGTATGATTAGATTCCTTCCTTTAGAGTAATGTAAATGAATTTTCCAAAAACAAAAGTAGAAGAAAACTCTATCATCAAAATAGGGGCAAGAGCCTAGCTATTTAATGCTACAGAAGGGACATTGTCACTCAGATGGCTCTACCGTGTGTAACCAACACACAGTCTCTGTGGAGAGGAGGAACAAAATGTCAGGTTTTAATCTATTGAAATAATTAAATTTTGTTTACTTTGGTTGATAGCAAGTAATTTTAGTCTCAGAAAGCAATTTTTTTACTTAGCTCTAACCCCAAGAGTGTTTTGACGTCAGCGAGTATTTGGCTAGTGGTATTGCAATTTTGCCAAATTGCTTGGAGTCTGAAGAAAAAAAATTCATGAGACAGATTTTTTTATTAATAACTTGATATTAAGTGGATTTGGCTGCATTATTTATGCTGTTTCATTTTAATTTAAAGAGAGTAAGTACTGAAATATTTGGAGCAAACAGCTGGAGCATAAGCCAAGTCTGTCTCTCTGTCTCTCTCTCTCTGTCTTAGTCTGTCTCTCTGTCTCTGTCTCACTCTGTCTCTCTCTCTGTCTCTCTCTCTGTCTCTCTCTCTCTCTCTCTCACACACTCACACACACACACACACACACACACACACACACACACACACACACACATACTTCCATTGCCCACTATACTTTTGATGAACAAGTCTGGCCTATTGAGGGAAATGAGATGTTTGCCAGGTGATCTGAACTTTCTGAGACTAAAAAAAGCATGGATCCTGGAAGCTTCCTAATAGACTTCTTGATGGAGATTTGCCCAGAATGTAATCTGGAATGGCTAAGGTCGCTTACCTCCTGAGACCTGTGGCCTCCCTTTCATGGTCAGAATGGACGTGGTAAGAAAAGAAGAAGGATGTGGCTCTTTCAGGTGAAATCAATTTAAAGAACAAAAATATGAGCATCTGTGGTGGCCATGCTTTGCAGGCTGCCAACCACAGGGGGTGTAATTGATAGAAGACCCCAGCTGCTCCACTTTGAAATCCGTCATCAATTTTCACCAAGACCATGCTTCTATGGACTATTCTCAGGCAGTGACTGAGCCAGGGAGAATAATAGGGCAGTCTGTTCCTGGGAACCATGGGACGCCTCTGCCATCCTAAACCTTCCTCATACCACATGGCAGTCTAGATGTTAAATCAACCTCTCCTCTCATTCTCCTTCACTCTGAGTCAGATGAGTACGTTAGTCTGATGGCTCTCCCAGCCTCGTTCAGCTTCTCTCGTATTTTTGTTTCACACAAGCATTTCCCCTAATATATCCTTGCACATTTATTCCCATCTGTTTCTCTAATGACCTGGATTAATACAATATCTACTGTATGCAGAGTATTCTTCTGCAATACAATTATCCATAGGAGCAAAAGACCAGCTCATCGCCACTTCCTGTTCCTTGCTCTTGGAGAGCAGAGCTGGGTGCATGGGGGTGGCTGAGGTGGTGCATTTTTTCCTGACACTTAGCATGAACTCAATAAATATTTGTTGGCATCATTTATTTATTCAATCAATTGTCCCTTCAGCCAGGAAATGGCATACACTATCTTAAGAATATTGATGACATAAGGTGGTGAATGTCATTTAATGTTTTTCAAGAATAACTATGACATAACCAAACAGGGCTGCACACAGGAAGGATTCAGAACAAGAAATATACGTTTTGACCTCTACTCTGAAAGAACATTTAATCTCATTAGGAAGACAATATTCCTGATTACAAACTTGTATTTAATATGAAAAAGTATATAATTCTGTATGTAACATATAATTATGGGGTGGAATGAACATATATAAAGGATACAAAGACCTTTCTGTGTTTCTGTGTTTATAGTTTAAACCCCAAATTCTCATCTGGAAAAAAATGTTTTATCTAGATTCAGTTTGCAAAGACTCCTGCCCATTCAGACATTCGTAGTTCTCGTGGTGGGTGGAGTCTTTGTCTGCTACATATAAAGATGAACTCTCTCTGGGGAAGCAATAGTCAACCATTGTGTAACTTCTAGTCAGCTTAAATTTTCAAGATTAATTTTTTTTAATCTTGAAAAATAAGTAACAATTCTATCACTTTCAAGATAAGAAACTAGAATCACAAATTCTATCTCATGATTCATCTAACTGACTTGACATTTCAACAAGTCTACATAGTTTCCAAAAGTCTTGAGAAATTTTTCTCTAGGCCACTAAGGTGATTTGTCCCTCCTTTAATATCCTAGTGTTAGGACTAGTAATATGGAACTGCAAATATGTGACATACCCACTTTTACCTCTTCTGTGGCACTCCCATTAGGTTATCGGTGAGGTAAAGAAGGAAGGGAAGAAGCAACAGCAAGAGCAGCACCGACCATTCTCTGAGGGCTGTGATGCCTGGCACATTGAATATGTTCTCTCATTAAATCCTTGGAAGAACCCTGCTGAACAGCCGTGTTTGCTACAGAACACACTAGGATTCAAAGTTTAAGTGTTTCGTTGGTCACACAACCAACTGCTAAATAGCAGAAGTAGCTTCTGAGCTCCAGGCTGCCTAACTCTAATGCCTCTGCAGTTTCCAGACACCACCAATCCCTCAGGTAACCCCAAAGTCATTCTTCTCATCAGAGATGGTCATTCAGCCTGAGTGCAAGTGATGAATTCATGTGAAATTCTTGAGGTCACTTCCCCTGCCAATCCCCTTCCTTGACTCTTATGGCTCAGAGGACCCTAGTGAGTGATGGGAAGGGAAGGACTTGGGTTATTGTTTAGTCATCGACTTCTGCATAACAAACCACCATGAGACTTCATAGCTCAAAATAACACTTTGTTATTTCTCACAATTCTGAGGCTTGATTAAGCAGTTCTGCTTCATCTGCTGGGGCTCTGGATGGCTGGAGGTCCACGGTAGCCTTATTTTCATGTGGGTGTTGGATATCAGCTAGAGGCTCAGCTGGTTCCTCGGTTCTCCTCCCCGTGGGCTTCTTCATACAGCTTTCTTGGACCTCCTCGTAGCATAGAGGCTGGATTCTAAGAAGGCAGTGCAGGCTGCAAATATCTCAAGGCCTTGCCTTGGAAGGTACCCAGCATAACTTCCACCACATTCTATTGATCAAAATGGGTCACAGGGCCATCCAGGTTCAGGATAAGGAGAAACAGACCCTACCTCTTGATGAAGGGACAGTGAAGTCTCCTTGAAAAAAAACATGTGGTTCTTAAAGAATGAGAAAAGAAGAACTGACCCCTAAGCCAACAGAAAGAACAAAATAGTAAAGATTAGTACACAGGTAAGTGAAGTGGAGAGCCCAAAAATGATAGAGATAGATAATTCACAAAACCCAAAATTGGTTCTTTGAAAAGGTGAATAAAATTGAAAACCTTTAGCTAAACTAAGAGAAAAAGTGAGAAAACATGACTAAAATCAGAAATTAAAGTGAGGACATTAGTGCTGACCTTATGGAAATTAAAAAGAGCAAAAGAGAATAGGATGAACAGTAGTGTGCCAACAAATTATAATCTAGATGAAATGGACAAATGCCTAGAAATACATCAATTATCAAAACTGAGTCAAGAAGAAATAGAAAATCTCAACAGACTTATAACAAGTAGGAAGATTGAATTAATAATCAAAAACCTCCCAACAAACTAGAGGGCTTCACTGGTAAACTCTATCAAACATTTAAAAAAGAATTAAGAGCAATCATACTCAAACTCTTTCAAAAATACAGAAGGGAAAAAAACTACTTTTTAAAACATTCTATGAGGCCAGAATTATCCTAATGTCAAAGCTAGACAAAGACACCATAAGAACACTACAGACCAACATTCCTCGTGAATATAGACTGAAAAAAAATCCAGAATACATATATCCATACAGAGAGGAAAGCAGATTAGAAGTCATCGGGCATCTAGGGGAGGGGGCAGTGAGAAGAGATCATTTAATGGGTATGGGGTGTTTTTATGAGATAATGAAAAAGTTTGAAACTAGCTAGAGCTTGGGGTTGCACAACCTTACGAATATCCTAAATACCACTAAATTGTATACTTTTAAATGGTTAATTGTATATTAAGTGAATTTCACCTCAATAACAAAAGGACATGTGGGATAGATAAGTGTTGTCCATTTTCAGAATATACAAACACAATTAACATAGGTAATCTGCAACTAGATAAACTCTCAGATAATCAAGAGCCAATTACTTCAGACTTTGTCATTTAAGGAGTAGCAGCATTATTTTGGGAGCTAAGCTGCCCAAATATTTCCTCAGAGAGAAGACGATATTGTGAGTTTGTTCTCCTTCCTCCTGTCACCATTTGGGCCTAGCTGAGTTCCAATAGTTCCTTTCCTCATGCAAGAGGCATGTCCCTTTGGAAGACTGAGACCAGTGGTTCTCTGTAGATGTGTCCACACCCCTGTAGGCACCAATGGACTCATACTGGATATTGCTATAGTGCTGTTCATCTAAAACCCTTCTTCCTTTTCAAGCTGAGCAGCTTTGTTTCACAGATGCTTTAATATTGTCCCAAAGATGTGACCTGCTGAGTCTACCACAGAAATGGCAGCGCCTGCAAGAGACGAATTCTCTGGGGAAAAGCAACATCGCTCCCCTGGAGAGCATAAAACCCAGCCAGCTGCTGCACTTCTTCCCAAGACGGTTTATGAGAGAAATGGCCTGAACTGGAGCTGTCTTATCTGAATGGCATAAACTGTTCACATCCAGATCTGAGGCTGGCCCTTTTGCCCATGAAATGTTAAGTTTTCTGTGTCCACTGGCTCACACTAATTACTCTCAAGAGCTGAGCTCTACAGCTTAAAACAACTCCCTTGGCTAAGACAGTTCCCCCAGACACTGATGTTTGGTGTGGATCTCATACACCTTCCAGGGCCAGGATGACTCTGGGGGCCCAGAGCCCAATTTTGTACTTAGGACTTTCTCCCGAATCCATCAGTCAACCAGCTGTCACCCCTTCCCACCTGCCCATATGTGCCCTCCCTCTACCTCCCCTCTCTTATGACTTGTCTTTGTCTTAAGCAGCAAGAGAACAGCTGTTTACATTGGTCTCCAAATTGTCTCAACCAGTAAATAGTTTTGCATAATTGCACTGTGTGTTGATATATATATATTTTTTTCTGTTTCCCACTTACTGTTTCATTCACAAATTTCTTTATCAGGACATTCAGGAGCTAGGGGGATGTGACATGGCAACCTTCCCCTCAAACTCCCCCCTGGATAGTAAAAGGGACTTTTGAGAAGATAGACATCAATGAACAAAGAAATTTGGGAGACACTGGATTAAACAACATTCAACAGACTTTTATCATCGGATTTCTTAGAGTATTCAATATGTGTCATAAGTTTTCAAAATGGGGTTTTGAAGCATTCCCCAAATCTATTTGATCCAGATACTCTTTTTGTGAGGCATTTCTAATGGGATGACCTTTGAAGAAGAGCAGTTTATAAAGATTTTTGTCACATGCTCCCTAAAAGAATTTTGAAACTGTTCATTCCATTGCATATTTTATGTTGACATTTTAAAATGTGCATAAGTTTAGACTCATAGATACAGAGAATGGACTGATGGTTGCAGGATAGGAGGGGGTTAGAGGGGTGGGTGAAAAAGGAGAAGGGATTAAAAAGTATAAATCGTAGTTATGAAATAGTCATGAGGATGTAAGTACAGCACAGGGAATATAGTCAGTAATATTGTAATAATTGTGTACAGTGCCAAGTGGGTGCTAGACTAATAGGGTGGATCACATCATAAATTATGTAAATCTCTGTACACCTGAAACTAATAAAAAATATATTGAATATCAATTTTAAACAAAAAATTGATTGTAATTTAAAACAAAAAAGAAAAAGGAAAATTTACATAAGTTTAGATAATTGCATCTATGCAAATACTGAGCCTCAGAAATAAAACTTATTAATCCTTAAAAAGTTTTACAATGGAATGTCAATACTCCAGCAATTTGATACTCACCAACATCCATTAAAAATGAACTAAAGTCAATTTTTCTTCTTGAAACTGTATTTCCAGTCTACTTTCTCCATAGCTTTTTAGCCTTATACCATATTGTGATTCTTCAAGGTTTCTTATTGGTTATCCTACAAGACAAAACACACATATAGAAACTGAAATTTTATGTTTCGAGTTGATCAAAATGATCTACACGTTAGTTTTTCTTGACTGAGTTGGCATTATATCCTTTTAGAACATGACTGATTAAGACAACATAAATATATTAACAATTTTAATACATAATGAAACATAAAAGGCAGAATTTTATTGGAAATGAATCTCTAAGTCAAAAACACCATGATCAAATGCTTCTTCTGCTAAGAGCTAGTATATTATTTACTTCTTGCTATTAGGAGGTAAAAGGAATTATAAATTTAAAAAATAAAGCTGGAGATTACATAATTTGAGTGAATCTTTTATAATACTCGGTGAAAGTAGTTTTACCAACTACGAAAGAAGTTTTGCAACAATTTTACCTCTGGGTTATAATCAATGACTCATGAAAACTTTGGCAGTCCCAGAAAGCATTTTAGTTTTATTTAAAATAATCACTGTCACTGACCTCTACTTCTCTGGCTATTTGATGGCACATTTCTTTCCTGATGCCACTTGCTAGGGATGAAAATTGATAACAGCTGAGAAGAATAATTAATGTACATATATGAAAATAAGCATTTCTTGATAATTAGTATTTCTTAGGACTGCTCTTTCTGCTTCACTCTCAAGGGATTCTCAAGAGAGAAAATAGTGCTTTAGTGGTCATGTGGGAGTGGAAAAAACAAAGTTGCAACACGGAGGTTGTTACTACTCCGTCTGGGTTTATGGGAAATTGATCAGTTATTACAGGCGGTGTCACCCTGTTTTGCATATGGAACCTTTCCCAGCCAGAGCAACGCTTCCTACTAAGATCCAAGATGGTGAAAAAGCATGTCTGTCTTTCCTAGGTGGGAGTGAGTTTTGGGGAACTTGGGCCAACTGTCTGCAAATCTGTTGTAGGACAGGACACGTAGGGATACTGAGAGTCAGGTAATGCGTTCCCCTGAAACTTCTGGAGTAGCCTCTGAATGTCTTCACCCACGCTAAGGAACCCTTGGTCCCCAGTTTGGAAACTTGTGCTGTAGACACTGAGGGAGACTCCGGTATAAAGGAGAGGAGACCAGCTCCAGTGCTGACCGTGCCTGCAGCCAGTCCTAGGACCCAGGGCTCACAGTTGCATGCATAGAACCTCCCACAGCCCTCAGACACATCTCTGGCAGACATCACTTATTGATCAGGCTTTCTTTTTAGCAGCCCAGATCTTGCCTCAGGTTCTTTTGAATTCACGACTCTGAGACAGACCTCCATCAAGAGAATGGGCACATAAGATGAAACCTCTTCCCCATCCTGGATTTCACTTCTCCTGGGTATCTTCATCTATAAGACAATGAGATAGATCCTCATGCCTTTAGGTTAAGGTGCTGTACTTTAACCAATTACCAGATTTGAGCATCTGGAATGATTCCTTATTTTTTACAACTGTAAATGAATAACTTTTATGTGGTATAATTCCTAAAGTAGAGTCTTAGATGAACAATCATAAAACACATTTGTAGCTTTTATTATATATACTGCCATGTTGCTGTCCCAAGAGATCAAACCGATTCAGGCTCTGACCAAACTGGATAGTTACATTCTTATTTATTTGCGAGCTTTATAGGTACCTCATGCTATCATAAAATTGTACATTTTCATTTCTAGAAGTGCTTCTAGGCATTGATTCATTGTGTTTCTTTGTGTAAACTGTCTGTCTACTTTGATCCCATATCAGAGGGAATCTAGGTATTGATCTATCCTATTTGCATTTGTTGTCTTTGCCTTGGAAGGCATTTTATCAGTGATGTTTGCTCTTCCCTCTCCACACAGATTGCTGGCTTGCCCTTGGTGCTCCCCCTCTGTCATCAAAGGGGATGCTGGCAGGACACAGCTGCTCCGTTCCTAAGCCTCTTTGAAGTCTAAACAGAAAGCATTTCAGTGCTTACTTAGCCTAGGTTAGTGCTTTCAGTGTTATCCGTAAGCTGAATTAACTCCTGCCCTTTGGGTTTTACCAGACCTTCTTCCTGGGGCTTATTTATGCCAAGTTTCAAGTTTGAGAGCTGCCTTTTTCATAAAGGAATAAGCGTCTGCACAAATTCTCAGAACCTATGAATTCTAATCACTGACTCACCCAAGGTTCTTTGTTTTGTAATATCTTGCTGCTCATCTAATGCAGCAGTGCTGCACATCCTATAACTTTTCTAAGCCCCAAACCAGCCATCATCCCATCAATGCTGTACCTTGTTCTTCATGCCTGCAGCCCAACCTTGGACTATTTCAATCATTTCCTCTTGGACTCCATAATAGGCAACATACTAGGGAAATCAGAGAAGGAAATAGGTTTTCTGTACCAAGAAATGGAATTACCACTTGTTTCTGATCAGTGGATAAAGCTACATGAGGGCAGTCCTCAAGGACCGGGCCTTCCCCAAATGCGGAGTGACCCCAAGAATCATGGAAAAGGCACATGTAATGGCAGGAGACTCTTTTGGGGTCAATCTATTCTGCCCTTTGTGTAGATGCTAAAGTTCCTGGAGGGAGGAGGCTTCTCTATCACCTCTGATAATGACTAGTGACCTGCTTTCTCCAAGACAGGATTCCTACTCCAGGTTATTAGCTCAGGAGTCATTCAAAGAGGCAGGTGCTCAGTCTCCCTTCAGCACATTTTAAAGCTAGTCGAAAACTAATTCTACCCTTGGGAAAAAGAGAACTGCTAATGGTCAGTTAAAAATCAAATATATAAAAAGTTGAAGTGGAAAATCAAATTAAAAGTTGAAGTGGAGAAGATATCTGCCTAGCCTGAAATAGAGGTGTTATGGGGCAGGGAACAAAAGGAAATTACTCAAGAATTGTCTTAATTAGTCCAGATTAATATGTTGCAAACATGAGAGTTGATTCATGTTTGATTTAACTTGTTCTCTGATAAATATGTTGATATGAGTCTTTGCTTTAAGTTTAGAGGCATTTTCTCCTTCCTTCCTCCCTTCTTCCCTCACTCTTCCTTCTTTTCTTTTTCTTTCTTCTTTCCTTTTTTCTTTCTTTTTACAGATCTTCATGTGAAAATGGGAAAAGGAATTAAGTCAAAGCATTTTACAGTACACAAGCTCTCTTCTGCAGTGGCCAGTAAGAGGCAATGCAAGCCCAGATTTCACCTTAGGACTTTTCTGTTCTCTAGGAATTCAAGTCTTTGTGTTACATTAGCTGGCTCAGTAAGCAAGGGGCTCTGGGGATATCCCTGGAGAAGGCCGCATCATCAAAACAATGAGGGCTTGGTCCTTGGAGGGGCATTTGGATAACAGTTGCTATTGATAGGAGCATGTCAGCTTATTTCATGAACAACAACGAGACTTCCTGTGGCCCTGAAGGGCCTTCTGTAGTGATGGAGGTGGGAGTGAGCCCAACAGAACATGCACCTGAGCCCCTGGGGAAAGCTCGCCAGGTGACTGTCAGCCAAAGTTGGGTTGTGGGTTCTAGTCTCTGGAATTCTGAAGATTAAGAAGAGAGCCTTCAGCCTTCTACATATCAAGTCCTTGGCTTTCCTAATTTAATCTCATTTATTGCTGTATTAGTCAGGGTTCTCCAGAGAGGCAGAACCAGTAGGATACATATCTGTGGCTACATCTAGAACGAGACAGAGAGAGACAGAGACAGAGACAGGGATTTGTTATAAAAATTGGCTCTCTAATTATAGAGCCTAGCAAGTCCCCAGATCTGCAGAGTGAGTAAGCAAGTTGGAGATCCAGGAAAAGTGATGGTATAATTCTAGTCCAAGTTCTCAAGCGTGTGAACTCGAAGAGCCAATGGTACTTTAGTCCAAAGGCTGACAGGCTCAACACCCAGGAAGAGCTAATGTTTCAGTTTAAGTCTGAAGGCAGGGAAGACCTGTCCCAGTTCAAAGGCAACCAGGCAGATGTCTCTCTTACTTGGGGTGGGGTCAGCTTTTTGTTCTAGTCATGCCCTTGGCCCACCCATACTGGGGGGTGGGCAATCTACTTTCCTCAGTCTACCACTGAAATGTTAATCTCACCTAGAAGCACCCTCACAGACATACCCAGAGGAATGTTTGACCAAATAACTGGGCACCATGTGACCCAGTCAAGTCAACCCATAAAATTAACCATTATAATCACCAATACTCAGATAACAACACTGGCTCAGGAAGCATAGGGAATTTGTCATGGCCTTGGGACTCCTTATAGGCCAGCAAAGAAGGTTCTTTCCACCCTACTGCATAATGGGTTACGCACGCATTTCTCTTCTACAACCAGGAGTGTGGTTTAGGGAATATGCAAGTGTGGTGATGGCATCCTTTCCCTAGGTAACACAGGTGGTTCAAAGAGAAGGCAAAAGGGATGTGGAGCCTCAGACACCTTGAGGCCACTTTCCACAGGGGGCTGGATGATGGATGATGTGCTCAGTAGACCCCCAGTGGCTCAGGAAGCCCTCCCATTACAAGGCCTCGCTCAAGGTGATAAAGGTAAAAACAACCATTATGGATCCCTGTCTGGGAATCATTGAAAGGAGGGGACCAGAAGGACCTCTCCAACAAAGCAGGTATTTGCTGTATTGCTAAGCTTAAGGACCTTTCAATAATCATATCAATAATTGGCAGCAGTATGATGAAGGATGCAGGCAATATAGTCTTGTGTGGTGGCGATGGCTCTGCCTTCTCATGCATTTCCTAGTCCTGCAATTGAGGGCGAGGATGTTCGTTCGATTCTGACTTCCAGGTTCTCCTTGTGAGGCCAATGAGGAGGTGATATTTCTTTACAAAGTGGGATGATACAAAAGAGATGCCTTTATTTTTAGTGTTTCATTGAAAATACTAAAATGAAAAGAAATTTTATCTTCAAGAACTATTTTACCAAAGGGAGAGTTTTCTTTGTTCTTCTTTACTGTTTAAGAGTTTTAAAGACCAATAAAGAGGGCTCTTTTTTTTTCTTTTTTTTTTTTTTCTGTTTTTCCACTCTTTGGCATCCTTTTGTTAACTCATTTGCCTTCTTTCCAGATCCATTTCCTAGGTCCATTTCCTAGTTTTGTGGCAAGAGGGAAAGTGGAAATGATTTATCCAAGTGCAAGATACATGCTATTAGGCACAAAGTGATTGAAGAGGACTGTCTTACAAGGATGTTGTTTGGAATACAGGGGACATTCATAGCATGGTTAGGCAGAGTGCCTGGGTGTTATGCACCCAGGAATAAACTTTATCTTCCCTTCCAAAGGGGAAAACACCCTCCCTGCCAAAAGGAGTTCCCATGCCCTCCATAGAATAGCATTTCATTTAAAAATGTGGACACAGAGACTTCGAGAGACAGAGCTCCAGCCACCCATGGCCATAGCCAGAAATTGGTGGAGGACTTTGGAGAGAGGCAAAATTCTATAAAAATAAACCAGTAGGGATTCACTTCTCATAGACAACCCTGGTTGTGCATAAGGGCAGTAATGAAGATATAGTAGTAGTCCAGGGCCCATTGGACTGCAGGAGACAGGGTTGAGGGATGGGAGTTAGAGCACAGCACATAGGACTCCTGGGCTGGAGCAGAAGTGGTCCCTTGGTCACTGGGGGAATTCGAAGTTGAGAAGCCTCAACAGTCTGTTTTAGATATTTAAGATTTACATCAGAAAGTTGGTCTTCTACAGTACAGGCAGTCATTCCTCACCTTCTAAGGTCTTGTGTTAAAGAACCCCTTAGATGTTATTATTAGACTAAGATACTGAGGCTGGGTGGATCGCTGATCCAGATTCTAGTGTATAGGGGCAACTTCACCTTAAGGAACCCTGGCTTGTCAAGGCTTATTTCATCTAGAATGCCATGGTGTTCAAAAGCCCCAGGACAAATTAATGGTTGTCATGCGCTCTCATTTTGTCTTTTGCTTCACTCACTCTACCAGCATCCCTGGGCCTCAGATGGAGGCAAGTTCAACATTAGAGGCAAAGGTCATTTGCAGCTAAGCAATTTCCAAAGTTCCTGAACAACTCCAGAGACTTCCAGACCATGCCACAAAATGCCCCCTTTCCTAAAGTGAGTTCATGGATGGAGACAGGGATCCACAAACAAAAGGCCTGCATAGAGCTCCCTGCTACCATGTCCTGGGACATGTCACTGATCGAGTGCAGTCTGAGCCTAGATATGAATAGACTCCCTATGTCTTCAGCACTTCAACAGCCATGCCAGCCACCAAGGGTGGCACTCAAGTTGAAATTTCTTTGTCATTGCAGAGATAGACCTGGTCCTGACTATACTTTGAAGACATTGATCAATTTCAATTCTTCTCTAGTATACACAGAGAACATGAAATAATCAAAAATAGAGTAAAAATGACTGTTCTGAAGATGATGAATCCAGATGGGAAAACAAGAAGCTGACCTACCAAGTTCCATATAAATAAATCAGTGTTAGTGTATTGCAAATTGAATATGTACAGAGCTAGAATGGAGGTGGGAACTGAAATGGGAAACAGATGGAAAATTTCTCAGGTGTTCAAGGGACATGAAGAGTAGGACAGGGGAAAGGAAGGAATGTGCCAAGTAGACAGAAGGGCCAGAGTCCCCTGGGGGAATGAGTTCCCTGTGGAAACATGATGGCAAGCTGGAGACAACTCAATAGTAAGAGAATGAAGCAGAATCTGGAACGATGGGGTCCTGACACTGGCAGGGAATCTGCAGGTCTCCTGGCTCGGGATGAGCTCTAGGCCGACACAGGATGGAGCAAACAAGTCCTGGCAGTGGCAGTGTGAGTATCAGGGATGTGGGTTGGGCAGCTTTAGTTAAGACATGATGGAGTAGCATGAAATACCAAAGTGAATCTGATCCTAACAGGAGGATGGATTATTTTGCTGTTTTTATGCTTCTGGCTGGTGTGGCAGCCTCAAGGAGATATGGAGAGGAGCAGAGACCCAAGATTTATGCTGGTAGGAGCATCTTAGAGCAAATGTGTGTATGTGTTGGTGAGGTTGGTAGAGGGAGAGGGCGCATATGCAATGAGACTGGTCACTAGAAGAGCTAGGCTTGGGCAAAAGCCATGTGTGGGAAATAATGGGATAAGTGAAAGAGGAAGGCTAGGGTAGAAGGGACTGCAAAGCCAGGCTAGAAAGTTATGTTTAGCTATTGAAGTAGGAAATGTGGCAAAGGGCTTGAGTTCATTCGGCGTTCTTCCCGTGTTGCACGATTTCTTCTTATGTAACTGCTAAAACCTCTTGGATCTGAGATCAAAGCCCAGGGTGCTACCATCTGAATGATGATGTAGGGGCCAAGACAAACCCTACATTTCAAAGGGGTTGCTGGGAACAAGTACTTTGAGCCTGTGGAGCCGAGAGATACATTCATTCATTCATTTGCTCATTTGTTCAAATATTCATCCATTTATTTATTTACTTATTCCACAGATATTATGATAAGCTAGGTTCCATCAATTGGGTGGTTTGATACAGCCCATTTTTCTGATTGATGGAATTGCCAAGAAGCACAAACTTAAGACACATTTTCTTTCCTCTTTAGCACAACAGCCAACAGGGAAGAGGGGTTGAAGTTGGGGTGGAGACAACCAGGAAGTAGATGAGCTGAGTAAAACTGAGAGGTGCCAGGTTGAAGTTCCACTGACATCCTCCTCAGTTTTATACTCTGGCTCCATCTTCTTCTCCAACCTCTGCACCCAGATGCCTTCTGTTCTAGGGACCCCTGACTTCTAACGGAGCATGTCACACCTCTGTGTGAACTTGGAATAATATCACCACCACCATTTACTGAGAACTTTCAATGCACCGAAGGCTGAGCTAACTGCTTTAGGTTCAAGATCACATTTATCCTCACACCCACCCTACAAGCCTGAGCTATCTTTACCATTTTCATAGAGATGAGGAAAATGGGGTTCGGAGAGCTTAAGTAAGAAGCCCAAAGTTCTTACTTAATAGTTGAAATTTTTTCTATTCACACAAGTACATTTGCATTCAAAAGAAGTCAATCAAAATGGGTGTGAGCGTGTATTAGTTTCCTAGGGCTGCTTTAACAATGTACCACAAACCAAGTGGCTTTAAACAACAGAAATGTATTGTCTCACAGTTCTGGAGGTCAGAAATTTGAGATCAAGGTGTTGGCAGGGCCTTCCTCCCTCTGAAGAAGTTAGAGAAGGATGTGTTTTGGGAATGTCTCCTGGCTTCTGGTAGTTCCTTGGCTTGTAGCATGGTGATCTCCCCTTGTGAATCTAAGTCCGAACGTCCACCTTTTTATTGGATAAATATAAGAACCCATATTGGTTAGGAGCCCACCTCATTCCAGCATGACCTCATCTTCACTAATTACATCTGCAAAGACCCTATTTCCAAATAAGGTCACATTCTGAGGTATTGGGAGTTAGGATCCCAGAGTTGTCGGGTAGGATGGGTCTCAATAGTTTTGCGACCTATTTCTCTACTGTTCCAGGAGGACCACACATACCTTCCTTCTACCTGTGGTTGCGGGCAGGCAACTAGGGGGTGGAGAGGGGAAGTGGGAGGCTGCAGTGATTTCTCTCTCCTGCTTCTGGGCCTCGCCTATCAGGCTGTGTCTACTTTTGAAGGGGGTACAGGATACATCCTCTTGATAGGACCCATGTGTTCCCTGTGAATACAGGTGGCTTCTCCTTATTAGGTGCAAATACCCAACAAAGAGCTTCATTTCCAGGTCAAGGATCTAATGGTGCAGAACACACAACCCCTAGGGTGTTCTCCTGAGGGCCCCTTCTCCCCAGTAGGAGTCCACTGAGGGTCATTCAGGCCTTTAGGCACTGCATGTAGATGTGGCCCCTGTCATGCACAGGGCACCAAGAGGACATCCATCAGGACCTTGGGGAAACTGTAGCCTTGTGGGGCACAAGGAACTGTAAGACCAGGCAGAAGTTTCCTTAACACAAAAGAGGACAGACAAAACACTGATGTTTTCTTCTCTCTTGGAGGATCAGGGGAGACTTTGTAAGAGATGTGCCCTAGCTGGACCTTGGAAGCTAGGTGGTGATGCTGAGAAAGGGTGAGGTGGCACCAGGAACAGTGGGGAGTCAAGGCAAAGCCCAGAGCAGGTACAGTCCAGTTCAGGTAAAAGAACTCTGGGATATTTCAAATAGAAAAAATGGGGTGGCTATTTTGTAAAGTTGGATTGAAGAAGCTTAAATGATAAGGTAAGGAGTGAGGACTTTAAAGAGTCTCCTTGAAAACATTTCTTTCCTCGACTTTTTCTTTTCCTCCTTTTAAGGAGACGTGATTCTTTGTGGCAGGCAGAGTAATGGTCCCCAAATGTGATCACACCCCAGTCTCTAGCACCTGTGAATAAGTGGTCTGATGTAGTAAAAAGGGATTTTTGCAGATGCAATTCAAGCTAAAAATCTTAAAATAGAAAGATAATTCTGGATTAATGAGATGGGTCCAATTTCATCACATGAGTCTTTAAAGACAGAGAACATTATGGATGGCAGTGTGAGACGACGGACTTGGCTTTGAAGATGAGCCTAGGAAACAGGTTCCCTGCCTGCTTCCTGTCCCACCTTGTGGCTGAGGTAACTCAAGTGGGGCTGACACAGCCTTTCTTATCACCCGTAGGGAACTGCGGGAGGCTCATATCCTAGCACTGGTCCCATGCCCTCCTCTGTAGAGGCAGGAGTGGCAGCGGGGAGGCCACTGCCATTTACACCACACCTCATCTGGGCAGGAACCAGCTATCAATCCGCAGGTCCGTCAGTGTCCCACTCTCCCTGATATCAACTTAAAACATAGCCCTTTCTAGCTTCTCCGTGGAAGCCACCTCTGTCTGTTGCTTCCTATGGCATAAGAATAAGAGAATACTATCATTTACAGAAACAAAAAGAATAATAAAGGAAAAAAAGAGAGAATACACCATCCAGATTCTCATAAATTCAAACACAGTGACCAAAATGGAGAACTACAGTTCAGGCTGGCTGCCTGGTGGCCTTAGAGGCAGGGCACGGGTGGCCTTTCCTTCCTGGATTCTATATACGGCGTGTGAGACCAGCTTTTTCTCTGGGGGGCAACTCCCCTCCATGGCAGATACCTACCTCTGGGAATTTGAGAAGAGGGAGCTGCTATAGTTGGTGTTCCTACCAGCTTTAAACTCATTGTTGTTTGTTTGAAAGAAGATGATTAGATGAAGTCGATGATTAAAAAAAAAAAAAAAAAAAGATTGCTTTCATAGCCTGAATAGCTGCATAGTTCAAATAGGGAAAACGATTCTATTTAAAAGCAATGATGTAAGCTATGACTCGGTGTGTGTATTTACAAACAGGGTACAGCCAAGTTTCCAACTCTTAACAGACAATAAGATCATGAATAGTTGCTCACTAACCCGGATATTTACTGATGGTCAACAGAAACAGAAATGTCTTATTTAGATGGCTGATGTTGCTTGCCTCTGGATGCCAGAAGTTACAACAATACCAGCCTTTCTCACTCTTTCCTCAGCTAGTGTCTGAACTTCCCTGTGTCTAGTTTATTATTTTTTTTAAAACCAGTTGCTTCTATTTTAGTACTCACACCTGTGTGTTGGATCTTTCCCTAGGTCTTCTCATAAAGTTTTATTGCTTGTGCTGGAATTAGATCACATATACAACAAATGACTTCCAAACTAAACTGATTTGAAAAGTTATTGCTTAGGCGTTTCAAAAAATCATGTGTATTCCTCACACCCTACTTTTTTCCAGAGTAGTAAACATGGAAAAGCTAAAATTTATTCATTACTTGGGAGGAAAAGATTGTGAATATATTTATTCAAGGTACAAACTGACATAATTTGAAGCACAGAATTTTAAAGCTGTAAATCTGAACAAAATCTTCAGAATAGAAGGGGTAGCTCTTCACATAACTTTCAAAGTAGTCTTTCCAAAATAAATAAACTGGAAACTAATCAAGCCTCTAGATGCAATTACTCATTTATAGGAAACACAGAAGCCATACAAATATATTACATGGCAGCATGAAGTCGCCATCTACAAAATCCAGATCGGGGGAAACTCAATAGGATGAACGACTTGGTTTCTTCAATAACTGTATTAGAGAATCTCCAAAATTGCTAAGCAACAGATTTTCAAATCAGTTTATTTGGGGCATCTTGTAGGTTAACAGATGTAACACATACCAATCACCTGTCAGTAGGGAGACAATTGGAAGTTTAAACATTGACTAGATATTTGATTTTTAAAAAGGAATTATTGTTATTTTTTAAAGTCATGATAACAGTATGTGATTATACACTTTTAAAACAACTTCCTACCTTTTAGAAATGCATATTGACATATTTACAGAGAAGAGATCCTGGATTTGCTTCAAATGGTGTGTGGTAGACAGATGACAAGTGGGGAAGAGATGAAGAAACATAGTCATGAATTGATTGTGGTCTGGGCAAAGGTCTGGGTGCCAGGGGATTGCTTAGATTGCCCTGTCTACTTTATGTATATGTTTGAAATATTCCATGATAAAATGTAAAAAGAAAAAAAAAGGTATCAGTGCTCCAACCACTAATATAGAATCTAATAATGTCTCTAAAACTTGCCCATATTAAAGGCAAAATCAGAGGTGACACAAGTGTAAGTTTCTGAACATCTCCAAGTCCTCTTTGCCAGTACATGTCACCTTGCCAGACACCTCGAATCTCACCTCGCTCTCTGAAGTATCAGTGGCCTGGCTGTTGTAAAAACACAGTGAAAGTCTAGAGCGGTGCACGTGATGTGTGAGGCCCTGCATTTAACCCTCATGGAGAATCAGCCATTACTCCCATAGACCTCAGCTCCTTTCTTGCTGCCCTCATTCCTCTCACTTCCTGGGCTCCAATGGAAATTTTAAAAAATTGTTTTACTTTTATTCAGAAAAATCTCTTCGTTCTTTCCAAGTCTGTCCTGACAATTCCCCGAGGACTCTTTTCCTTGTTTTATACACAGCTCTTTCCCTGAGGAAAACTGTTCAGTTTGAAAATCAGGGCAGCAGATTGCAAAAGTGGCCACAATATTTTGCAACTCCTTGCATCAGAAGGTGAAATCTATTTCCTGACCCCTTGAATCTGGCCTTGTGACTGTTAACTAATGGACTGGCTAAAGTGACTATGAAGAGTTGCTGAGCCCAACAGCTGAATGCAAGAACACACAGAGCAGAAATGAGCCACCCCGATGAGGTCCAAGGTTGTCCAGCAACCAGCTGATCACAGACATGTGGGGATCCCAGGCAATACCAGGCAGGCCAGCACACACAGAACCAGCCAACCTACCCACAGAATGAGCTAGCAAGATAGTTGTGGTTTTCAGGCATTCATTTTGGAGATTTTTTAAAAATGCAGGAACAGCTAACTTATCTAGCCAATGACTCTTTTCACTGCCTGGTGCAGTTTGGGGGTTCCAAGGACTAACAGGCAGTTGATAAGCAGAGGCATGGAGAAGGATATTAACCCAAACTTTGAGGACAGGTAGGACTCCGTACAAGAGATGCCTAAATTGAGACATGCAAGTGAATAGAAATTAGGCAGGGAAAAGTGTGGGAAAAGGTTTCCAGGGAGAAGAAACTGCCTAGAATGTTAAAGGCATTCTAAGTGAATAAATGAATGAATGAATGAATGCTGAATTATTACGTGATATCTTTGAATTCGAGACTCTTACACTGAAGGACAGACATGTTCAAAGATGTAATTGAAATGAATCTTTTAGTTTCCATCTGAATTGTCTTTGGGTACTTTGTCTTTCAGATACAGAGTCTAAATCTCAGGAAAAGAAACTGAGGCACTAATTCCGGGCCGTTTGGTATTACAGGTACTCGAGCTTGTATCTTCTATCTACTCTGTGAGGACCACAGACTATTTTCGTATTCCCAGACCTACCTGCTACCTAGCCCCAAATGAGTGAGTAAATGAACAAGCCAGTGTGTTACTCAGGAGGCTTCAGAGTTCACTGAAAATTTTAAATCTCCAGGACAATTTCACCATACATTTTATTAATACCATAGGCTTAAATTAGCTCATGCTCTGCTGGTAGTTTCTGCCTAGACTGGGGTATATAGACAGCACTTTATTCAAACTGCCTTTGCTTCCGTTTTATAATTTTTAAACATTTCCTGCCATGTCCATTTTGATCATCCCTCCTTGAACATTTTTAAAATCAGCACCTCTGTAACACCCTCCCTGGAGGGCGTTTGATCCTTCATCCCTGTGCAATTTCCTGTTTTAGAAAATAACTAGTCTGGTTTGGAGGAGAAAAATTCTTTGCAGAGGCTTAACATGGGAGATCTGTGATGCAGAAGCTTCAGTAGGAATGAACAAGCGCCAATTTATGAATCTTTCTGGTGTGCAGGAGAGAAAGCAGCTATAGAGCCTCTTATTTTATTTTAATTAAAGAAAAAACTCTATGAAATACAAAAATGTAATTTAAATGATGGGCTCCATCTGTGTATTTTGTCTGACATCTGAGTGCCTCAATAAAATTTTATTTTAAAAAAGAATAAAGAGAGATGGGAAGGACGAGTGGGGAGCTGGGTGAGAAAGAGGAAGGGATTAAGAAGTACGAATTGGTAGTTGCAAAATAGTCACAAGGATATAAATTACAGAATGTGGAAATAGTCAGTAATACTGTAATAACTATGTATGATGCGGGTGGGTACTAGACTTATCAGAGGGATCACTTGGTGAGTTATACAAGTATCTAACCACTATGCTATACACCTGAAACTAATACAATATTGAATGTCAACTGGAATTGAAATTAAAAAAAATTTTTTAAAGAGCAAAGGAAAAGTTAAATGTTTTCAGGGGGAAATTACACTCTAATGGACTGTAATCTTGAAAAATCCAGAATGTGAAACATGTTCATCAGTGAATTATTAAGAAAAACAAGGAGGAAAGAAAAGCTCATAAATTAAAAGAGATGCAAGAGAAATATCTATCAAATGCAATGTGTAGATTTGTTTGGATCCAGATTCAAACAACTGTAAAATAACAATGAGAACATCGGGAAATTTATACACTGACTGGATATCTGGTAACATTAAGGGATTAATTTTTTTAAAAATGTGATCCTGACATTGTGATTTTCTTTAAAAAAATAAAAAGGTGTTTATTTTTTAGATATGGAGGCTGGAATATTTATCTTCATGTTAAGATGGCTGTTCTTTGCTTCAAAATAATCTAGTAGAGATATTTGAAATGTTAAGGAATTATTGTTAAAATTTTTGGTGTAAAATGGTATTCTGGGTAATTTTTAAGGTCTTTGCATTTTTTAGGTGCATAATGAAATATTTACAGGTAAAATGATATGATTTGGGGGATTTGCTTCAAAATAAACCTGGCAGCAGGGAGCTAGTAGGGGTATAGATGATGATCTCACTGACCATTACTGGTGATGGACATGTGAGTGTTCCATCAGAAGTGCCTCTGTACTTGGGTATATACTTGACATTCTCCAAAGTGTAAAGCTTAAAAACCAACATTATGAAATTATCGATCTCATCATTTGAATGGTTAATAGGGGAACTGGGCACGCTCACCGGGCTAGAGGAACAGCACACAGAGTATTAGTTGAAAGAACTGCATTTGTTTTTAGGTCCACGTGAGAAAGATACTAAAATAGTCAAAAGGCTGTTAATAAAAGAACCCCAGGGTCTCTGAAGACATACTAAAGCCATATAACTTCCATTATTATCAGAAGCCTTCAGGTGCTGCTATTTAAAATGAAATAAATATGCTGAAATTTGAAAATGTAATTTACAAAAGTTGTAAGCAACTCTTACTCTGTTCTGCATTTTCTACCTAAGTTAAGGGTGATGTTTTTCTCAGAGAAAACTGAAGTTTGGATCATTCCAGTTTTGCATCACATCCTGCTTCAGGCTGCCCTAATACAAAAACAGAAATGAAAAAACACCTCCGATCAGCTCTTCTGGGTCTACAGAATGAAGGCCATCATTTTTCCCTTTGGCTAGATTTTTGTATTTGTGTCTACTTTGGCAATATGTTTATCATCTTCCTCACTTTCAAACTGCATTTCCTGTCCAGAAACACTACATCAAGGGTTATATTTAGCTTTCCACATAGAATTCCTCAGGCTGCATCCAGGAAACAGAACTGTGTAAGTGGAGGCTGGGACCACAGGGTCAAGGTGTTTCCTGGATAACAGCTCCATCAGTGCTCTGTTCAACTGCCAACTCCTCCACCACCCACTGCATGTTCCTCCATGTCAGCACATGTGGTGATGAGCAGCCACTAGCAGATGAGAAGCTAATTTTGTGGGAGAGTTCCTGCTTCTCAGTGGCAGGGGAACTGGATTTTGTTGACCCCCCCTTACCCCAATTCATATTCTTGTAGACCTTGAACCTAGGTGTTATGTCACCTATATAAGTGATCTTTCTCTGTCTAGCTACTTAGCTGGTCCCTGCCCTTTATCACCTGCTCACCACAAGCAGTGCTCTAGGAGAGATGCTTTCTTCCCTGTTTTGAGTGTAGACCCAGTACAGGAGTCAGGCGGTCAAACCCTTTATTGTTACAATAAAGTGTAGGTTGGAGGATGTGGTGTAGGTGAGCAACTCATACTGGCTTACTAACACACTCTCCATCCCTCTTTCACATATGCCCTCCTGCCCCCTGATAATGGAAGGCCCCTTTGAGGGAAAGCAGGGCTTGCAAGCACACCCTCGCAAGATCGAACCTGGTCTGGGGCAAAGAGGGTAAAAAGATTGACCTCTAAGTGCTTAGAGCTTATTAGTATATTGGACTCTCCAAGTGGAAAGCATGGACCATTGGTTGTCACCCACAAATAAAGCAACTGTGGAGGAGTGAGTAAGGGATAGGGTAACAGGCCAGGAGTGATACTCAGAGGGACATCACCCAATAGGTAATGGGAGGAATAGGTATCAATGTTCCTATCCAATTTATAGATGTGTATTGGGGGGAGGGGTGTAGCTGGGAGATGGCAATGAGTGTTCAGGGTAAAAGAATGAAAAAAAAAACTCCCCCAAAACTAGGAATTAAACTCTTTGTCCTGGGGATCACAAGCTTAATGGAGGGATGACACCAAGAAATGTCGGGTGTCAGCTGAGTTACTTATTGGTTCAAGTAAATTACTACATAATGGCCTTTTAAGTTACAGCATCGGTGAATCCATGCTTTAAAAAATCTGAGTGGTAAAATTCAAGCTTAGTGGGAATTAAAAAAAACAAAACAAAACAAAATGTGGAACCGGACAAGGAAAAGGAAACCCATTTTCTTGTTCAGAACCTCTGAGTAAAATTGAATAGCTGATACACACAGGAAATGACATAGCTTTGAGAAGGCTTTAAAGTTAACTTACATGTTTAAGGTCTCATTCCAACAGAGGGTACTAACTAATAGGAAAAGAAAGTGTAATGCTTATGTACTGTAACCACTGTGGTTATATCTAGAATTAGATATGGCCAAATGTGTAAGTTTCAATGTTTCTCGACTATTGTGGTCAGAAAGTATTTAAAATAATTCCATGTAAGCAGGGACAATGTCTACTTTTGCTTACCATTATCATCTGATACCCAGCAGAGTGTCTGGTATACAATAGGTACTCTATAAATGCCTGTAGAGAGAAAGAAAGAAAGAAAGAGAAAGAAAGAAAGAAAGAAAGAAAGAAAGAAGAAAGAAAGAAAGAAAAGAGAGAGAGAGGAGAGAGGTGGGGAGGGAGGGAGGGAGGAAGAGGAGAGAGAGAGAGAGAGAGAAAGAGAAAGAAAGAAAGAAAGAAAGAAAGAAAGAAAGAAAGAAAGAAAGAAAGAAAGAAAGAAAGAAAGAAAGTCAGTCAAGAGTCAAGTCAAGTCAGTGGATATACAGTATATATTGTTGGTTGGGAGTTAAAAACTGGGTTTATCAAGGGATTTTTTTTCTCTCTAGAAGGATAAGGAAGAGGCTAAAGAATTTGGGTTACCAGAGCCTAAAGCAAGATATAGAGCAAGAGCCAAGCAAGATCAAACAAGTTAGTCTGGGCCTGGAGAATCAGGCAGATCATCAAGGTTAGAAATACATCAGAAAGCAGGTTTCCAGGCCTGGTAATGTAAGGCCCTGTGTTCCCTAATCCCACTCATCACTGAGGTTCAAAGAAGTCTCATCCACTTCTCACCCAAAACACCAACCCTTGTGGGTAGAACATTCAGAAACACAAATGAACTTCAGCTTCTGTCCAAACAGAGTAATAAGGACTGGATTTATCCTCCTACTCAAAACAACTAAAACACAGAAGAAAACATGTTTTCAAGATACTTGACATCAAGCAATGAGGGTCAGTGATCCCTTAAAGAGGAAAACTAACAAAAATTTCCCCAATTTACTGTTTGCAGGGTGTCCAGGCTGCAGCACAGGGAGGGGAGGCCATGTGGAACTCCATAGTAGATGGAAACAATATTCCAAGGAAGCTATGCTGACTGAGTCCTCAGGGAAGATCACTGAAGACCAGGGAGCTGCACACAAAGACAGCTCTTGAAATTTGATATGGCCAAGGAAAAGGCCACCCCCTAAAATAGAAGGGACAATTCTCTAGGCTCACACAAGGCCAAGTAAGTTTCTATTTCCACCATCCAAAGTGGAAAATTTCACAATTCATGAAGTATTGGGTAAAGAACTCGGAAGAGTTTTTCTCAGTAGTGGGACAAAACACTGCTCTAGTCTCACCTAGCAAAGCTTAAAAGTAAGACCTGAAATGATCGAACTATTTCCAAGTAACTTAACTGCATCCAAAAACAAAGTTCAGGTATATTTATAGGAATATGAAAATATCCAGCGTTCAAAAGGTAAATTCACAATCTGGCATTCAGTTAAAAATTATCAGGCATACAAAGAAACAGGAAAATATGAACCAAATAGGGAGTGAAAAATTAATAGAAACCTACCCAGAAATAACACAAATGACAGAATTAGTACTCAAAGACATCAAAACAGTATTATGACTATATTCTATATGCTTGAGAACCTAGAATAAAGAATGGACATAACGGAAACATGAGAGACATAAAAAAGACCCAAGTCAAACTTCCAGAAATGAAAACATGAGTTTCTGAAATGAAAAATACACTGGATGGTGTTAAAGAAGAAAAGACATTACAGAAGAAAAGATTAGTAAACTTGAAGACATAGCAATAACAATTATCCAATGCTATGAAATGAAACACAGAGAGAGCAAAGACTGGAAAAGAAATAAAAAGAGCATCAGTGAACTCTGGGACAACTTAAAGATACATAATGTACATGTAATTGGAGTCCCAGAGGGAGCAGGGGACAGAAAAAAAAACAATGCCAAAATGTTTAGAAATTTGATAAAAACTACAAACACACAAATCTAAGATATTCCACAAAATCCAAGCACACAAAACACAAAGAAAATTACACAAAGACATAACATATAAAATTACTTTCAACCATGGATAAGTAATTTTAAAAGCCACCATGAATAAAAAAGGACATACTATGTGCAGAAAAGCAAAAATAACAGAAATAGATATCTTGTTTGAAACAAGAAAAGCTAGAAGATAGTGGAACAAATATCTAAAGGTAAAATTGTCATTTTGGAATTTTATATTTAAAAAATATATTTATAGACAAAAAAAAGGTTGAAATAAAGCCTTTTCCAGACATACAGAAGCTGAAAAAATTCATGGCCAGCAAACCTTCACTGTAAGAAATGGTAAAGTCCATCTGCTGGCCAGAAGGAAAATGATACCAGATGGAAATCTGGATCCAAAAAAAGGAATAAAAAATGTTGGAAATGATAACTATATGGGTAAATATGACAGATGATTGACTGTTTAAAGCAGTAACATTAATAATATATTTTTGACTTTTTAACTTATGTAGAAATAAAATGTACGACACAAATAGCACAAAGACGGGAAGGGGAGAAATAGAAGCAGCACATTGTTTTAAACCTCTTGTACTGCACACAAAGTGGTGCACTATCACTTGAAAGTGGACTGTCACAGGCTAAATCATAAAGAAACCACCATAAAAACTCAATAAGGAGCTATAGCTAGTAAACCAACAAAGAAGATAAAACGAAAGTATAAAAAAATACTCAATGGATCCAAAAGGAGGCCCAAAATGAGAAGAGAACAAGAACCAGATGGGATAAACATAAAATATATAGCAAGATAGTGGATTTAAACCCATCCGTATCAATAATCACATTACATATATACTGTCAAAGTAGTCCAATTAAAAAATGGAGATTTTCAGATTGGATAGAGAATAAAAATTAAAACTCAACCGTTTTTGCATCCTAAGGCAGATGCTTTATAACCCCTTAACCCACCACGTCCTGATGTCACTTGGGCAAATACATACTTCCCTTGCTATTCTCTGTCTGTCACAGTGTCTATTGCACCCAAGGAGCCTCTGGTCCAGAAACTTTTTATGCCACAACGTTTGGTTTCTTTAAGTCTCTTCTCTGCAATGACTCCTCAGTTGCTGACCCCTGCCACTTAGACTTCATTTTAGGTAACTGTGATTTTGGCCAATCTGTTTCCACCCATTTAACGTGGGCCCCTGTGACCAGCCCTTCTTCCTTCTGGACCTTCTTTCTCATAGCCATATGAGCCATGACAGTTACGTCGGGATACAGGAGGTCAGAGCACTGTGATGTGGGACTGAGGCTTGTTCAGGCCTGTCTATCAATCTTCCTTCAGCTCCAATTGCCTCTACTCCTCAGGACCAAGCTACATCAGATGGCCTTAGGATACTGCCTGAAGGTCACTGCTGTTAGCAAGAGCTCAGTAAGACAACCACAACGCTCAGCACTAAGTCTCCCTCGTTGCTCACTTTGCCACGACCATGTGCTGCACTCCTCATAATTTCCTGAAATGTGTCCTTCCACTTGTGCTCCAGATTCAACAGAAGCCCCCGGACAGCTGTAGACACTTACCCACTGGCTTTCCTAATGCAAACACACTCTCTCTAGCTGTTAAATTATATTCATTCATTTGTGTTAGACGACTCCCCTCCTCCCACCACCTCTGCTGCTGCCACCAGCAGGAGTAGCAGCAAAGGACAAAGACTGATTGCCAGGGCTACCTCACTGACAGGTGTGTTTTTCTACCCTTTGAATGTCACGTTCTACCTGATGGCCTGAACCTCCTCCCAGTACCTATCCCACTTTAATCATGTGGCTCTGATTCCATCCAGTCTTTCTCACACTGTTGCAATGAACCTTCTCAAAAGAGCAAATGCCTAGGCTGAGGTGGTCCAAACATTTTGGACTCTCTGGTCTTGTATCTGAGAATAATGCCTTGGAGAAAACTGGTAACAGACACATACAACACTATATTTTATACAGTGTTGTTTTTTCCCTAAGAACATCAGAAGTCATCCTACTATGGGTGCTCTAGGAGAACAGACAGCACTGGGTCACCTTTGGCTCTTCTGGATGTCTGTCCATATAATTTATTAAATAATAAAGAAGCTACCTTAATGTCAAGCTAAAGCCACGTAAAAGACATAGACATGGTCATTGTTTTCTCAGCTCAGTCTAGGCTGTGGTTACTATTCATCCTTGATTGTTCAAACAGAGAACTTATGCTCCCAGAATAACCCAGGCAGTGGCCTACTTACTAGAAGTTCAATAAGTACTGTTAACTTTTAGAAGCAATTTTTTGAAAAAAATGGTTTTGGGCTAGAAGTTCTCCCATTGCTAGATTCTATATTTTTGGTGATTTTGGTAGGGTTGGAGAGATGGAAATAAGGATGTGAAAAGATAGCAAGAGAAGATTCGGGGCATTAGGAAACTCTGGGAGCTTCCTCTGGGCATGGAAGTGTTCTTAGTAATGAGAAATAACCTTTGGGCTTGGAGTTACCATACCTGCAAGAGAATGAGGAAGGGCAAAGGCAGAGAATAGGTAGAAGTGGTTTTGTCAGTGAACTTTTTAATGTCTTCTTAAATTGTGCACAGTGTGGAAAAGGGGTCCACATCCTGCCCATGAGTGTTGTATGGCGTGAAGGTCAACCAAGTTGGTGTGCACCAATGAGAGGTGGAGCAGAGTTCATTTTTAATCTATGCATCAGGCAGTCCGCAATGATGCAAAAAGTCAGCTGCAAACTACAGTTACAGCCTACAACAATAGAATCAACTTCACTGTCCCCTTAGTACAGAAAATAGTACAAATGGTGAATGAGCCCTTTTCAGCCTTACATATGCGTAGACTCATCATTATCAATTTTGTGGTATTGTACATAATTATTGCAGAACTTTTTTAGTCTGGCAAAGGGTGTGAGCATACAAAATTAGATTCTGTATTTTAACAAGCACTTCTCCACCCCCACGCATTATCACATTAGGTTAAGAAATATATGAAGAAAAAAAGAGGAAGGCATGAATTAAGGTAGCATTAGCATCACAACTCAATGATAAGTAACTGGACAGCTTGGTACAAATCCCTGTTCTTTAGGGAATTTTGCCTAACAGATTCTTGTGGTATCTTGTTCCTAGGACCCCTGATATTAGAGTAGGAATGCTCATGATATAGTTACTTCCCATCTCTACTTGGAGAGAGCATGAGGAGGAGAAGGGCTAGGAAAGGAAAAATTCTCTCACTCCAATGCCATAAGAGATGAGGCTCCATTTGTAGAAGCTTTTATTATCCCACAATCCTAATTGTCTCTATATTTCCGAGAGCTGCAGAAAGAGAAGGAAAGAAAAAGAGGAGAGAGAAATACTTATATATGACTGTGTAAGTGGAAGATGTTGTTTACTATCAGAAGGCCCATGTTTGTGATGTTTTCCCAGAAATAGGACAGGCTGCCACACTGCCTTTCACTCTGGTGTGTAGGGTGGTTGAGCATCTGGGGCTCCAATCTGTGCTGTGGCTCTAACATACCCCATGAGAATCAAGCCACTCAGCCAGCCAGAACAGGGTTCTCTGAAGGAAGCATTAGGGTCACACTAAAGGAATTCTGAGACAGGAAGGCAGTAGGACTGCCTCGTTAGTGTCCTAACAAGGAAGACTTCGGGGAAAATGTCATGTTTGAAGTGGCCTTCAGGTTTCATGAGGAAGGGTCACTTTTCGAAACCTCAGTTTCCTCATCTTGAAAATGAGGAAATTGGATGGCCCTCAATTTCTTTATTAGTCTGACTCATTGAGAAGAGTAGGGTTTCCCACTCCACCCATGGGTGATGCCCAGCTCACCCATGGGTGGGAGTTGCTGTGCTTAAGAGAGGCTGCCCTCCCCAAGCCCTGTCATCACACTCAGTGTGGGCTACTTGGGGGGCTAGATATTCTTAAAGTCTGTCATAAATGACTCCAGTTAAGCATATTTAGGGAAGAATTAGTTATATCAAGGCAGTTATACTTTCTATGTCCAATCTGGACGTAAACACTGCCTCTCTGTTCCTGTCTTCAATGTTGAAATAGGTTACAAGTAACCATCGTCCTATTGATTAGTCAGTTCCAGGCCTGTAACTTTCAAGGGCTATCACAAAGTCGCAGAATGTAGCATATAAAAACTAGGCTCTGATGCTTGACTAACTAGCTTCAGATCCTAGAGCTGGTGACTCCTGGTAGATTACTTCCCAACTACAAAATGTGATTTGAATAACACCCAACTCACAGTTAACGTAAGTGAAACAACACCAAGCATTCAAGTGTTATTGTTGGTCATCTTTTAAAGACACAGTGATGCCAGTTGAAAAATGACATAACTTTTATCTCCTACTGTGAGAATGCTGTAAAACTTGAAGTCATTAGTGTTAAAACACACAAAAATATATCTTCTTACACTTTGGAACACTATCTCCAAGTCGCTGCTGAAGATTGCTATGTTGGAGAAAATACCCCCTGGCAAAGGTTTTTTACCATTTTATGAACTAAACTGGCTTAGATTAGGTTGACAGATAAACCAGTATTGCACAACTCTGCTCTGTAATAAGTGAGGTAAGAGCAGCCTTCAGGATTTGACAAGCAATGTCCCATATGGAAACTTCCTGGTACCCTGAAGGAAATAAGTTTCAATGCACCTGGCCTTATTAGTAGGATTTCTGGCTATGGCCAGTGAGAAGGTCAACAAATTCTCTTCTCAAAAAGCAATTATAAAGATGGGTGAATTTGACAAAAACAACTAGTTCAGAGCACTGGAAATTGACCAAAGGCATACTAAAAGCTAAGAAACATTTATTCATGAAAAAACTCCTAAGAATAGTGGGAGTCTGGCATTCTTGCCTGGGTCTGCTTCCATCCACCTTCCCCAGATCAGAGGAGGAAAATGTTCTGCCAGGACAGGACATGAGAGCTAGCAGCTTTACAGCGTGATCAAGGGCCTTGCTTGATTTGGAGAAGTAGATGACACCTACATCCATTTGCATAGTCTGGAAATGACAATCTTGGCAGTGGTGATTGGTGGCTCTATTAGCCTGAGATTGCATTTGTGTTTGAGGCAAGCATATTCCTGGCTGAGTCTATGTGTGTGCACAGCAGAAACTGGAGACAGCCCAAGCTAGCCACACACTCCTGGCCAACCACGAGGTTATACACAAGACACAGAGGGAATGCAAAAAAGATGGTGGGGTAGGTAAACGATGCACTCCTCCTCTCATGACCCCATTAAAATTGAAACTAAATTATGGAACAGTCAACCTAGAGAACAATATGATGACTAGCTGAACAGAACTCCTATAACTGAGGATATCAAGAGATCACATGAAGACCAGCAGGAGGGGTGAAGATGTGTAACAGGCTGATCGCACACCCATATGTGGTGATTGAGCAGCTGGAGGGATATCTCAGCCCCTGGGAGGAGTGGGGGGGCTCCAGCCCCTCACTGGGGCTCTTCAGCCCAGGGTTCTACTGCGGCAAAGAAGAGTCCTCACAAAATCTGGCTGTGAAAAACAGTGGAGATTCTGACCATTGAGCTGAGACAGAGGGAAGCTGAAAAACCTAGACATCCCTTAAAGGGCCCGCAGACACTCACCCTGGCCTCTGGCAGAGGGGCAGCAGCTTAGGAGGTGCCAGAGACATACAGGAAAAGACTGAGCCATGTGGCTTCATGGCAAGGGCTGGAGGGACAGCTGCCATGTCCCTTTGTTAAGCCCTCCTCCAGTGCAGCCTGCAGGCGGGCACCATCTTGCTTGTGTTGACACCTCTCCACTCACGGCCAAATCTGAATCTACGTTGGCCAGTGAGATTGGCTCACCCCACCCTATGACTCACTGAGACTCAGCTCTGCCCAATTTGCAAATTGCTCATGACCATTTTGTTACTGGGCAACCAGCACCACCCTGTGCTCTCAGCAGCAGGTTCCTTCGGAGCAATAAACAGGCCTCAGCTGGTGCACCTCAAGAGACACATTTGATAATTGGCAACTAGTCCTGGCCCGAGCTACAGTATTTCTTGAACAAACCTCACGGGTCTTTGGGCCTGAGATGGGCAGTGGCTGGCTTCAGTGTGATCTGAGACTCTTGCAAGTGGCCACAGGCTCAGCATTGGCACCTTAGGGCATCCTGGGCCTTATGCTGAGTTTTCCCAAGCCTGGTACTAGTGGCAGGTGGCCTCAGTTCATAGCATAGTCTCTCCTACATGCCTCCATGTCCAACACAGTCAGTGAGCAACCACGGGTAGCTTTATAGCTCCTATCAGGTAGCCCTGGGTGGTCACAAGGAGTAGCTGAACTTGACCTGCATGGAAGCCCCTTTCAAGGGGATCCAAAACCAGCACACCCAGGAGACTAGCATTAGATTTCGAAAGAGCACTATCTAATTAGCCCCACAAGTGGCACACCCAAAGGGTGGTCTCAACAGGTACACTAGCCCCGTGGGGGCAAATGCTACTCCATGGGATCATCCCCCACACAGCAGTTCATACCCTGTGAGTGTGCCCAGTCCTCACAGCCAGTCAGCATGAGGGACAATCCCACTCACTGACGTGTCAACAGCAATCAAGACTCAACTAGAACAGGAGGACACACACAACCCACACAAGAGATGCTCTTGGAACACCTGGCATGGATGATCAGGGAGACTGACTGAGCTACTGGGCCACACAGGACACCTACTACAGGAGGCCACAAGGCTAAGACTGAGAGACATAGCAGATCTAAATAAAACACAGAAATGAACACAGAGAGTCAGCCAAAGTGAGAAAACAAAGAAACATGTCCCAAATGAAAGAACAGGAGAGAACTCCAGATAAAGAAGTAAATGAAATAAAGACAAGCAACCTACCAGATACAGAGTTCAAAACACTGGTTATAAGAATGCTCAATGAACTTAGGGGAAGAATAGATGATCTCAGTGAGAATGTCAACAAAGAGGTAGTAAGCATAAAAAAGGACATAGAAATCTTAAAAAAGAACTAGTCAGAAATGAAGAATACAACAACTGAAATGAAGAATACACTAGAAGAAATCAACAGTAGATTAGATGAAGCAGAGGATCGAATCAGTGATTTGGAAGACAAAGTAGCAAAAAGCACCCAATCAAAACAACAAAAAGAAAAAAGAATATTTAAAAATGAGGATAGCTTAAGAGACCTCTGGGACGAGATCAAGTGTAACAATATTTGCATCATAGGGGTAACAGGAAGAAAAGAGAGAAAGCAAGGGACTGAATAACTATTTGAAGAAATAATGACTAAAAACTTCTCTAACCTGGTGAAAGAAATAGACATACACGTTCAGGAAGTACAGAGAGTCCCAAACATGATGAACCCAAACAGACCCACACCAGGACACATCATAATTAAAATGGCAAAGGTTAAAAACAAAGAGAGAATCCTAAAAGTAGCAAGAGAAAGGCAGCTAGTTACTTACAAGGTACTCCCATAAGACTGTCAGTTGATTCTTCAACAGAAATGTTTCAACAGAAACATTTCAGGCCAGAAGGGACTGGCACAAAATAGTCAAAGTGATGAAAAGCAAGGACCTATAGTCAAGACTACTCAACTCAACAAAGCTATTAAAATTGAAGGTGAGATAAAGAGCTCCCCAGTCGTGAAAAAGCTAAAGGAATTCATCACCACCACTCCAATAATATTACAAGAAATGTTGAAGGGGCTTCTTTAAGAAGAAGAAGGGAAAGTTTAAAAAAAACACATAAATATGAATAATAAAATGGCAATAACTATGTCCCTATCAATAATCACTTAAAATGTATATGAATTAAATGCTCCAATCAAAATACATAGGGTAGCTGAATGGATAAGAAAACAAGAGATACATCTACTGTCTACAAGAGACCCATTTCAAATCAAAAGATACACACAGACTGAAAATAAAGAGATGGAAAAAGATATTTTATGCAAATGAAAAATTTAAAAGCTGGGATAGCAATACTTATATCTGACAAAATAGATTCTAAAAGAAAGGCTATAATAAGAGACAAAGAAGGACATTACATAAAGATAACGGGATCAATTCAACAAGGGAATATAACCCTAGGAAACATATATGCACCCATATAGGAGTACCAACATATGTCAAGCAAATGTTGACTGACATAAAGGGAGAGATTGGCATTAAGACAGCCATAGTAGGGAACTTTAACACCCCGTTACCACCAATGAACAAATCTTCTAGACAGAAAATTGATAAAGAAACAGTGGCCTTAAGTTACACCCTAGACCAGATGGATTTAGTTGATATTTTTAGAGCATTTCACCCCAAAGCAGCAAAATATACATTATTCTCAAGTGCACATGGAACATATTCCAAGACAGGCTGCATGTTGAACCACAAAACAAGTCTCAGTAAATTTTAAAAGATTGAAATCATATCAATTCTCTGATCACAACGAAACTAGAAATCAATTACAAGTAAAAAAATTAAAAATTACACAATCGAGGCTAAATAACCTGCCACTAAACAATGAATGGGTTAATAATGAGATTAAGACAGAAATCAAAAGATACCTAGAAACAAATAAAAATGCAAACACAATGACCCAAAATTTATATGACACAGGAAAAGCAGTTCTAAGAGGAAAAATCATAGCAATACAGGTCTATCTCAAGAAGCAAGAAAACCCGCATATAACCACCAATCTAAGCTTACATCTAAAAGAATGTAAAAGAACAGCAAGCAAAATCCAAAATGAGTAGAAGAAAATAATAAAAGTCAGTGGAAGTAAGTGAAATAAAGTCTAAAAAAGCAATACAAAAGATCAATGAAACCAAGAGCTGTTTCTTTGGAAAGATAAACGAAAGTGATAAACTTTTAACCAGACTCATCAAGAGAAAAAGAGAACCAAATAAATAAAATCAGAAACAAAAGAAGTGACAACTGACTCTATAGAAATACAAAAGATTATAAGAAAATACTATGAGCAATTATATGTCAGCAAATTGGACAATCTGGAAGAAATAAACACACATCTAGAAACATACAGTTTTCCAAGACTTTTTTCTTCCTAGTCAAGAAGAAACAGAAAATCTAAATTGACCAATTGCTACAATCAAAATCGAGTCATTAATTTAAAAAACTCCAACAAACAAATACCCTGGGCTGGTTGGCTTCACAGGTAAATTTTACCAAACATTCAAAGAAGAATTAATACCTACTGTTCTCAAACTATTCCAAAGAATTCAAAAGGAGGGAAGGCTCCCAAGCTCAGTTTACAAGGCCACAAATACCCTAATTTCAAAACCAGACAAAGACATTATCCACACACAAAAAAAATGGCTGATATCTCTGATGAACATAGATGCAAAAATCCTCAACAAAATATTAGCAAACCGAATTCAGCAAGCTTTAAAAAGATCATTCACCATGATCGAGTTAAGTTTATTTCTGAGATGCAAAACTGGTTCAATATCTGAAAATCAATTAATCACCTTAATAAATTGAAAGATAAAAATCATATAATCATATTAATATATACAGAAAAATTGTTTGACAAAATCCAGCATCCATTTATGATAAAAACTCTCAGCAAAGTGGAAATAAATGAAATATACCTCAACAAAATAAAGGACATCTATGACAAACTCACAGATAACATATTCAACAGGGAAATACTAAAAGAGTTTTTCTTAAGCTCAGGAACAAGACAAAGATGTCGACTTCCACTATTTTTATTCAACTTAGTATCTGAAGTCCTAGCCACAGCTATCAGACTAGACAAAGAATAAAAGGCATCCAAATTGAAAAAGAAGAAGTAAAACTGTCATTATTTGCAGATGAAACGATGCTATATAGAGAGATCTCTAAAGTTTCCACCAAAAACTGTTATAACTGATAAATAAATTTGGTAAAGTAGCAGGATACAAAATTAATATTCAGAACTTGGTTGCATTTTTATATGCCAATGATGAACTATCAGAAAGAGAAATTAAGAAAACAATCCCATTTACAATTGCATAAAAAAATACCTAGGAATAAATTTACCTAAGGAGGTAAATGACCTGTACTCTGACACTTATAAGTCACTGAGGAAAGAAATTGAAGAAGATACAAATAAATGGAAACATATACAGTGCTCACAGATAGGAAGAATTAACATCATTAAAACGTCCATACTACACTTTCCCCAAGAAGACATATAACAAACATATGAAAAGATGTTCATCATCACTAACTATTAGAGAAATGCAAATCAAAATAGCAATGAGATACCATCTCACACCTGTTAGAATAACTGTTATCAACAGGACAAATAATAATAAGTGTTGGAGAGGATGTGGAGAAAAAGGAACCCTCATACACTGCTGGTGGGACTGCAAATTGGTACAGCCACTATGAAAAACAGTATGGAGCTTCCTCAAAAAACTAAGAATTGATCTACCATATGATCTAGCAATCTCTCTACTGGGTATTTACCCCAAAGACTTAAAAACCCATATCTGAAAAGATATTTGCACAAGAATGTTCATAGTGGCGTTATTCACAGTAGCCAGGACATGGAAACAACCAAAGTGTCCTACAATACATGATTGGCTAAAGAAGCTGGACCTTGAAATAATCATGCTAAGCGAAATAAGCCAGGCAGAAAAAGTTGAAAACCACCTTACATAACTTATATGTGGGATATAAACCTGAAAGCAACATACGAACAGAATAAAGAAGCAGAAACTCATGGACATGGACAATAGACTAGTAGTTACCAGAAGATAAGGGGAAGTGGGGAGAGGGGAGGTAGATAGGGTAAAAGGGGGTCAAATATGTGGTGACAGGAAGAAATTTAACTATGGGCACTGTACACAATGCAATGTGTGTGTGTATACACACACACACACACACACACATATATGTATATATATATGCCTTACTGTATTCCTGCAACTTACTGGATTTCCTTATCCAATGTTAACATAATAAAAATAAAAATTTAAAATTTAAAAAAAGTCCATACTACCCAAAGCAATTTACAGATGCAATGCAATCTCTATAAAAAATATCAATGGCATTTTTCATAGAAGTAGAAAAAAATAATTCTAAAATTCATGTGAAACCACAACAGACCCTGAATAGTCAAAGAAATCTTGAAAAAGAAGAATGAAGTTGGGGATAATGTGCTCCCTGATGTCAAACTATAGTACAAGGTTATAGTAATTAAAACAGTGTGGTACTTGCACAAAAAATATACACGAACACAAAACAATGAAACTAACTAGAGAGCCCAGAAATAAGCCCACACCTACATGGTCATTTAATTTATGACAAAGGATGCAAGAATATACAATGAGGTAAAAACAACCTCTTCAAATGATGTTGGGAAAACTGCACAGATGCATGCAAAAAAAAAAAAAAAGAAAGGAAGAAAAGAAAAAAGAAGAGAAGAGAAACTGGATCACCTTCTTATACTACACACAAAAATAAACTCAAAACGAATTAAAGACTTAATTAAATATAAGACCTGAAACCATAAAACTTCTAGACGAAAACATAGGCAGTAACTTGCCTATGAGCCTGGGCCAAATCTCAGAAACAGGTATGACCTAGAGCATGAACAGAGAGGTACGCCTGGGGTAATTAACTAAGAAAACTGTTTTTTTATACAAATAAAGCAAAACTGATATTGCTCTTAGTAACATTTTTTTTCTGATACATCACAGCTGGCAAGAGAAACAAAAGAAATAAAGAAATGGGAATACATCAAATAAAATATTTTTGCATAGCAAAGGAAACCATCAACAAAACAAAAAGACAACCTACTGCATGGGATAAGATATTTGCCAATGATACATCTGATAAGGAGTTAATATTCAAAATTTATAAAGAACTGATATACTGAACACCAAAAAACCCAAATAATCCTATTAAAAAATGGGCAGAGGACCTGAATAGGCATTTTTCCAAAGAGGAAATACAGATGGCCAATAAACGTATGAAAAGATGCTCAGCATCATTAATGATCAGACAAGTGCAAATTAAAACCACAATGAGATATCACCTCACACCTGTTGGATGGTCATTATCAAAAAGACAACAAACAACAAGATTTGCAAAGATATGGAGAAAAGGGAACCCTCTTTTCTGCTGTGGGATTGCAAATTGGTGTAGCCACTATGGAAAACAGTTTGGAGGTTCCTTGAAAAATTAAAAATAAAACTACTATATGACCCAGCAATTCCACTTCTGGGTATTCATCCAAAGAAAACCGAAAGAGTAATTTGAAAAGATATACATGACCTTATGTTCACCACAGCACTTATTTACAATAGCAAAGACACGGAAGCAATCTAAGTGCTTATAAATGATTGGATAAAGAAGTAGTACATATATACAATGGAATATTACTTAGCTATAAAAAAATGAAATCTTGCCATTTGCAATGACGTAGATGGACTTAAAGGGTATTATGCTAAGTAGAATAAGTCAGAAAGAGGACAAATACCATATGATTTCATTTATATGTGCAATCTAAAAAAATATATCAAAATAAACAAATGAAATGGAAACAGACTCATAGATAAAGAAAACAAATGGTGATTGCCAGACAGCAAGGGGTTTGGGGGTCTGGGTGAAAAAGATGAAGGGATTAAGAAGTGCAAATTGGCAGTTACAAAATTGTCACAGGAATGTGGAGTACAGCATAGGGAATATAGTCAATAACATTGTAATAACTATGTATAGGGACAGGTGGGTACTAGATTAATGGGGGGAGGAGGTTAGTCACTTCGTAAATTATATAAATGGCTAACCACTATGCTATATACCTGAAATTAACATAAAATAGTATTGAATGTCAACTCTAATTAAAAAATAAAAATAAAAAAATAAATAAAATAAAAGTGGCCTGAAATTTGAATGTGCTCTTGATCCACTCACAGTTTTATCAGTACGGAACAACC
The DNA here is from genome assembly GCA_003508835.1 of Eonycteris spelaea. Taxonomy (NCBI): domain Eukaryota; kingdom Metazoa; phylum Chordata; class Mammalia; order Chiroptera; family Pteropodidae; genus Eonycteris; species Eonycteris spelaea. Next base: position 4,820,175 of record PUFA01000137.1, read on the forward strand.
CTTATTGGCTCCAACTACTTAAGCAAAACCTCTGCCAGATCTAACACTCTAATCAAAAGGCAGAGATCATCATACTTTATATATTTATAAATATATAAATATATAAAAAAAGACTAAAAACTAACATCTACCTATATGATGTCCACAAGAGATAAAAGACATAGATTCAAAGACACAAAGAGATTGAAGGTAAAATGATGGAAAAAGATATTCAAAATAGTATTCATAAGGGAACTCAAGAGGCAAAACTAATATCAGACAACACAGACTGACATGAAAGAACTATTATTAGAGATATAAAATAATATTTTACAGTGATAAAGGATCAACACATCAGGAAGTAAAACAATTACAAGCATATACATATTGAATAACAGAGCTTCAAAATACATGAAGCAAGAGCAGAAAGAATTGAAATCGAAATAAACAATTCCACAATAACAGCTGAATATTTCGATACCCCCCTCAAGAGACTTGAAAGAAAAACTAGATCCAAAATCAGCAAGGATGTAGAAGAGTGGAACAACACTATCAACTAATTCACTTTGACATAACACAGAACACTCTGACTGCAGACACACATTTTTTCAAGTCTCTATGTAACATTTCCTAGGAAAGCCCAATATGTTAGGTCATAAAACAGGACCCAGTGTATTTAAACAGATTAATTAAACAAAGTATTCTCTGACTACAATGGGGTTAAATAAAAAATCAACAAAAGAAATCTGAGAAATCTCATAATGTTTGGAAATTAAATAACAAACATCTAAATAACCTATAAGTTAAAGAAGATGTCACAGGGGAATTAGAAAATACGTTAAACTAAGCATAAATAAAAACACAGCATATAAAAATGTGTGGGATTCAGGTAAAGCAGTGCTTAAATGGATATTTATCTATAAATATATATACATTTATATTTATGTATAAAATATAAATCATAAATTTAAAAATTATAAATATATAAATATATAAAGAAAGCTCTCAATAATTTAATCAATAACCTAATATTCCACAATAAGAAAATAGAAAATGAAGGTCAATCTAAATACGAAGCAAGTAGATGAAAGTAATGAAGATTAGCAGAGAAATCAATGAAATATGAAAACAAAAAAAAAAGAGAGAAAAATTAATAAAAGTCAAAACAGTTCTTTGAAAAGATCAATAAAATTGAGAAGTTTTTATCTAGACTGATGAAGAAAAGGAGAAAGAAGACACAAATTTACAAAATCAGGAATGAGAAGACATCATTACAGAGCCTACAGAGATTAAAAGCATTGTAAGAGGACTATTATAAACAAATTCATGCCCCAAAAAACTTAGATAAAAAGGACAACTTCTCAGAAAGACAAAAATTACCAATTCTTACTCATGAAAAAATTAAAAATCTGAATAGGATATTCTAAGAAGTAGAGAAATTGAATTTGTTTACATCTTCCCGTAAGGATAGCTCAGAACCTGATGGCTTCAAATAACTAAAGAAGATATAGTATCAATCCTTCACAAACTCAGAAAATGGAGGAGGGAATACTTCCTAACTGAATCTGGGAGGCCAGTATTACTCTGGTAGCAAAGCCAGGCAAAGAAACCTCACAAAAAAGAAAGAAAAAAAAAAAAGAAAGAAAACTGCAGACTGGTATCCCCCAATATACATAGATACATTAATCTTTAGCAAAATATTAGCAAACTGAATCCTGAAACATAAAAAAAAGGATGATAACATCATGACCAAGTGGGATCTACCCCTAAAACTCAAGGCTGGTTTAACACCTGAAAATCAATTGATATAATACAGTACATTAATAAAATAAAGGGCAAAGTCCACACGATCATCTCAATAGAAAAGCATTTGACAAAATCCAATATGCATTTGTGATAAAAGCTCTCGACAAATTAGAAAGAGGAGAGGTGTCCCACAACCTGATAAAGGGCATGTGGAAAAAATCCATTTCTAATATCATACCAGCTGGTGAGAAAATGAATGCTTTTCCCCTAAAAATCAAGTACAAGGCAGCAATGTCTACTCTTGTCACTTCTTTGCAACATGGTACTGGGGGTTTTAGCCAGGAACATAGGCAAAAACAACAACAAAAAATAAAGTCATCCAGGTTGGAAGGAAATATATGAAACTGTCTTCATTTTCAGAAGACATAATTTTGTAGGATAAAAATGCCAAAAAAATCCACATAAAATGCATAAGAACTTAGCAAGGTTGACTGACAACAAGATTGATATAAAAAAATCCATTGTATTTTCATAAGTTAGCACTGAAAAATCCAAAAATAAAATTAAGACAACAATTCCATTTGCAATAGCATCACAGATAATAAAATACTTAGGAAAAAGTTAACAAAAGAAGTAGAAGGCTTACACACTGAGACACTGAAGCCTCAATATTGTCAAGATGGAAATTGATCTGTAAATCTAACACAATCCCTATCAAACTCCTAGTAAGATTTTTTATAAGAATTGACAACTTGAGTTTTTAAAAATTTATATGAGAAAATGCAAGGGACTTAGAGTAACCACACCAAGTTTTTAAAAGAAGAACAAATTAAGAATTTATAGACAGAAAGCAGATTAGTGGCTACCAAATTAACCTAATTAATTGCAAATGGGTATGGTGGAACTTTTGGGGCTAGTGGAAATGTTTGAAACCAGATTGTAATGACAGTCACATACCTCCATCAATTTGCTAAAAATCAATGAACTGTACACTTACAATGAGTGAATGTAAAGGTGTGTAGACCGTGCCTCAGGAAAGCTGTTTAAACTCTTGAAAATATAAGCTATAGAAACGTGACACCCAACTGCAGTCGGATTGGCTCTGTTTCGGCTTGAATCTTTGCTGCTGCTGAAGTTACGTTAGAATTTGAAATAATTATGTGACTTTAATTGCTACATCTCCAGGAAATACCTAATGATATTTTAAGAAATAAATATTCAGTAAATTTTGTTGTTTATTTATAGCGATTTACTACTAGCCGTGCTTTCTTCAGTGCAAGCTGCTGTCCTTCTCAGGGCAGAATACTACTCAGTACAAGCAGCAATTAATTAAGAGCTCAGCTCCTGCCCTGGAAGCGAGCAGAAGGGCAAAGAAAGCCTAACAGATGTCCCCAAAATGAGTGTGGTTCTTCTAGCAAATTCCCTAATTTCCACCTGCCATATGCTGGGAAATACTCACTTCCTGTCAGGAATAGCAGTAAAATAATCAACCAGAAAAAAAAAAAAAAAAAACAGAAACAAAAACCACAACCACCACAACAAAAAACCTTTAAATTGTATACACTGGCAGTTGAAATGTGTAAACATAAAAATCAACTCATGTGTTGAATCAACTTTGGTCATGACCAAGTGCAGAGGTTGTTAGATTGATAGGGGCTATTTAAAGAGGAAGATGGGTTAGGGATGGGGGTGGGTATGATATCAAGACTAACCTGGGAACACTATAGTTAACTGGCTTTGTGATAGATGAGTCCACCAAAGAAAACAGATAACCAGGAACAGAGCCACGTAATATTCTCATATGTTACAATGAAAAAAAAATACATTATACTACACTGAAATTAAGTATACGAGAAGCTAAGATAGCAAACAATTGAAAGCAGGTTTCAGCAAGCTTTTTTTATAAATGGCCAGATAGTAAATATTTTATACTTTGCAGGTCACATATATCTGTCCCTTACTCTCCTCTACCTCCTCCTCATTTTTCTTCTTCTTCAACAAACCTTTAAAAATGTAAAAACCATTCTTAGTCCAACAGCAGGCTACGGGAAAAGGCCATAGTTTTCAACAAGATGAAGAAATGATATAAACAGAAAATTGATAAACATACCAAAATAAGCTCTTACATGAAAAGAGGGAAATATAAATTAAAAGATAACATTCTGAGATAACATTGCACACCCCTAGTTTGCAAAAAAAAAAAAAAATAGTCTAAGTGTTTCAAGGGATGCAGATCAACCGAAATTCCTACACTGCTAGTAGGAGTGTAAACTGATTCCACCACTTTGGAGGGCAATTTTGCACTATATGGGAAATTTGAAGACGCACACACCGTGTAATTCAACAACTCCACTAACAGTGCTATGGAAAAAATGCGAAACCATTCAATGTCTATTACTGGATAATCAATTGTTTATAAATGAAATGCATAAATATAACATATGCATATAAATAAATAGTAGTTCAGATGAATAATATAGAATTTTATATGTATTCGCATGGACAAATACAATAAAAATTTGTTGTATCAAAAATTATATTGCAAGTTGAGACACTGTGAAGAAGCAGCTAGGGGTACTTGTTTCTCCAGGCATCAAAATATATTATAAAGCTATGGTGGTTAAGACAATATGGAATTAGTATAAGAATAGACAGATGGAACTGAAGAAACCTAGAAATGAACCTGTGTAAGTTGGAAATGAACAGCACTATAGACCAGTGGGAAATGAACAGCACTATAGATCAGTGGAAAAGGACAGCACTATAGATCAGTGGAAAAGGACAGACTTCACAATAAATGAAATGGGGACAATCGGTTATCTATAAGAAAAACATATGGAATTAAATCCTTGCCTTATACCATATTACACACATCAATTTCAGGTAAATTAAATAGAAATGTGAACAGCAAAACTTTAGAACTCTAAGAGGAGAATATCTTTATGATGTCAGAACAACAGCAACAAAAAGTTTTCTTAAATAAACCCCCAAAGTGATAACCATAAAAAGAAAAGATTGATAAATTTGACTACATTAAAATTGAAAATATTTCTTCACCAAAAACACCACTAAAAATGAAAAGGCAAGCCACAAACCAGAGGTAAATATTTGCAACATATATTACCAATAAAGGATTAACATGCACAGTATATAAAAAGTTTTTACAAATCAATAAGAAAAAAGACAAGCCCAATAGAAAAATGAACAAGGAATGCAACAGTCACACAGAAAAGAACCATAAATGACCAATAATCATATGAAAGATGATCAATATCATTAATCATAAAGGAAATAGGCTATAATAAGACATCATTTTTCCCCAGCAGATTGTCTGGTGTTGAAAAGACCATGAAACATCCAGAACACTTAAACACTGCTAGTAGAGGTATAAACTAGTCAAAACTCTGGGGCATGGTATAAGCTGGTGTAACCACTTTGAAAAATGATAATAATAAATATAATAATAAAATGACCCAGAAATTTCACTTTTAGGTATTAACCATAGAGAAATTCTTGCATATGTATGCCAGAAAAAAAAAAAAAAAACACCAATGTCCATAACAGCCTGTTTGCAGTATCCAAAACTTGAAACAACCTAAACATTCAAGGTCAGCTCAAGATGTAGGGTGTTCATCCAATGGAATATTGTATAACAGTGGGGAAAAAATCACAACTACACTCATCAACATGGATGAACCAGACAAATATATGAGCTCAAAAGTATACAGTCTTGAAAATATCTGGAGGTTTCTCCAAAAATTAAAAATGGACCTACTTTTTGACCTAGCAATTGTACTTCTAGGTGTTTATCCAAAGAAAACCAAAACAATAATTCATAAAGATCTATGCACCCCCATGTTCATGGCAGCACAATTACAATAGCCAAGATATGGAAGCAACCTAAATGCCCATTGACAGATGAGTGGATAAAGAAGTAATGGTTCATATTTACAATGGAATATTACTCAGCCATTAAAAAATAAATGAAATCCTACCATTTGCAACCACATGGATGAACCTAGAGGTTATTATGCTGAGTTAAGTAAGCCAAAGAAGATAAATACTATACAATTTCACTTATATGAAGAATCTAAGGAACAAAAAGAACAAACTAATCAAAAACAAACTCGCAAATATAAAGGACAATCAGTGACAGCCAGAGGGGAGGGGGATTGGAAGGCTGGGAGAAAGAGGTGAAGGGTTAAAGAAGTACAAATTAGAAGCTGATGGATGGTCACGGGGATGGGGAGTACGGCATAGGGAATGTAGTTAGCATTAATATAATGGCTTCTGGTGGAAAACCAGAGGAGAGAAAGAGCAATCAGGGGAATCATTTTATAAACTATATAAATGTCTAGCTAATATACTGTATGCTTGAAACTAATAATAAAATATTTTTTAAAGTATACAATCTCGGAAGAACACATACAACAAGTATTCTGCACAGTTTAAATACATTCAAAACTGAACAATATATTGTTCAGGATTACACACATTATGGCAAACTATAAAGAAATGTAAAGAAACAATAAACACTCAACTCAAGGAAGTGGTGGCTTATCATTGGGACAGAGGGAAGCCTGGGCACATCAGAAGTGTCGGCATAGTTTATTTCTTCTGGGCAGTGGGCATACAGGTATTGATTTTATTATGATGATGATGTAAATCTTACATATAATATTTATAATATTTGTATCATACATTTTATAAGTTTAAAATGAAAAAATTATGTGGCAGAAAGAAAAGTACATTAAGATACCACTCATAAATTCATAAAGCAAAGAAAATAAGAGCGTATTTGCTTTCTAGATACACACATACCTAGTAAAAACAGAAAAAACACTCCCATAAGGATACTAACTGATGTAACAGTGAGCATCTTTGGAGGAGAATGTCACAGGGATGGAGGAGGTTACTTGGAAAAGGTTACAAAGAGATTTTAACTATGATCTGCAACTTTCTACTGAAAACATAAAACAGCTCAAGCTAAGACAGCAAAATATTAATATTGTTCACTCTAAGTGTTGGGTACTGTTAAGGGTGGAAAATTTTCAAATGGCCAACTTCTGTTTATGTAATCTGCTTGCTTGTTTAATGTTAACCGGGTGTAGTTCTAGGAGATGTCCTGTGCAAAGATATGCTAATGGCCAACTTCTGCTTCCCTAAACCTGCTTGCTTGTTTGATGTGGTTTTAGGTTTTATAAGCTACCTCCTTTGGAAGCTCAGGACTGATCTCCTCTAACCCTGCGTGGTAGAGAGTCAGTCGCCAGCTGGCTAATAAAGGCTCACAATTCACCTCAATTGGCTCTGTGGGTCTTAGATTTGAGTGAACCACACAACTGGTACATAGGTGTTAGGTATAAGGTTGCCACGTTTAGCAAAAAACTAAAAAACCAAGATGTTCAGTTAAATTGAATTTCTGATAAACAATGAATAATTTCTTAGTCTATATAAATTTTAACGTAAACATAAGGACAGACTGTGTTTTATCAGCAACCCTAGTTAGTTATATTCATCTCTGTATCTGAAATATAAGAAAAATATGTTTGTCTTGTTTCTGTACATTATAACAAATTAACCGGTAATTACATATTTAGTATGCACAAAACAAAGGGAGATTACAGAGGACCTACTGCCTATGCCTTCAAGGCTTTCTGAACAGATCCATTTTCTTTGATTATTTAACTCTGAAAACTGACATACCTATCATTTAAAAATGATAATTGTCATTTATTGTATGCTAAGCTCTTGACATGCATACCTTATTTGATCTCCATAACAACCCGAGCCTGGAACTATTTTTTTTAGTTTTCTTATAGTTTCTGGTACTTCCCCAAGGCTAAGAAATTTGTCAAAGTCACACAGCTAGAGAATGGTTCCAAAGCCATTGTTCTTTCTACCTGAGAGTCCTACACACACACACACACACACACACACACACACACACACACACACACACACAGAGTCTTTTTCTGGTCCTTCATGGTCTCTCCCTGCCTGAACCTCTGAATTTCATTTTGTGTCTGATCCCCCTCTGGCAAGGAACAATTGCTGTGCTCATTTGTCATCTTTCTAGATACAGACCACCCTCCTATTTATACTTCTCTGCTGGTACTGACATATCCTTGCTTCACATCTATGACTAACTGGTGTCTTGTGGCCAGAAGGCACTCAGTACATATTTGTCAGTTGACTGGCCAGCATTTCCCTAAGGGAATTCTGGAAGGCAGCCATGGACTTGGCCACTTCTGCCAGTTCTACTTGCAACACAAAGTTCCTTGTCTCCCAAATTTCATGAAAAAGTGCTCCAATTCCTGCTGGTCTGGAGAGAACCTCTCAGGTCCTGAAGCCCCCTCTGGGTAGACACCATCTGGGAAGCCCAGAGACAATCCTCTCATGAACCTTCCATATAAACAGCCCAAGCCCATGCCTACTACTAATTTTTAAAATGCCCCAACACAAATCCTTTTTGTCATTTAGGAGAGCAGGGTCCCTTCTGCCCCACAGAAAAACAAAAGCCCTGCTGGCTTCCTTTCAAATATGCTAATTGCCCAGCTTCCAAGTTTCAGCTCAAGGCCCATTTTTATGCCTGATTAAAAAATAAAGGCCTCACAGACAATGAGGTCTTGAATGGAAATGCTGACAATGCTGATTGGTGAGAACAAACAGCTATTCCAGGAAGGAAACAAGGCAGAGAGGCTGTGGGCACCATTCTGCCTTGCCTCACACTGGAACCCCTGGCTGTCAGCCCCACCTTAAAAGTGCTTCAGGCTCCATAGGCCCCAGCCCAAGACTGACTTCTTCACTGGGGTGTGAGGAAATGTGATCCCATCTTTGTGTTTCCTCAGCTTAAAAGTAGAATGAGTTTGTCCTTTTCAGTTATATTGGAAAAGAGTTTGGATACCTGCACATGGGGGAACCGTTTCTGAAGCTCCAGATAAACAATGTGCTCACACGGACCTGGGGAACAGGGTCCCGGGAACCAGTGTACAGTTTCTCTGTTCCAGTTGGTGCTGGCTCTTTGTTCGAAGGAAGTCCAGGCAGTATTTAAAACAGTAGCCACAAATAACAGGCTTTCCGGAGCGTCTGAAATAAGCCTAAACTACGGTGAGTGGATGGACTTCACAAACATCACTTTACTGTGTGACGCTGAGAGCTAACGTCATAATCCAAAGGATCTGGGCCCAAATACAAAATTGTAACAGCTCCATCTGGCTGGTAGTTTTAATGTTCTGTGTCCACAGAGGCTGCACCCCCTATTCTCACCAAATGAGTGTGAAGCGAGTCCATGTTATCATCAGCAAATGTGAGTCCATGTTATCATCAGCTTTCACTTAAATTTGCTAGTGAAGTAGGTATTATTGTCCCCATTTATGGTGAGGATTGCAAGCTTCAGAGAGGTTAGATCAATTAAATCAGTTACCCTAGACCACACTGTTAGTAAGTGATAGAGATGAAATTCAAAACCAAGAGTGAGAAGTGATGGGGTTCAAGACACGCTGCCCCAATTATGGCATCTTAGCACATTGAAACATGAAGCTGAAGGAGTTTGAGAAAACCAGATGCAGGAAGATGGCTCTGACTTTCCTTTGACCCTTCTCTCCTGAAATAATCATAAGACCCTCATGTGACAGGGTCCCTCCCTGTACCCGGAAGGAAAGAGCATCCTTATCTCCAGGAACAAAGGGACCCCAAGAAGAACTTAGGTAAGTTTCCAAAACTTACCTCCCATACTTTGACCTCTCACATTTCTATGCGACAGCCCTGGTCATCAAACAGCATAAAGGTACTCAGGTCCAACTTTCTCCGCGTCTTCTCTTCCTCATGAAGACTCCCATGTCACATGAAATTCACATAAATGCTTTCCTCCTGCTGATTTGTCTTCAGTCAGTTTGGTTTTCAGACCCAGCCAGGGATACTAAAAGGGTGAAAGAAAACTTTTTCCTCCCCCACAGATGCTACGCTGCCCTACCCTTGCTGCTCAAAGAGTGGGCTCCAGACCACAGCATGTGGCTTGCTTGAAAACTTCTCAGAAATGCAGTGTCTCGGGCCCACCTGAACTGGAATTTGCGTTTTCACAAGATCTTCAGGGCTTCATGTACATATGAAAGTTTGAGAGGTGCTGACTCACATCCCATCCCTTCTCATGTGACCCGGCTATGGTGCAGGAAGAGATGAGCATGGAGCTTTGAGGACCTTGGAAGATAAAACTGGGCGTGACTTAAAGATCCTAGGAGAGCGGAGGGCCAGGTGGAAGGATATGAAGGATTCAGCATCACAGTTATGTTATGTCTCAAAGGACTGCCTACCTTGGGGGCAGTGTGAAAAAGAATAAAGTGATAGCCTCTGGGTCTAGAGCTATTCGAATCCCAGGAAATTTGTTACATTTTCTGAATCTCAGTTTCTTTATCTCCAAAATGAGAATAATGCTACATCGTAGGTTGTTCTGTTATTGAATAAGACTGTATAGGGGTGTGTGTGTGTTGTGTGTGTGTGTGTGTGTGTACACGGTAAAACATGACTGGGATGTCGTAGCTCATTAAGAAGTGGGTACACATTAAATATTAATATCCATATTAAATCTTATGTCATCCAGAGTTTGAGGATACTGTGAAAAGAGTTCTCTTGCAAACAACAGCAACTACTCTGGCCAGTTCAAGGGCTTCATGACTGAACAAAAAATCGCTGTAAGAAGCCTGTTCAAGTGAGAACTCCCAGGAAAGTTCCCATGCACAGAAGCACCTTTGAGCCACACTTGCCTCCACAGCAGAATCCAACACCAGCAAAGTGACTGCATTACCCTCTGCTGGCTCCCCTCCCTCTAGGCCTGGTCCACTTAGTGTCTCATTGGTGGAGCCTGGATCACAGTCAGAACCAGGGTTGCAAGGAAACCTGGGGAATATAGTTGTTAGCTCTCCAGAGGCTACAGAACCAGGAGGCACCCCAGAAGGATGACAGGGGACAATGTTAAGTATCCACCAAAGATAGTCTTTACTATGCCCTAACTAGCATGATTTGAGTCAGAGACTCATCTGTGGGGTGGGAATGGTGGGGATAAGGACATGTTGGTAGGAGTGAATAACTAAACAGCAGAATGTCCCCAGGAACTGCAGAGCATCCAATAGGTAAATCCATTCCAAGGACTGTATTGGATTTGCACCTGCAGGGGGAGTGCAGGGAAGGCTGCTGGCAGGACCTTCTGGGGTGACATTAACAGGCAGCTTTTTTCTTTGTGTCCATGCCTGCTTACTCACTCCTTGGCACCCGCCTGGAACCCACATTCCATCTGGGTACCCCACACTCCCACTGTAGGGCCCAGCCTGGCCTGGACTCCTTTGGCCATACCACTTGATCAGAATTAACTCACTAGAATATGTAAATGAGGGACCAAGGGCTTCATAAGTTATGTAGTCCCAGGGAGGAGTCTGAACTTTCCAGTAGTGAATTTCAAGGCCATGGGAGCATGTTAGCAGAAGGTGGACCTCCACCAGTCGGGGTGCTGTGAGATAGAGTCATGTACTGTGCGAAGTGTTGGACCAAATAGCCTGTAAGGCTCTTTCTAATTCCAAAAATGTACAATGTCTTAAGGTCCCAGAGAAGGACTGTCACAGGAGGAACTGAGGCACATGGTAGACAGATAGGGAAGATTCAGAGCTGGGGTTCTCCACAACCTGCCAATCGATGTCTGCCTACCCCACTGACTTAAGCACCTGACCAAGGGGCTTCCCAGAATTGCCCCCATCCCTTATCCAGAACAAAAGCATTGTTCTGTATGTAATTGACCTGAAACAGTTAATGCCTACCCAGAGGGGCTTTGGCTCTGAAAGGATCACAGGAATGCCTACTTCTGCAAACCTACCAGAGGTGACACATAAATAGATTCTTTCTGTAATATTATGAATGTCCGTGGACCAGAACTGGCTGAAAATTTGAAAAAACAAAACGGAACAACATTATGTGTTGTGGGGAGCAGATAGGATTATAATAGGTTTCTTTTTCTTTTATTTGGATTTCTGTGACTATTTTTATAAAGTTTCTTAGCAGACTTCAGGAAAAAAAATCATTTCCCTGGACTTAAGGGGCACTGCATTAATCATTGTACTAGGAAGATGAAGAGCATGGTCTTCAATGTGTTTCCTTTTGTCTTGGGAGGTTAAAGGCCATCAGTGGGTTTAAAGGCTTCAGGCCAACACAGTTCCAAATCCAAGCTGATGGAGCCTCAGACTCCATGGCCATCTGTTTGGGTTTGATGAGGCTAGGTGAGCAGGATTGGTTTCAGTTGTTGTTATCCGCACAGCAGCCAAGGAGACAAGAAGCTCTGGGCCTTTTCTGTTTTTTCAAAAACAAAAGTATTTTTCACAGTCAACCGGCTCTGGTGCCGAATTGCTGGGTAGAGATGGCGGGCTGAACACCTGCCTCTGATTTTGATCTCTCCTGAAACCCTGCTAACCTATAATAAAGAGAACAGGTGAGAAGGCAACAAAGTTTTGGAGGCTGGGAAGCAGATGAAAAGCAAACTCGGCAGTGCAGAGAGGTCAGATTCTGCACAATTGCCATTGCAGCACCCTCAAAAATCTAAAGAAATAGCTGCAGCAGGCACTTCCGGAAGTGAAGGTAAAAGGAGAAGGCTGGAAAGGGTTGGAGAAACACCTGGGTTTGCAGGTCTGTACCACTCTCCTTCCCCTCTCCCCCCACCTCCCTCTTACCACCACTGCCCTCTCCCCCCAAAACACAACACTGTTAGGAGGCTGGAGATTTAGTCTGTGGAGAAAGCAAATGGAGAGTCTTGGAACTGGGGACATCAGGCACAACTGAGGATGTGTTATGGCAGCTCTAGCTGGCTAAATACTCAACTAACCTCTATCCTTCAGGTCTCTGTTTAAACCACATTGACTTTTTAAAAAAAATCATCTCTGATGCCCCACTCCTGTACCACATTCCTATTTGGATAGAACCCCTGGTGCTCAGTCTCATGGCAGTTGTGTTCTTTTTTGCAGTACTTGTCACAATAGCGCTAATTCCTTGTGTTACTATTGCTACATTCTTTGCTAGACTATGGTTGATAAAGGTGGAGACAACTACTTTGTCGTTCGTTGATGAAAGCCCAGTATCTATCTAACACATGGTCCAGAACATACTAGGAGCCTAATGAATATTTTAAATATGTAATCAAAAAAGCTGTCCCTGAATTTGAGGAAATCTTCTGGAGCAGTTTTTAAGTTTTGTTTTTAACTCTACAATCTTACAAAAGAAAGGAAATAAACCTTAGACTCTACATCGCCCTTTCTAATTTGAAATGCTCAACTTGTCAGTGCTCAAATATACAGTTTATGTTGCAGTAATCAGGCTGCCTTACATTCTGCCATTTTTACTACAGTGGAGAAGGCTCCAGGAAAACCTCCCTCGTGGGAGCTGGGAATCCAATGAAATATTCTTATCACATGCCTTTTTCCCTTGGTCACCAGACTGTCCCTTAAAGTAGTTCAAGCCTGTAGGTCCTAAGTTACATACAAATGGTACAATGTGTAATTGTGTGGTAGTTTGAATGGAAAGTCTGTGATTGATGGTTAGTGATAAATCTGAGCAGATGATAGTTCATCTGTGCATGTGTGGGCTAGCCTGGAGTACCCGGCCTCTCTCCATCAGAGCCAGGACTACACCCAACAGTTCCACAGAAGAAGCAGCTCTCGGGCCTGGGCTGTTTTTGTACACTTCCTAACATCTGCTGGTGGAATTATCTTATCTCCTGGACTAAATGTTTGTGTCCCCTCAAAATCCATATGCTAAAGCCCTAATCTCTAATGCAATGGTGTTGGAGGTGGCCTTTGGGTGGTAATTAGGTTTAGGTGAGGTCATGTGGATAGAGCCCCCACAATGGGACTAGTGCCCTTATAATAATAGGAAGAGACCAGAGCCCCTCTCTCTGCCCTATAAGGGCACAGCAAGATGACGGCTGTGTGCAAACGGGGAAGAGAACCCCAGATGAGGAAGTGAACCAGTTGGCACCTTGGTCTTGGACTTCCTAGTCTCTAGCACTGTGAGAAATAAATTTCTGTTGTTTTAGTTACCCAGTCTATGGTATATTATTATAAGCAGCCAAATGGACTCATACTGCCTCCAACACTCCCTCCTCATAAATCTGCACTGTATTCTCTCAAGTCAAGGGCCTATCCACTTCCTTCTGGGGTCTTGGCAGAGGCAGCCATTTTAATGCCCATGGATTACTATTGATATACCACAATTGACTAAATCATTCCCTATTGTTAATTCCTCGAGTTGTCACCAAGTTTTCTGGTCTGAACATTTTTAGACTGATAGTTTTTTTCTAACTTTTAGATTTTTCCTCAGAGTAGTTTCCTGATAAAAGGGTATGAGTTATTTATGGCTCTTATATAAAGCCATATTGCCTTGCAAGGTGCCAGCAATGTGCAATGTGATAGTCTGCCCTATCATGCCCCATCAAAACTAGATCTTGCCATTTCTTTACTTTAACTAGTTTAATAGATACATAATGGGCACTTAGATTTACTTTACTACTTATTTCCTTTTGTGAACAGTTGTTTAGGCTGTAATTTTAAAAATGCCAACACTCAGAACATCAGTTATTATTCTACCAAAAATCAGAAATCTTTACTTGAAGACCCATAGTTTTAACTCTGACACAGCACTTTCCTCATTCTCAAATCTACAACTTATTCATTTTAAATATTAGCGATACTTCAAGGGATTTATGGTAACAAATGGTAAAAGCAAAAGCAAACAAATGAACAAATAAGGAAACACTTCCATTTCCAACATGGGCCTTCTCAACGTCACTGTGTTCATGGCAGGCCATCTAGTGGATCCCCATGGGAAAAATGCACAGTGGTGTGGGAAGGAGGCCATTTTCCCATGAGCATACAGACTGGGCAAGCCTTTCAGGACAAATGCTGGCTCAGAGTTACGTCCCTCACAGGAGGAAGACTTGTGCATTTCCTCAAATCCCAATCATCTCTTGTATATTATCATTTCATATTTCTTCGGGGAGATGGTGGGCTGGCCTCTTCCTGATGTGGGTCTGTAGAAACCAGAAGAGAATAAAAAAACAGTTGTTACATTTACTAAACTGTACAAAGTTGGGGACTCAGTTAAAGGTATGAATTTCTAACACTCATACATATACACAAGCAAACTACAATTCCCATAAACTGAGGTGCCAGCATTAGGCAGTTATTTGCTCACCAAATATTAGTCGAGTTCCTGATATATGAGCAATACCACGTTCACTTTACAGATGGCTTTGGCTGAGACCTGTAGTCTAAAGGAAGGAAAAGAATTAGCTGTGAAAGTAGTTAATGGTGGAAAGGAATAAGATTTGAGGACCAGGGTTCACTCTGTGACCCTGAGAATCAGAGAATCTGCCATGAGGGAGGTGGAACTTTTTTTTCTCATAGGTTTATTTTCAGTTTTAATGAAACAAAAATAATTCATGTTTATAAAAATCGAAAAAAGCAAAAAGTGGACTACCCTCTCCCTCCCCCATGTACGTCCATTCTTGACAGATCACCACTGTTTGGAGGTTGCATCATATAATTACAGAAGGCAGATTTTAAACTGGGCCTTAAAGGATGAAAAGATTTGGCCAGTAGAGTAGAATGGCAGAGACTCTGGAATAGGAAGAGTTAACTCTAGATGGACACCCAGCCCGTTATCATTATGATAGTCTGATTTTCTAATAGTCTGCAGTCCCTTGAGTTTCTGGTAACACTCATAATTTAAAAAAAAGAAGAAAGAAAGAAAGAAAGAAAGAAAGAAAGAAAGAAAGAAAGAAAGAAAGAGAAAGAAAGAAAGAAAGAAAGAAAGAAAGAAAAGAAAGAGACGGGTAAAAACTAGTTAATTCATTCCAGATACCTGGCTTTCTTCAAATGCCCCAGATTTTTTTTTTTCATTTTTGGTTTGACCACAAAATGAACCCAAAAATATGACTCATAAGCCTTCACCTTATGAATGTTCTATTCCAAAACCTTTCACTTTAAGAAGTCTTTATACTTCATGCAAATCCTCAGGCAACTCAATATTTTCCTGCTCTTGCTGGCCTTTGAAAGGAAGAGTTGCATTTGTCTGTTAGTATGGGAGAAGTTACTAGCAGCCTCATTCTTTGCAGATCTCCTGGACTCATATACCTGCCCTTTTTCTAGACAACCTGTATTTACCTCTGACTGTGTACTTAATCCATATTGTAAATTGCTATTAATTATTTGACCATATGCAGACATAAATCCATGAAGCCTGTCTATTCATTGTGGTAAGCTTGATGCCTAGGGTTTCAAATACTTGCAGAATGAATGCATGAATAATGACCGATGACCCACAAAAAATTCTCTATTCCAGAAGTGGCTACGAGTAAGAGCATTAGCCACTAGATGCGTGTGATGACATGATAAATCACTGACAGCTAAGCACTACTCCCACACAGGAAGTCTGTTATGTCTCCTTTGTGAATATCCCACTCACTCATTCTTGAGGAAAGTTAGAACTTTCCAGGATCAAACTGTTCTATACATGACACATATTCTCACTGACCTTTTTCCTGCCACCACTTCCCCAGTCAGTGGTGACCAACAGTTAGCATATGCCACAGAATCATCACCAGCATATCTCCCAGATGGTGTCATTCCATGGCCTGTGCCTACCTTCCTTACCCCAGACCTTCAGAAGGAGGCAACCTGCTGCACAGCATGTAAAGCTCAAACACAGACAACGTCCCGCCCTGTGTCCCCCCCGCCCGGAGCCCCTTGCCACTTGACTTCTTAAGTCGTGTTTCCTGTTTCTCTTTCCTTAACTCTTTAGTCCCCGATGTCCTCCTCAGCCTCTGATCCTGTGTTAGCCCAGAAAAGGCTAGGTGCTGCTACAGAAACGATCACTCTAAAAACCTCAGTGACTTAATACAGTGTTTATTTCTTGCTCTTGCTCCATGTCTACTGTGGGTCAGGTTTCTGCTCATCACAATCATTTAGGGACCTGGGTTGACAGGGATACCTTCTCCACGCACAATTCCATGATCGCTGAAGGTGATGAAGGCAATATGGCAAATTGCACAAAAGGCCCTAATGCTTATGCTTACTTCATTGGCCAAAGCAAGTCACATGACCATGCCTAATTTCACTGGGTGCACAGAAGTACGATCCTACCAGGTGCTACCAGGAGAGCTGGAATATTTGTGCATGGCGTTAGTGACTACTCTCCTTTCATTGGCAACATGATCGGACGTGTTTGTCAGCCATGCTGACCTTGGCTGTCCTCCCTGACTCTCAGCTTTGCTTGCTCCTTCCGTTCTAATCCGCCCACAGTTGCAGGGAGAAAATCGCCCTGGCTGAGGAAACCAGACCACTGCTTCCTGCCAGAGGAAGGAACTAATCATTCATGCAAGATCAGAGTCGTCTTATTAAATGGAATTCTCAGAGGGTTTCCAAACACCTTCTTCACCAGGAGTTTTCATTCAGCCAGCCAAGTAAGTGCCATGAACATTCCCTAAGCCCTTGTTATGTGCCAAGGACTCTGGAAGGAGCTGGAGTTGCCCCTCTGAACCACACACAGTCCTTGCTATTAAAGAACTAACATGCAGGCAGGCTGACAAGAAAGAGTCCAAAGCAAGTCGTGCCTCCTTCACCATCCCAAGACCTCCAGGGTGGTGGTGGGGAGAAGCATTTCGGGTGGGGGGGCCACTGGGAAATCTGCATCAGGGGATCAGCCATACTTGGAACAAAGCTGCTACTAGTGGTCAGGGGTCAGCCCCTTCTGTTCTCTTCAGCTGAGAAGTTTGTCAGGAAATCATGGCACTGACCACCCTGAGGCTTTCCTATGAGTTGCCAGCTGAGATGGCCAATGCTCTTGACATGTATTGGAGTTTCACTTTCTCCACTTACAAATGTGCGATTCTGGGCTATTTCCTCAGCTGGAAAGTGAAATTTTGTGAGGATTAAAAGAGATGGTATATATGAAGCACTGACCACAGTCCCCTAAGTGCACGAGACAGGCAGGAGGTGGATGCAGGAGACAGGTAGGAGGAGGTAGTCTAGTGCTAATGTTATCAGAAGCGCATCCAAGTACCTGCCGTGGTTACCCAGTGAATGTGACATCGGAGTGATTGATTTTTAATCCCCTTCCATCTTTTACAACAAAATGTGTGTCCGTGGTAATCATTACATGGAATAAATAATATCAGAGAAAGAATGCAATATAATTTTCCTCTTATTAAACTTTATATAATCATGACAAAAAACATAAAACATAAAATAAATACCCAATACAACAAAGGAAATAAATCTCCAGTACAACAAAGGAAAGAAGCAATGGGTTAGTGCTTTTTAATTACATTAACATATTTTTTTGTAAAGGAGGAAGATGTTTACCTAAAAGTTGGTCTGTGGTTAGCAATAGTATAGTTTAGTAACAATTGAATAAAAGGTAAAATAAATAGAAAAAAACAAATATAAATTTTAAATATTCATATTTTTGAGTATTACTCAAATCAAATCATATATTTCATGGATGAAAAATTTGTACATAACAAAGATATCATATCTTGCAGTTTGCATTGCTTTATTATTTTAGATTTTTAACATAAAAACTCTAAGTGATCATACAGAATCAGAATGGAAGGAACTCATTCATTTCTTCAGCTTTGCAATCACTCTGCTATCACTGCTTATTTCAAAGATACCTTTTGAATGCAGGAATATGTAAAGGATTAGACATGAACTTGAAGTGAACTTACTCAGAAGAAACACAAGCCAGTTTGCTCCAAAAGGAATGGGTGTAGCTGAGTTTGGGATAATCCAGGGCCAACTGTATGACTGGAAGTCCTCTGAATTAACTTTCCCAGAATGCACAAGTTCAGTAAGGACTGTGGTGGACTGAATTCTAAGGTTGCTACCCAGGTTCAGCCCCTGCCATGCACTTTCTCCTGTTATTCAATCAAACACTAATGTAGGTCCTGCTGTGAGGGACTTTGTAGATGTAATTAATGTCTCAGATCAGTTGGCCTTTTAGGAAGATTTTCCAGGTGGGCCTGGCCTAATTACACGAACCCTTTAAATCTTGGTATAGAGATCAGAGATGGAGAAAATCAGAGATCCAAAGCAGGAGAAAGATTCGATGAACTGTTGCTGACTTGAGGATGGAGGGGCCACCTGGCAAGGAATGTGGGTGGCCTTAGGAATCGAGAGCAGTCCCTGGCTGACAGCTGGCAAGGAAATTAGAACCTCAGTCCTACCACAATGAAGAACTGAATTTTGCCAACAACAAAAATGAAATCAGAAGTGGGTTTTTAATTCATCAGAGTAGCTCAGGTTGTCCCAATATCTTAGCTAAAGTGATTAGTGTTTCAGTGAATAGCGGAGTACTGACGTGTCTTCGAGATACTGATTTCATACCCAGAAATAAGTGTTGTTTTCAGCCACTAAATTTGTGGTGATTTGTTATGCAGCAATAAAAAAAATAATGCAATGAGTAGGCAATGTAAATATGTTAAAATTTAGGTAAATACTACTAAAAATCTATAGCAATTGCACCAATTGTTTAGAACTTAAACCAAAAAAAATGATTTTTTTGTAGGAAAGGAGTATTTTATCACAGACTCTGTTTAGAATTGCTAAATCATGGTGATAATAAAAAGCTGGCCACCTTTTAGTTTTATTATTATTTCTTTGTAGATGACACATCCCTGTACTGCCTGCAACTGAGGCAGCTGTTCTCTTTGCTCTGCCCTTAGTAAACCACTGAGTACCCAAAACCCAAAGGGAAGAAGAACCTTCTAGATCAGGTAACCACTTAGCAGCAGAGCAGAAACCCAATCCCAGGCCCCAGACTCCTAGCCCCTCTCCCTGTTAAGGGGCCCTTCATTTCAATTAAAGCTACAAGTTTTTGAGACAGAGTTGTGCCAAATCTCCTATACATTTTCTGGTAAATTCTTAGTAAGTTAACCAGCTAGGACCCATCAGTAATCACTGGCAAAAAAAAAAAAAAAAGGCAAACTGTGCCCCAAATGAACACCTAATTAATTTAATATTACTTATACTAACTGGATATAAGTAAGGCTGCTTAGGCTGCTATCTGTCTTAGTTTATTCAGGTTACTTTAACAAAATACCATAGGCTGGGGGAGGGGAAAACTTAAACAGACATTTATTCTTACAGTTCTGGAGGCTGGAAGTCCGAGATCAAGGTGCCAGCCAATTCTGTTCCTGGTGAGGGCTCTCTTCCTGGCTTGTAGACAGCCACCTTCTTGCTGTGTCCTCACATGGCAGAGAGGTCTCGCTTCATTTAATTATGAGGGCCCTAATCCTATCACCCTCAAGACCTCATCTACACCTCTAAATACACCTCCAAATATCATCGCATTGGTAAGGGTCATTTATCCCATACTTGCTTCAGGGACGAAGAAGATCCAGAGTGCCACATAGCACATGTGCTGTGGCCATTTAGAGATCTCATCCTCCGGGGTTCTACTGTAAGACCATGCAGTATTTTAATAGTTAGCTGCTATCTTTTTTGTGTTTCTCTGCCCACCACAGCCTCTCTGCTATGCAGATTAAGATTCATCGAGCCTTTTTCTTCTGGGATTTTGATATTTCTGCTTATTTCCCACAAAGGGGAGCCCAGAGCATGCCTCCAATCTAGTCCTATCTCCTCACCATTCCTCCCATTCTGCATCACACAAAGTCTAGGAACTGGATGAAAAAGGCAGTTCTTTCTTTAGAGCAGAAAAGAGCAGAAAAGTAGAAACTGAACAGGCAAAATCAGATTCTCTTAGGGGAGAGAAAGAAGGGAACAATTTAATCAGTTTTCTCTCTGGCTAAGCTCTGAGCACTTTACATTGTTATAAAACACTCCTTTCTTGAAGTCCCCTCCCGTGAGCCTCCATGGAGTCCTGTGGACACTCTCATAACATACCCTCCGTCTGGCTCCCCGTTGCTCTTGCTTACCTGTCTCCCACCCACGGTGAGCTGGGCTGTTGCACAGCACCTGTGGTCCGTCATCAACATTTCATAAATATGAATAAATGAATGCATGAATGCATAATCAAATATTAGATAAATGGGCGTTTCTCCTCTATGGTTATTAAGCTGCTTATTTTCTTGTGTTGGCCCCACTCTCGGCCCTTGAATCTAGAGATTGCGTCTTTTTCACCTCTGCACTCAAACATACTGTGCTCGACACATGGCAGACATTTAGTAAATACCCACTGAGCAACAAGGAACATGGCTTTTCCCTCAGCCTTGCTATCAATACAGACTTCACAGATTGTCAGTGGCTACCTAGCTTTCTACTCGGGTTTCCATCTTATTTCACTTATCGTAATACACTGTAGGTCCATCTGGGTTGCTGTAAATGGCAAGATTTCATTCTTTTTTATGGCTGAATAATGTTCCATTGTAGATATATATTGAAGAGCACCAAGGCTGCTTCTGTTTCTTGGCTATTGTAAGTAACATTGCAGTAAATATAGGGGTGCGTACACCTTTTTGAATTAGTGTTTTGAATTTCTTTGGATAAATACCCAGAAGTGGAATTTCTAGGTCATATGATAGTTCTATTTTTAATATTTTGAGAAATCTTCATATTGCTTTCCATAGAGGCTGCACCAATTTGCAATCCAGAAGCAGAGCAGAGGGTTTCCTTTTCTCTATATCCTCACTGACACTTGCTGTTTGTTGTCTTTTTGATGATGGCCATTTGACAGGTGTGAGGTGGTAGCTCACTTCAGTTTTAATTTGCATTAGTGAAAACCTATTCTTGTTGTTGCTACTTCTCCCAAACACTTTGAGCTTAAATCCAGGAAACCTCTTTGTCACTTATTGATCATGTCCATCTCCAAGAAAATGTGCACAAAACAGCTTTTATTTGCAGGAGTGTGTGTGTGTGTGTCTCAAAAACAGTAAACTCCTTCAAGGAACTTTTGTGGGTAATAATCTAGAATAAAGCAGTGACCAGGATCAAGTCCCCATCCTCAGGAACAACTTAAGTTGGGCCATGTGTCACTCATGACCACCTGTCTATTCAGCTTTTCCATCACTGTGGCTGTGAGGTCACCTGACCGTCCACCTGACCAGGAGCCAACTGGTTTTGATAGTTGAATTAGATATGTTTCCTTCAGGCATGACAGACAGCTTAGTCTCTCAGCTCCAGCGGCTTGTTTTTAAACTTACCTCAACTAGCATTATTTCAGTATATGCAGCACAGAAGTGTTTAAAGTGCACTTGTAAAATAATGTGAAAGCTACTTCTGTAAATAGACTACAGAGAAGAATTCTCTTTTGAAAAAGCAATATATGTTCTTATTTATCCACTCACAAGATGCATGAGAATGACTTTCGGAAATGTTTTTCTCAAAGGTTACAAAACTGGCATCGTAGGTGGCTCTTCGATTTGGGAATAAAAACTGAGCAGATTGGCCTCTTAATTTACAGACGAATCTAAGCCTGGGAATACAGTCTAGAATTTTGTAGGCAGTTACTAACAGCTGCAAAAAAAAACCCCCTGTGGTTCCTAGCCAGAGAAGAGTCATCATAAAAATGATAGCAATGGAATCTGCAAGGGTTAGGGAACAGCGAAGATGAAACAGTGATCAGACTCGTTTTGGCCATAATAAACACATTGCACGGTGACTGGGCTTTCTGGATTGAACTTCAACTCAGAAAACCACTGTGAGCACCTATTATGTGCCAGGGGTGTACATAGACCATAAACATAAGCTCAGTCACAGAAAAAGCCCCTTTCTTTTAGAAGCACTGTCAAGAGCTTTCTCATCAGGGGTCGGGAAATCTCCTGGGAAAAAGAAATGTCGTCTGTCATCTGTCATCTGTCCACAATTTGGATATATGGCAGTGAAAGAAGAATGGAGGAACCCAAGGTAACTCAAGGCTTTCTGGCATAGATATTAGGCCAGGAAAAGCAAGGCTAAGACCTCAGCAGGAGGCATGGTTGGGAGTCGGGACTGCTTTTAAAGAACATCTGACATTGGAGGAGCCTGCAGAATTTTGTATGAAATATTTTATATTTTCAGTTCTGTTGATTTTTTAAAACACTACAAACACACCCATTTCACACTCTTTTAAAGGCAGATTGCTAATCTTTTACAGCGGAAGTTCTTAAGTTATTCTCAGTGACAGACTTGGGTTTGTGTGGACTCACAGCGCTCCTTTGTTCTCTCATCACCCAGATAATTTCTGGTCACAGCTGCAGATCTGTGGTTGTAACTGATCTCTTGCAAAATAGCCATAAAGTTGCTGAAATTATCCCTTTAAAATTTTTATTTCATTTCATGACATAAAATACTTCAGCTTTGTTCTGTGGCTACATCTCAATTCCTGGCACTTCCCCAACCATGCTATATTGTCAAAGAGCTTCATGCATTTTTAAACAAAATGATCCTACTTTCCAGAGCTTTTTATTTATTTTTCCAGGGACATCAACATTTTAAAGATCAACTACACTTGTGAAAAAATCTAGAATGTAACTGTTACTCCCATTACCCACAGCATTGCATGTAGACTTTTTACTTCTCTTTTGAACGCGTTGTTGGAAATAATTCAATCTTTTGTCTTTCTGGTAAGGTCATTGTTTTTCAGCCTGCCATTAATTAATTTTTCTTACATGCCTATTTGTTGCTGCTTAATAATTGCCCAACTCCCACAATATCCAGAATATAGATAAGGATGTAACATCAATCCCTACCCTCTAAGAAATTATATTTTAAAATATCAGCTGCAAAAGTGTATGTATCACAAACTACATTTTCAAAGGCCTTTCATAAAATATAGGACCCGCACATGGTAAAAATTTACCCAAACAATTAATTAACAATTAATTAATTAATTAATGGATTGATTGATTAAAAGACAAAGGAAAATATTTGCAAAATATCTAACTGAAATGGATAACATCCACATTATAATCTTTATTATAGAAAGGGCTCTTACCATTCAATACGAGAAAACCAAGCACCCTAACAGAAAACCAGATAAATAATAGAATTAATTAATTAATCCACAAAAGAAATTCAAAAGCCATGAAACATGTGAAAAATAGAAATAAATTTACTAAAAAACAAAGAAATAAGTTAAAATAGAAGTGAGGGAATAGCACTGATTAGATTAACGACATTTTTTTTTTAATTGGCTTAAAAAACAAACTACAAACATCTAATGCTGACTAGAATATGGAGAAATGAGCAGACATTCTCAAACACTCGTGTGTGGTAGAAAAATAGAAACATTTCTACAGAGCAATTTGACAATATCTATTAAAAATTTAAACATGCATTCCATTTCTAAGAAATATACCAAGGATCATCCAATTATAAAAGAACTCTATAGAATTTGCCTCATTCCTCTATTGTTTAAAATGAGAAGAGCAGATACAATTTTCTGTTTGTTTAATAACAAAAATATCTTATTTACCTTTATAATAAAAGTAGAAAGTTCTCACCATCAAGAGGAAAAATAAAGTATGTGATTGAAGTTTTCCAAAAATTAATAGCATGTTCTTCATTTATGTATAGTAAAGAGAAGAAACAACACCTCATTCATTTGATATAATTTGGGGAATCTGGAGGTGACTGAGTATTGGGGAGTGTCTGCCAAGTATTAAGACAACACAAAGGTCATTTTAAACCAGTGTAATATTAAACCTAAGAAAGCATTTTGAAGTTGAAATACAGTTGGATTTGTTGTCATTTATGGTAGAGTCATTTGTAATACATTTGTTAATTATTCATGTGATAGTAGCATTTGTAAAGTAAATTTAAGCATCATGGAAAAAATTAATATTAGTTTTTCAAATCCATTTTCCATAGCACAATGTTTAATTTAAACCTGTGACTAAATGAATGAATACTTACCAATTTATTATGAGTTTTGTTGTGACTTTTTAATCTATAAATTGAAAGAGTCAATAATATAGTTTTAATGTATTAAATAAATTTTGCAAATAACCTAACCTTGGAGAAATTCCATTGCATGTAATTTAAAACTGACAAGTTCTCTGTTGTATACTGTATATCATTTGATTTCCTAACCCCTTGTATTTTTGCTTGTCCGTTTTATGTTTTGTTGTATTTATTAAACATGAAAAAAAAACTATACGAAGTTTAGATGACAATAAAAGAGTGACTGCATTTCCTTTCACTTTCATTTTGGGACATCATTAAACAGGCCTGCTCAAGTACTGATTTTCTAGAGGATGCACCTTTTCTGGAATTAATAATTACTACTGATTATGGCCTGGATTTTTAATTGTAAAGATTAGCAAAGATTTCTGTTTGGTAAAAAGGTTACAGTTTTCTTGCCCTGTTAGGACATTAACCAGTAGTGTCTCTAATGGTATTACAGGCTGAATTGTGCCCTTCCCCCATAATTCATATGTTGATGTCCTAACCCCCAGTATCTCACCATGTATTTATAGGTATGATTTTTAAAGAAGTAATTAAGTTAAAATGAGGTTAGGAGTGTGGTTCTTAATTCAGTCTGACTGGTGTTGTTACAGGAAGAGATTAGGACAGAGATAGGTTCAGAGTGAAGAACACGAGAAGACATGAAGAAGATGATGGTCCTGCCAACACCTTGATCTCTGATGTCTTATCCCCAGAATCATGAGGAAATAAATTTCTCTTGTTGAAGCCCCAAGTCTGTGGTACTTTATGTTAACCAACACACTTAGCAAGTCATTTCATCATGCCTTTCCTGATTAATTCTTGAATTGAATTAATTCTTCTTTGAAACAGCTTTAATGTCCAGCTCAATCTCGCACTAACATGTCAAATAAACCTTCTATATTTGTATAAAAGTTGTGTTTTAAACATTTTAAACATTATACAATTATACAAATTTTGTAAAAAGCTGTAAAATGATCTCCCTGTTTTTCTATTTGACATTTATTCCAACTGAGTACTCATTTCTGAATGTTCCATTGTTAATTCTTTTGATATCTGATAACACATTGCTACCAACCAGTATGTTGTGAGCCATATCCTAATCAGCTTTTATTCTCTTTTTTGCGTCTGTGTGCGTGTGTGTGTGTGCATGTGTATCCTTAGCATCACATCCGACTTCAGTTAGAGTGCCCTAAGGCCAACCTCCTCCCAGTTCTGATAATTCTCTGTCCTTCTTTCTGTTACCTTAGGTCAAAAGGAGCTGAGAGACTTTTGCTACTGAAGGGCCCAAGCCATGAAAGGCGTTTTAGGTTAAAGAGGGCAGGCAGGCAAGGAAACTGAGGCTCTTCCAGGCTTTAGGAAGCTTTTGGGGAGAAGTCAGTCTGGCCCATCACTGGGGCTGCTCTGCAGTGAGTGAGACATTCGATAGCCTGTATCAGCATCATTTAGTGATGTTAGCAGACATACAATCTAACAGAATCCTTGCTCAAGTCATCTGGGACCTTATCTTTAATTTCACCTGTAAGAATCTCACCTGTTTAAATGTCATTATTTATATTTATATTATTAAAATAGCTATTCCATATCACCCAGGTGGATTAAAATACTTCAATTTACTGAAGACAGAGAACAGGCTTGATCTTTGCAAGGAGACTGGATGTAGCCATTTTTATTTAGAAAAACATTAAGTAATTTTTAGTTAGAGAAACATATATTAGTGTATTCAAAGCACTGGGAGCCAACAAGGAAGCCCTTAGCTCAGTGCAGAGAGTGGTATCACCGTGTTTAGAATCACTATTACAAAATATTATTTAATTAAATAATTAATTTAGATTAAACATAAAAATAATTAGTGGGCACTAATTGAGAGGCAGACCGTCTGTTGGTTGAAGAGGGCAAAAGAAGTAGAAGTCAGTTTGAAGGCTAGGGACCCTGGCTCCAAGTGAGGAGGCCCTGGGACCAGAAACAGAAATTACTACTTTCTTTCAAACTCAAGAGAAAATAAGCAATAAATACTTGAAGCGTCTGTGGTGTGGGAAGGTGCTGTACTATCTACTGTGGAGCTTGCTGCACAGCGCAAGGCTTGAACACTGTCCACGTCAAACGTCGTTGGTCAGGCAGCAGTAGACGTTATCTCATATTGTTTAACCTTAACAAGCAGCCCCGAAGGGAAACTATTCTCATCCCCTTTATGGGCCAGCAAATGAAGCTCACAGAGTTGAGAAACTTGCTCACAATCACACAGTGGCCAAGCTGGGCACTAAATTCTGAACGCTGGTCTAATGTATTCCTGAAGCTGACGTTCCCTTAATAACATGGGCACCGGTAAGTCCAACGTGGGTCATCAGGAATTGTGTGTAGTCTGCCATCAATGAGCATGTTTCTTAACTGTTTCATTTATCTCATAAACGATATTGTAACAATGATATGAAGGGGTTTTAAAAGAAGAAAAATCATAATCTATAAAACCCTGTTTATTGAAATGTGAAGGATAACCAACTTAAACGCGACCTGCTACCTTACAGCCTATGCCTTCTTCTTGCCTATTTTTCTACTGTTTGTTTCATGTTTGGTTATTTCTTGCGTGGTTATTGTGTTACCTGACCTTGGTCATGTCCCTAAAACCCACTTTTGTTATATTGTACAAATTTGATGTGGACACCACGCAAATGTTCTTCTGATATCTTTTCCAGATATCTTTTCTTCTGATAAATTAACACACTCGAGTGCATTCATTCGACAAGTGTTTATTAAGCGCCTAAAAAACATGTCATGTGCATGTCCCAAGTTCTGAGGACACAAAAATGAACATATCATAGTCCCTGACCTTAATAAACTCTGGATTTGGTGAGAAAGAAAACAATTGATCTATAGCAGGTAACAACTAGATAATTTAGACCAACTGGCCTAATGAAGATAACTTGAAAAGATGAACAACAAACATTTTTAAGAAAACATAAGAGCATTGAGGAGCTAATGTAACAGTGAATTGTTACCAACCCAGGATCCAGGAAAGGCCAGGCACCCAGAGGGGTGAGCGATGCATTTGGAATCACTTTGCTGTGGCGGTATTTTTTAAGCAAAGTGACTCAGAGGCTGAGCTGCATTTTTGAGAGCCTCATGACATAGGGGGACAAAAGTCAGAGTCCAGAACCTGCTAAAGGTGGGTACCTTGCAAAATTAATTTCCTACCTCAGAGACCATGTCTGATCTTGACAAGTAAGGGTAAATCAAAATTAAATCATCTCTAGTGTGACTACAACCAGATTTTGAGTCCTTTGGTGACTTACAAAATCTCCAGCTCTGAAGATAAAGGTCACAGTCTGTTGCTAGAGCACTCATGCACCTGACAGAAACAAATAAAATCTTTTATAGGCGTAGATAACATTATTCTTAACTACAAATTTTTCTACATAACACTTCTCAAACATAATGTCAAACACATAATACAAAACAATCAGGTACTATGTCACACCCATTAAGATGGCTACTATTAAAAAAAACAACAACAGAAAATAACAAGTGTTGGCAAGGATGTGGAGAAATTGGAACTACTGTGTACTGTTTGTGGGAATATAAAATGTTATAGCCACTGTGGAAAACAGTATGGTACTTCCTCAAAAAATTAAACATAGAATTACCACATGATCTAACAATTACTCCTCTGAATATATGCCCAAGAATGGAAAACAAGATCTTAAAGAGGTATTTCTAAACCCTTGCTCATAGCAGCATTATTACAGAAGCTAAAAAATGGAAACAACCTAAGTGTCTATAAACAGATGACTGGATAAATAAAATGTAGTAATGCATGAAATACTATTATTTTGCCTCAAAAAGGAAGGAAATTCTGAACCCATGCTATAACATGGGTCAGCCTTGAGACCACTATGCTAAGTGAAATTACCCAGTCACAAAGACAAACACTGCAACATCCACTTATATAAAATACTTAGAGTAATGAAAGTCATAAAGACAAAGTAGAATGGTAGTTTCCAGAGGATAGGGGAAAGAAGGAATGAGAAAGTTATTGTTGAATGTATATAGTTTCAGTGTTGTGACATGAAAAGAATTTTGGAAATGGATGATCATTCTGGTTATACAACAGTGTGAATGTACTGAATACACTGTACATTTAAAAGTGGTTAAGATGGTGAATTTTATGTTATGTATATTCTACTACAATACAAATCATTAAAAAATATTTGAAACAAACAAACAAAAAATCACCAGGCCAAAAAAGAAAAATCACCAAGCATACCAGAGACAGATGATATTAATGAGAAATTACAGAAACAACAAACAGTCGAAACAAGGACTCCAAATATGGGAATCACCAGATGCGGATTTTAAAACAACTGTGCTCACTAAGTTCAAAGAAATAAAAGCGTGAATATTTTGGCAGGGAATTGGAAACCATAAAAACAGAGTCAAGTGGTTTCCAGGAGTTTGGGGGAGAGGGATGAAAAGATGAAGCGCTAAAACACAGGGGATTTTTAGGCCCATGAACCCATTCTGTATGAGATTGTAATGGTGGATATATGACATTATGCATTTATCAAAACCTATAGAACTGTACAATGCAAAGAGTGAAACTTACTGTAAGCTATGGGACTTTAGTTTATGATAATGCATGTTTTATCATGCTATATCTCATAACATGATCTCAAACTATATAAGAAACAGTTGAAAAAGTAGAGGGAAAAATAGGTAAGTCCACAATTGTAGGTGAGGTTTTATAAAGAAGGAAATAGGAAATATGAATACTCTACAGAATTCATGTTCTTTACAAGCACATGTGATTTACTATGCTATCGAGTGAATCTTATCAAATTTCAAAAGATGGAAATGTTTCATAGTTAAATTCTCTGACATAGCACAATTATGCTAGAAATAAATCACAAAAAGAAAGCACAATTCTCATACATTTGGAATTAAGAAGCATATTTCTCATAAATCAAAATTGAAATAATATAAAGTAGAAAATTATTTGAACTGAATGATAAAAATACTATAAAAACAATATTTGCAGTACTAAAATAAAAGTGTTAGTCTTAAATTCAAACCTAAGACAGAAAAGCCTGAATTTAGTGAGCTAATGCTCTATCTCAAGAAGATAAAAATTACCCCCTAAAAAAGAAGAAAAAATTTTTAAATTGAAAATATAAGATGAAAAATAAGGGAAAATATACAATAGAGAAGATCAAAAATTGGTTCTTTGAAAAGGGAAATAAAACTGTTAAAAATCTGACAAGAGTTTTCAAGAGAATAAAGAAAAGGCACAACTAACATTAGGAATGGCATAGGTCTTATAATTATAGATCTTATAAATGTTTAAATGATAAGAAAATATTTTTAAGAACATTATAAAGTTTTGAATGACTGGAAAATTTTAATTTACCAAATTGACACACTGGGACACACTGGGAAAATAAAAACTAAATAATAGTGTAAATATTTTTAAGTTGGATCTGTAATGAACTCCCTCCCCCCAAAAAAGAAACAAAAAATTCAAGTTCAAGTGACTTCCAGAGTGAATTCTATCAAGCTAAAGCCGGTATTGCACAAATGTTTCAGAGAATACAGAATAAGGCAGTATTCCCCAACTCAGTATATGAGGCAAGCATAACTCAATAGCCCAACCCAACAAGTAGAGTATGAGAAACAAGCACATGGCATTCTCTGTGAAGAACATAGATAAGGAAAAAATCTTAAACAAACCATTAACGATTCAAATTTAGCAATATTATGAACTATGTTTTGAAAAGGATAATATATTATGATGAAGTTGGGTTCATTCCAAGAATAACATATAATTTGCTATATTAATTAGTTTAAAGAAGAAATATTATATGATTACTTCAATAAATGCAGAAAAGATGTTTAATAAAATAGGATATCAGTGCATGATAAAAAATGTTAGCAAGTTAAAGAAAGAAACTTCTGTAATCTGATGACTGTTATTTATTTTACAACTATGGTAAATATATATAATTGGCAAAACATTGAAAGCTTCTACTTTGAGATTAGAACAAGGTAAGGCTCCCTGTTCAATTCAATATTGAACTCAGGTAATAGTGATATAAGCAAAAAATAAATATATAAAGGTGATAAAGGAAGGAACAAAAGTTGGTATTATCCTTAATTGACATAATTTTATCATAGAAAATACGAAATAATTTGTAGAGGAAATCTTAGAATTAAATATCAAATGCAGCAGCATTGCTGGGTGAAAATCAAGTATACGCCCAAGAAAAATAAACAAATATGTCCACATGAAAACTTGCACACAAATGTCCATAGCAGCATTATTCACAATAGCCCAAAGGTAGAAAGAACCCAACTGTAATTGTCTATCAAGCAATGAATAAATAGTTCATGATATAACACATAATAAACACTACACATGATAAGTAAAATGTGGTATAGCTATGCAATGGGATATTATTCAATAATAAAAACAAATGAAATACTGATACATGTTGCAATATGGATGATCCTTGAAAGCATTGCGCTAAGTGAAAGAAGCCAGACACAAAAAAACCATATATTATATGATTCTATTCAAATATGAACTGTACAGACTAGGCAAATCCATAGAGATAGACAATAGATTAGTAGTTACCTAGAATGGGGAGACTGGGGGAGTCAGGAGGTGAATACTAATTCTTTTTGGGGTAATGAAAATGTTTTAAAGTCGATTGTGTTGATGGGTGCACAACTCTGTAACTATATTAAAATCCATTGAATTTTACCCATCGAATTTTCTGCTGGATTGAGTTTCCTGCTCAAGTGAGGGCTGGGGTGGGAAAGAGAATATCCACTCAGCTTGCAATCTTTTATTTTTAATAGCACGGAGCAGTAGGAACTCTCTGACACTGCTGGTGGTAGTGTACATGTTAAATAAAGTTGAAGAAATACAGACCTTATGACCTAGCAGTTCTACTGCTAGGTATTTCTGGTGCAACATAAATCCTTGCACAAATCTATCAAAAGACATTTCATAGGAGCATTATTCAAAATAGTCCTAAACTATTAAAACCATCCCAAATATCCATGAAAGCAGAATGGGCAATTAAATTATGGTCATATATTTGTTATACAACCATATGGAATGCTATAAAGCAAAGAAAATGAACTAACTACAGCTAGAGGTAGCAAAATGGATGAATCTTAAAAACATAGGTAAAAAGTTCTAATGCAAAAAATTAAGTAATTTCATATATAATATTCAAATCAGACAAAACTATTGTTTAAAATGCATTTGTAGGTGGTAAGACTCTAAAGAAAAGCAAAGATGGGATTATCATAAAAGTCAGTATAGTGATTATGTTTATGGGATGGAATTATGATTGAGTAGGGCCAAGAAAGGCAATACCCATTTCTTAACTCAATGGTTATGGGATGTTTACTAATTACTATAAATTATTATAGAGTAGCAAACTACAACCTGTGGGCTAAATCCTACCTGCCACTTGTTTTTGTAAATAAAGCTTTATTGGGATACAGCCACACTCATTCATTTGCTTTTTGTCTATTGCTCCTTTCACTACAATGGCAGAAGTGAGTGGTTGTGACAGTGACCATAGGACCACAAAGCCTAAAATACCTTGCTCCTTACAGAAAACATTTACCAGCTCCTGTTTTATACTATTTATTAAGCTATATGTTATATGTAACAACTTTTTGTAGTGCATTGTATTTCACAGTTTAAAAAGAGTAAAAAATAATGTGTTGCGATAAGTACAAGGATGGTAGCATAGCCATATAAACAGGTTTGGAGTCACGTGGACAAGGCTTGGGGGTCACAGGAGAAGGGCATGGAGGATCAGGAAATACTTTGGGGAGTTGATGGCTGAATGTGTCTTAATGAGTGAGTAAGAATCAGTCTTAAGAAAATAATAGACTTTGACTTTGGGGAAAATGGTGGATTAAGCTAGTCAGAATAATGCTCCTGCTAAAAATCAGTAAAAAAATAATACATGAAATATTTTTAACATCTTTTTTTCTATCCATTCATTTCACCCAGACCCTTCCCAGGGTCTGATGATCAGTCATCGAGCACCTTGACCCAGCGTTTGGTTCACCCCACAACTCCAGCTCTGCTTCTTGAAAGTGGCCCACTGGGCACTCGGATTCCACACGTAGCTCCATGCCAGTGAGCCAGGTTTCTTGCTCACTTAAAGTCTGAAAACAGGTTGAGATTGTTTCGGCCTCAAGACTTCTAATTCTTTTTGGAGCTCACTTTCACTCTATATTAAAAACATCAACCAGCAGACAAGGTGATTACCAGGCAAACATCTAAATGGAAACCTGAACAGAGAAGTGAAGCGCAGATGTTTCCCCGCCCTGGGAGCACCTGTCAATGTGGTCACGATGAGCTCGGGTTTTCGTGGCCTCATGAGACAATGGGAGAAAATCAACACATATAGCATAACTGAGGTGTAGCTAGTCATAGGGGGACCTCCTACCATAAAGCTGGAACCAAAAATGGCTATTCCTTAAGTAAACGTCCACAACAAGGGCTCAGGAAAATTGAATCAATACTGCTCAGAGTATGAGAAATAAAAATTTCCCTAGAGTCATAACCACAAACCAGCCCTTGTGTGGATTTGCAGTCCACATCACGTGGTGGTCCAATAAAACCCGAGTCTTGAGATCAGTTTAACCTTCTCCTATACTAGTAGTGTCCCAAGACTGCTGGCAAAAATAAGCACAATTTTTTTCTAGAATGCACCTTCAGCCTAGGGCAGATAAAAAGCCAAAGATTATTTTTCAAGGGCAGTGATCAACACACAGCCAAAGCAAACAAGCATGCAAAGTAATAGACACCCTGAGTAAAAATAGGTAAAATATTAAATTGGAGAAACTGAACTGCAAAGATTTAAGATAACCAACTATCAGACAGAATATGAAACAAATATTTGGTGTATTTTTAAAAAGAGAAGTTTATAAAAAGCTATAAAACTTATGTCTGTAGTAGATTTGTTAAATAATCAAACAACAAGTGTTGGCGAGGATGCAGAGAAAATGGAACTCTCATACATTGTTGATGGGATTGCAAATTGATACAGCCTCTATGGAAAACAGTATGGAGGGTCCTCAGAAAATTAAAAATGGATCTACTTTTTGACCTATCAATTGTACTTCTGGGTGTTTATCCAAAGAAAACCAGAACAATAATTCATAAAGATCTATGCACCCCTATGTTCTTGGCTGCACTGTTCATAATAGCCAAGGTATGGAAGCAATGTAAGTGCCCATAGACAGATGATTGGAGATTGGATAAAGAAGTTATGGTTCATATACACAATGGAATATTACTCAGCCATAAAAAATGAAATCCTACTGTTTGCAACAACATGGATGGACCTAGAGATTATTACACTAAGTGAAATAAATCTGACAAAGAAAGATAAATACCATATGATTTCACTTATATGTGGAATCTAAGGAACAAAAAGAAAAACTAATCTAAAACAGACTCACAAATACAGAGGACAACTGGTAATGACCACAGAAAACAGGGGTAGAGGGGATGGAAGAAAGTGATGAAGGGTTAAAGAAGCACAAATTAGTTAGTAGTTGGTAGATGCTCATAGAAATGGGGATTATGGCATAGGGAATGCAGTCAGCAGTTATATAATGGCTATGTGTAGAGTCAGAGGAGAGATAGAGAGCATTCAGGGGGATCATTGCATAAACTATATAAATGTCTAACAAATGTACTGTATACTTAAAACTAATAATTAAATTAAATTAAAATAATACTAATAAAAAACTTCTAGAAATAAAAAAAACATGACAATTGACGTTAAAAACTCAATTTATGAATTAAATGGAAGAAGAAAAAGTACATGAAAGGCGATTCAAAGGCTTGAAAAATAGAGTAAGAAAAGAGAGAGGATGGACTAGAACAAATCTTTGAAGAGATAACAGTTGAAAAATTTTCTCAAATGATGGAAGACACTAATCTATAGATTCAGGAAACCAAACAAATCCCAAGCAAGATAAAATATAAGAAATCCACATCTAAACCCATAGCAGCAAACCTGAGGAACACTAAAAAAAAGGGAATTTAAATGAAGACAGAGAAAAATGACATATTGCCTTCAAAGAAAGAACAAACTTACATCTGACAATTCAATATCAACGACAGAAGCCAGAAGCATGTAGAATAATATCTTCAACATCCTAAAGGCAATAAATGCCAATCAAAAACTTTAAAACTAACATAAAAATCTTTCAATAAAGTGGGTGAAATAAAGATATTTTTAGAAGTAAAACCTGAAAGAGTTTTCCAAGGGCAGATCTTCAATAAAGATAGTTCTAAAAGATAATCTTTAGGTAGAAGAAAAGTGATGCCCGATGGGAGTGCTGTGATGAAAGAAGGAACAGAATAAAAAGCAAAAGAAAATGAAGAATATATGGTAAATCAAGCAAATGTTGCTTGTATAAAACACACTATTAATGCTGGGGAGGGTAAGAAGCTAGAATCAAAATAAGTTACATTTAAATATAAGTAGGTAGAAAAGTAAACAGAGTTAAGTGTTTTTAAGGTTTTAGTGTTCAGGAGTAAGCTAACTGTTTTGATTAATTTAGACTTTGAGAAGTTAACTTTTTATGTTGTGATTTTTAGAGTAATATTTAGGGAAAAAATAGACACAGGATGTTACTTCTAAACTACTAGAGGATGAAAAAATGAAATGATGAAAATACATTAATCCAAAAGAAAGCAAGAAAGGAGAGAAAATGATTTTGAAATTTATCATGAAATCAGAGGGTGCTAGACAAATAATAAAACTAGTTATAGACATCATGGCAAGGAGGTCACTCTTAAACGATGTGAAAGCAGGCACTCTTTCTCAGCCATGATCAGAGGAAGGTATGAGGTGAGAACAGGGACAGAAGCTCTATTTCAGTATCTATACAACCATGTGGGTCTCAGTGGGCCACCAGCTTCCTCCCAAACATTTGGTGATTTCATGGTGTGTTTTTAAAAATCCCATTGTCCAAAGATGCTGTAATTCTGATGGTCACGTGACCATCAACCTATACTGTGAATGTTCCTCTCATTCCCAGCAAAGCAGCTTTATCCAGGAAGAAGAGGTGCCTTTGCTGGTTTGAGGAACTGAGAGCTGAGTCGAAGAGCCATTGTTTAAGCTTTCCTGTGCTGGGTTTTATGATAAACTGCGACTTTTGTTTTGTTTTGTTTTCTTCCTTGCAGAGGAAATCAAATGCAACAGGCCCCTTTACAGTGGGCTGTATCTGATGTGGCAAAGGCAACAAAGTCAGGAAGTTCAAGGGATGGTTCCTAGGATGGATCTGACCAAAAACCCCTCCCCCACTTGTGAAATAGAAACTATTATGCGAAAGCAAAAGATGCAAGGCGGGGTCCTTTTTAAGGAACAAAATTCAGGTTTCTATCATCTCTTCTTAGACGACACTTCTCGTTGCTATAAGAAGTCAGCAAAAATTTATTTAGCACCTACCAGTATCCGTCCAGCATTAAGCTACTCAGTGCCTGCCTTCCAGAGCTCATTTGATAAAGGAAGGGCAGCCAAGTACTCAGACGGTGAGCAATGCTATGATGGAATTGAGCCCAAGCAGGTATGGGAGGACACTGGGAACCCCCACTGGAACCCCAGTATAATGGTAAAAGAAGAAGTGGTCTGAAAAGGCTTCCAGGACAAGGATAGATTAAGCTTACGTAGGCTGGATAGCAGTCAGCCAGGAGAAGAAGGGTCAAATGCTCTGGAGATTCCAGGCAGCAGGAGTAGCTCCTGCGAAGGCACTGAGACATGCAAATGTGCCCCTCAAGGAACCACACATTCTGTGCTTCGGGGAGCTGAGTGCAATGAGGCTCGAGAAGCAGTTGTTCAAATCTGAAGAATTTCTGTACAAACATTTGAAACTATAGGCCTACACCTGGGGAGAAGAGATTTTCGGGTACGTGGTCATGTCACTATAGTCATTTTTGGTAAACTGTGGATCCAGAGCATGACAGAAATATGACTAACAGAAAAGATTTAGGAAGGTCACAGAGTTAGCTGCAACCGTAACGTTCTTAAACGAACTGCTTGATTTCTCTTAGGACTCAGTTTCTTTACCTACAAAACAAAAAAAATACCTATTCCATAAATGTTTGAACATGAATGTGTTTTATGCATTTTATGAGCAAACGTGATGCAACGGCAATAATTGTGTTAAAGGGGCACAACTGTGTGATTTGGCATCTGTGTTATTATCATCATCATCTTCGTCATCGCAAGGTTAATAACTCTTCCCAGCCCTCCGTGCAGTGGGACTTGGAAAGGAAAGAATAGAGAAGATCAAGTGGAAGAGAACAAAAGGGAGGGGGCGGAGGCCTTCCGAATCCCAGAGGCCCAGAGGAAAGCCTGCCTGAAGGATGAGAAGGTGTGAGCAGGCCTTTGGCAAGTTGCAGAAGGGTCTGGAAGGGGAAGTGGCTAATTGTGCTGTGGGCGGATAAATAAAAAAGTGAGTCTGTGAATCAGCAGTGTATGACTCTCAGTGAGCAGTTACGATCACACTCTCTTTATTTGTTTTTTAATAAAACTGCCAGAGCAAGGAAATTCCAAATTGATCAGTCAATTCAGTTTTCATGTGCTTTTCCATGCATGGGGAAACATGAGTTCAAGTGCTCACTAAGAGGAAAATCAGAGGAAATTTATTTACATCATATTGGAATGTAAATGTATAAAATGTGACCACATGTGTCTTTTTAATTTCACATGTTACTTCTCTTTGGGTGGAGCTACACGCGGATTTAATCCTGTGGGACATATGAAGGCCCAACTGTGTGCAGTCGAGTCGAAGGAGCCCAGCTTCACCCTGATCCCCAAGGAGTCTGGAATGTTTCTGGGGTCTCCTGTCCACGCCATTCACAGGTGCTCTCCTGTTGCAGAGGTGAGTGAGAACAAAGTGAGAACAGGCCACCCATTCTCTCACCGGATATGTGGCATATGGGGGTTAGGACCATCAGGAAGGAGAGAAGGGGGAAGAAAAGTAGACAAAAGAAGTATGAAACAAGGACACTAAACTTCGTTTTTGTCAAACCTCTAGAAACCATTTTTGTTTAACAGCAGCTGATGCTCCCAGGACAGCCCATGAGATCTGACTTATTCTGTGATGTAGCTCATACCTGTGTTTCCCAAACTGAGTTCCATGGAACCTAGTATCCTTCTAGATGTTTTTCAGTGGTGATGTATGGTATGCAAAAACAGACAAAGAAGCAAACAAATGAGTATGGGATGGGATTCTGAAGATAATTAAACTCATGAACACTATGTTAGAGTTACTTACACAGGCTTTTTACTGCAGGACCTCTCAGATCTTTTAACCTGATAATACACTGTGACTCACCAAGACAGAGATATAATATTTGGGAGTTTCCAAATACGAAGGTGTTTTTTGGAGAATACTTAGTTGCAGGAATGTTCTGCAGAACCCCAAAGCAGAATCCTAATAATGCCATATTAATAAAACACTAGTATTAATTAACTGTTCATAACATACTATGTTTGGGTATTTTACATGTTGAAGTGTGTACATGTGTGTGGGAGTCTATGTGCGTATAAATATATTTATGCATTTTCCCCCTAGAATACAGCTTCAAAAAAATAAATATACATATATAAACTTTTTCTTTTGGAGAATTTCAAACACATACAAAAGTGGAGAGCAAGTAAAACAAACTCCCACGGGCCCATTGCCCAGTTTATTGAGCACATACTCCATGTCAGGCACTGTGCTAAGAGCTTTGCAGACTTTCTTTTTGTCTCACAGCTACCTTAGTGTTCTGTTTTGCAAGAAAGGAAACCTCCCTGGCAGAGTGGGTAAGCCTGGGGCCCTGTGTGCTCTGCCACATTTATTGGCTATATGACTTTGGACGAGGTCACTTCAAGTGTGCTTTTTCTCTATGTAAAATGAAGCAAACAATTCTATTCAACTCTGTTGGACTCACAACCTCGTGTGTAAGACCCTGAGGGGTGCTGCTGTACTTCTGTGCATGCCACATGCAAAGCGGGAATCTAAATTTTGATCAGATACACTAGGTTTGCCCAAGGCAATGATTCAGTTGGTCCTCTGAGATCTTGCCCACTCTCCCTAGGTAATATATTTTATCTCTTGGTTTTACTTCCCTCCTATCATTCCCCAAGATGGCCCCAGGCCACATGGGGAAGTTGGGTGGCTTACTGTGAGGAAGGGCCACATAACTCACGGTGAAACCAGAGCACTCTGCAGAAGGGACAAGAGAGCTAGAAACTGTTGCACAAGGGCAACAGGCATAAACTAGCTCTGTTCCAGCCAAACCCCACCCGCATGGGTCCCTTCTCCAGCCTTGGCCTCTTCCCTGGTCCCTGACACTCAAAGGCAGTGCCCTTGTCCCCCCGTCCCCTCAGCATTGCTCACTTTGGTAGCAGCATGGCTCAGTCACCCTATCTGGAGAACTTGACCCTCTTACTTCTGTGGGCTCTGTGGGCCCCTGAAGTCTGGCTGTGACCCCACTATGTCCTCTACCAGGAGGCCCACCCTGTGGTCCAGAGCTACATGACAGTTTTGACAAGATCCCTAGCTAGACCTTCAACCACTATCTAATGTGCTCTATTTTACAGAATCTTTTGGGGTAGCCCTGTTTTTATTCCTATGCCTTCATCAAGGACAGTGGTTGTCATGGGTCCCAACAGGGCAGGTACTACTACAATGCGTCCTTATAGACGTCTGCCCAACCCCTAGTGTGTATGTGGCCTGCTGCTCCCAGAATCCTCACTGCAGCAGTTTGTTGGAGAACACAGAGGAATCCTGAGGAACTCAGCCTCAGGAGGGATAGCCGAGCCACTCAGGAATTAGGTTGTCCCCACACAGGTTCTGTGGCCTTTCACTACAGCTCGCTTCCTGTAAAAGGTTCTAAGAAGTGTCACCAAGCTGAGTGGTCTGGCTGGGGAATTATTCAAGGCAGGTGGGAGAGGAGTAACCTGGACTGCTCAGCTGCATGTAGCCCTGCATGAGGGGCACTGGGCAGGTGTCTAGGCTTCGCACGGTGATGATATATGAATATTATATTTGAGAAAGACGATCTTGACAAGTGTTTGCATCTTGGACTGGCTCTTTGGGGTTTTAATATTAGTGGATTTTAACCCAGGTGAAGACAATTATTTGCATAAAACATGCTTTACTTGAACTATTTTAGGCATCCACTGGGATGCATCTACATTTGTTCTGCAATAAAGCATACAGGCAGATGCTCTTCATAAAGCATTCTCGCCTCTCTCTGCTGGGAATTCCAATTGCTAATTAGCAGGAGGGTCACATAACCCATTGAAAGGCAGCCTGCTATCCCTTAGCTGCCTTCAAAAAACTGTCAAACACGTATTTGTGTTGGGGATGCTTTAGTGAAATTCATTTCATGGTGGGGATGATGTCATGAGATAATTCCATGCAGAACAGCTGAGAGCAAACAGCTGTCAGAATATGTTTTTACCAAAGAATAATGTGAACTATGGTATGACTTAGAATCAGCCAAATGCCACCATTTTAAAACTGCTTTTAAAAGATAATGCCCCCACACTCATGCAAACCTTGAAAAAAACTATTTACACAAATCTAAAGAGATTGCTTTAGTTTGCTTTTGCCCATCCTTTTGGAAAATTAATGAATTAGGGTAAGACTTATGATTTTGCACACTATTGTTATTTGGATAAGTGCCTTTTGAGGTTATGTGACACTCTAATAGGATGACATTTAATTCCTACTATTCTTTTGTAGAAAAGGACACCATATTTCATTTTGGTTTTGCTTGGTTTTCTATCAGACTTCCAGAAAAATCCCACTATAAGTAGAGCAAGGGTTCAAACACGCAACTCTACAAATTACAATTTACAAGCATTCTGAGATGAAGGAAGGCTGTTCCCTTTCATTCCCCACATTCTCAGAGCTCCTTTGCCAATAATACTGTTAGTCACACCACCTGTGGCCAGTATTTCAAGTGACCTCTGCTAAAAGGAGAAAAGTAATACTGTGGGTTGGTGGAAAACAACCTTTATAGGAATAGCATGTTTTCTGATGCT
The DNA here is from genome assembly GCA_003508835.1 of Eonycteris spelaea. Classification (NCBI taxonomy): domain Eukaryota; kingdom Metazoa; phylum Chordata; class Mammalia; order Chiroptera; family Pteropodidae; genus Eonycteris; species Eonycteris spelaea. Next base: position 4,860,898 of record PUFA01000137.1, read on the forward strand.
CCAAGCCATGGATTTCAGACCAAGAAATGGCAGAGGTGTGCTTTGTGTGGAGTCGGGATTTCCCATTACACACGTGCCTGAGACTGTGGTGTTCCCATCAATTTCAACTAGAGCATGAACCAGACACTCAGAAGGTGAATCTAGACCAAGGAAAATTTTGACACATGATCTCCATTTGAAATCTCTCCAATGAGATTGTTTTGCTCCAGCATAGTTTCAAAGTCTTCATGGCTTATTTTTTTAGAGCCCAGAAACTCATCCAGGCGAAAATGGAACATACAGTTATCTGTCTTCTGTAATGCTCTGTCCCTGCAGATGCTAAATACATTCTCCATTCTTGACCAAATGCATTATACTCATTAGCTTTATTTAAAAATACAGCTATTGCCGGAAGACACCTGGTACATCCACAGAAAGTGAATAATTGTAATGATTGAATGAAATTAAGCACTCCAATCAGAGATGGTTTTGTGCAAGGATAAGGCACAGCTGGTGCCCTTTTAGAAGGTGAAATGAGACTAATTGGATAATCTCAAAGCCAATTAGGCTGAAGTAGGCAAAAGTAGTCACCACTCAGCTAAAAGAGATGTAACGTCTGGCAGAGGGAGGAAAAGCTTTGTGTGCATCAAATGCGACACAAGGAACTGAAACTCTATTCAATATCAACTTTAAGATTTCTTTTTCATTGTAGTGTTATAGGACACTAGAGGGAAGATGCTGGACTTTCAGATTGAGATTGGGCTTTTCAGGTACAAGAGAGCAAATAACTCAAAACAATGATTTTTGATGTCAGTTGCAATTAAACATCCTTTGAAAAGAAAATGGATTTTATACCAAATTCTACTGAGCAATCTATGTGGCTGTATGTTCAACCCAAATGAAAATCTTAATTATGCTGCTACTAAGAGAGTCATGTGCAGAATTGAACGTCCTTTGCACATGTGGCACATTAGAAAGACATAAGCAGCGAATAAATCTGATGTTCTCGCATTAGCACACACCTACTGAGAATATGCATTTATAAGAGGGCTGGTCAAACTAAGGACACCAGCTGTCACCTGTCGTAGATGAAATTAACTGGTCTTTTGGATGGAGAGTGTGAGATTAACCCCATGGCTTCATTTCTAGTCTGCTTACCAACCAGCCGCAACGGCTCTGGAGCAAGGGGAGGTGATGTTGGCATTTCATAGCACTTAATATTTGATGCATTCAACAGCAAAGAGACCACTGGTCAACCAGAGGGTCATGGTGTCCCATTGTATTTCCAAGGTCTGTCCCAATGCCTGGTACACACTGAGGCTCTTGTAAATATTGCAAATGTTTACATTAATCAGTTAGTGACATAATAAGATTTCAAGTAGGCCCTAAATAAAAGTAGATTCTTCTCTTGGTTATTTCCAGTCTCTGTGGAAGTGGGTGAGCATCTTGGGAAGCTTCGTGGGTGGCAGGGAGCTGCTGCAGGCCAGCATGAGGGACAGAAGGAGTCAAGCTCTTGGCATCCATAGGTTATGGAGAAAGACCTGCCCTACCGCAAGAGGTCCAGGATATTTGCCCCCATCACTTGGTGATTATGAGCCCTTCTCTTTACCCACCCACCTACCCCTCAAAATCCTCCCCAAGCTTCAGGACCAAGCTAACCCTGGCACAGCTCCCCCAAAAAGAGCTAGATGCCATCCGTGTTGGCTCTAGTGATCTAGTCAAACTTCAAGGCTCGAGATCTTCAGTGACTATCCTGTCATCTTCCCTCTGCACTGCTCTTGAGGCGTATGCCTGATGCCCTGACGAGGTTGTTCCCGAGTTGGCCATGGAGACCTCTGCTGGTATGTCCAACAACTACATTCTGGTGCTGTCACATGGAAAGCAGTCAACACCACTGAATGAATCTCTGCCCTGCTTTTGTTTTTTTAATTGTGGTAAAATATACATAACATAGCGGTTATCATTTTAACCATTTTTGAGTGTAAATTCAGTGGCATTAAGCACATATCAATTGTGATGCAACCATCACCACCATAAATCTCCAGAACTTTTTCACCATCCCAAACTTAAACTGTGTGCCCGATAAACAATGTCCCACTCTCCCCTCCCCCCAGGCCCTGGTAACCACCATTCTTTCTGCCTCTATGAGTTTGACCATCCTAGCAATCTCATATACGTTGAATCATCCTATTGTATCTGGCTTATTTCAAACAAAGCACACAGTCTTTAGGGTTCATTCATGTTGTAGGATGTATCAGAATTTCATTCCTTTTCAAGGTTGAATACTATTCTATTGTCTGTAGCTATCACATTTGTTTACCCATTCATTCGTTGATGGACATGGAATTGCTTCCACCTTTTGACTTCTGGGAATACTGCTACTGTGTCCATGGCACAAATTACAAATATCTGTTCAAGTCCCTGCTTTCAATTCTTTGGGGTACAAACCTATAAATGGATCATATGGTAATTCTACTTTTAATTTTTTGAGAAACCACCTGCTTTCTGTAGCAGATATACCTTTTCACACTCCCACCCAGCAATGAAAAAGGTTCCAGTTCTCCATATCCTCACCAAAACTTTCTAATTTTTCTTTCTTTTTAAAAGCAATGGCAATCCCAAAGAGTGAGAAGTGGTATCTCATTGTGGTTTTGATTGGCATTTCCCTACTGACTAATGATGTCGAGCATCATTTCATGTGCAACTTGTATATTTTCTTTGGGAGAAGATACTCAAGTCCTTTACCCATTTTTAAATTGGGCTGTTTTGTGTTGTTCACGTGTCAAATTGCAATGGGAGATGAAGAAAGCCTTATGGAGGAATTTTCAAGCAGTCAGCAAAGTAGCAGTCCGCAAGCAAAGTAAGGTGTGCCTCTGGACCTCTTTCTCATGCCACCACCCATCCTACATTTATTAGCTCACTTAACACAAGGACCACACAGTTGCAGGCAAGAGAAGTGAGGCTGCGAGAGAGTGAACAGCTCAAAGTCACAAAGCCAGGACATTAACATAAATAGCTCTTGAAGGCAAAGACTGCTAGCACCTGGCTGCAGATGGGGTGTTGGGGTCACTCTAGGGCAGCAGTCCTCAACCCCAAGTTGCCCCTGGAGTCTCCTGGGGTGGGCCTCTAAAAGTTCCCATGTTCACACCCCCCTCAAAACTCCCAGGACGGGTGGTTCTCAGCCTAGGGTGCACATTAGTGACACCACCTCCTGGGGGGCTTGTAAAAGCTCGTTCACCCAATTCCCCCCACCTCCCCCATTGCACCGGAACCTCTAGGGTGGCCCTTGGACGCCAATATTTTTGAAACCTGCCCAAGTAATTCCAAAGTGCTGTCAGGATTGAAGACCGCTGCTAATTAAACAAACCCGTGACTTTATTTGAAATATCATGTGTATATTGGTTTGTATCTATTGCTTGTTTGTTTGGTTGATTGGTGGAAAGGTGAAAGGAGCGCCAAGTGTATTTCTGCCTTTCAATCTTTTGATCCTGGAGAGGCAACATCCACTACCCTCCACCCCCCACCTCACCTAACCCTCACAGGGCGTGGCCGGAGCATCATCCTTCGTCGCGCGCCGTGGGCTCCAGCCTGGCTGGCTTCGCTCCGCGCCCCGCGCACCCCACGCGCCCTCGCGGCCTGCCACGCGCCCCACTCTAAAGTAAACACCGAGGAGCGGCGGCGGCCGGACGGGTGCAGCGCCGCCGCCTGCCGCCCGACTCGGAGCTGCGGCCGGGCTGAACCATGGCCGAGGGCGTGGCGGCCTCCCCATCGGGCGGCGCGGGCGGCCGGGGCCTGCACAGCGGCATCATCCAGTGGTGAGCGGCCGGCGCCTTCCCGCTGGCCGGGTTTCGAGGTCTGGGCTGGGCGGGGGACGCTCCGGGCCCTTAGAATGGAAGCGGTGGGGCCAGAAGGGGGGAGGCGTCGCTCCGTCAGCTGCTGCCCCCAATACCTTCGACGAATACCAAGTGCGAGGAGGAGCGATGGCCCGCGCTCTGGACCCCGATAAAAGGTCTGAAAGAACAGCTGCTCACACCCAGGACTGGTGCCTTGTAATGCTGGCTCACCGTAGCCGCTGACGGACCGGACTGGACGCACACACGCGCGCAACACGCACATAGCAAAGGCCTCCTGGTCGGGAGTCAACAGCAATGGGCAGTGTAGCTCTCCCTGGGGGCTTCCCTGTTGGCCACCCTTGTTGGAAAGCAATCCAGCCTGCCCGCCGCCTCCGAGGGGGCTCGTGTGTTGAACCCGCGCTTACACTTACAGCAGAAAGCACGGAGGCGTTGGCCAGCAGAGGAAACGTTTTCTTAGTTTGAGATCCAAAATGGGATGTTTTCTAACTAAAAGCAAAGCAATTTTTAGCTATAACAATGCATTCCAGATTGTGAAATTCACTTCTGGCTGTTTAAATAGAGGAGAAAAAACTGGAAAGAAAAATACCGTTAGCCCTTGAGACTAATGAAACTCATGGGTTTGTAGCTCTTTATAAATAGGAAAATAATTGAAACCAGTCCTAAAACCTCAGTTTTATAACGTGAATAACTAGTGGATATCTGATTCCTTTGTTTTGCATGTTTGTTTTAAGGAATATTTCTCAGGCAAGACTTTCTGAAAAAGTTATACGAGTGAAATAGAAAAATGAAGGGTGTGTTTGTGATTATAACCCAAATAGGCCTAAATGGTTACCCTTTTCCTCCAAAAGAAAAAATTTTGATATATTTTATCCTGCTTAAGAGAAAAATCCCAAAGAATAAATATTAAAACACAATGTTTTCAGAGTGTTACACAGCAGTGCTCTATTTCTTTTATATCCCCTAACTCAGAGCCCCCAGCAATCGGCTCCATCTTAAAAGAAAGGACCCTGAGAATGCCTCTGTCAACTATTACAGGTCACTGTTCGGTAAACTGGAGTTTCGGGGGTTTGCAGTTGTGCTCCAGAGTCTTGCAATAATGATTCAAGATATAAAAAAATACCTGGACATCGTCCTAAGAGTGTTTGTGAGCTGAGAGAAGCAGGTTGCATACACTGAACATACCCTAAGTCACTTAGGGTGCTGTAGACCATTTTAGCAGTGAACTTAACTAAGTCCTATGCCATGAATTCCTGCTCTTACAGGTCTCTGACCCACGGGGATCAACGCTTTTCAAGGGGTAGGGGTGAGGAAGGGTATAGTGTCCCCTGGAGGGACTGGCATTTAGGCATCCAGTCTAGGAGGTGGGATGTTTAACGGATTGCTCATAATGGTGGCTTTAACACTGACATTAAAAACACAACCCCTACCACTTTATACCCATTAGGATGGCCATTATCAAACAAAAAAAGGTAGAAAATAACAAATGCTGGTGAGGATGTGGAGAAATTGGAGCCCTAACACACTGTTGGTGAGACTGTAAGATGGTGCAGCTGCTATTGAAAATGATATGGATTCCTCAAAAAATTGATAGTAGAATTATCATATGACCCAGTAATGCCACTCCTGGGTGTGTACCCCAAGAATTGAAAGCAGGGACTCAACCAGGTACTTATACACTTACACTCATAGCAGCATTGTACATAATAGCCAAAAGGTGGAAGTAACCCAAGTGTCCATCACAGATGAATGGACAAACAAAAGGTGGTCTATACATAAAATGGACTATTAGCCCTGAAAAGGAAGGAAATTCTAGCACAGGCCACAACATGAGTGAACCTGGAGGACACTATGCTAAGTGAAATAAGCCAATCACAAAAGGACAAATATTGTGTGATTCCACTTATATGAGGTTCCTAGAGTGGCTGGTTTCATAGGGACAGAAAGCAGAATGGTGGTTGCCAAGGGCAGTGGGATAGCGAGTGGGAAATGGGTAGTTAGGGTTTAATGGGGACAGCGTTTCATTTTTTGCAAGATGGAGTTGTTGGGATGGACGGTGGTAATAGTTGCCCAGCAACGTGAAGGCACTTAATGCTGCTGAATTGCATATTTTAAAATGGTAAATTTTGTGCTGTGTATATTTTACCACAATTGAAAAATAAATAATTTAAAAAGAGCCACACAGCAGAGTCTCTCAGTTTGTAATGCAGAGCCTTGGCATCCTAGAGGATGTTAGAATACGCCAGGAAGACCAACTTCTAGAAGAGTGGCAGTGGGTCCTAGTGGTGAGCTCAGGCTTCTGTGTCAAAGACCAGGGAGGGACCAATTGTTGTCCCATAGAAGAAATGCTCCATTTTCAGCATTACCAATCAGTCACTACCTAGGTCCCGAATGTTGCTTAGAAACTTTGGTGGCACTGTCATCAGCACATGATACATTCTCCAAGGAGAAAGAAAGGTCCCACCAGGAGCAGACAGTGTCTGGGGACAGAAGTAATAGAAGTTTCTGTTTTGTGGGCAGTAGGGATTTAGAAACTGGGAGAGGAATGCTCAGACCCCTGGGGAGCACACATAGCTGAACTGCACTCATCTGACTTCCCCTGCTGGGCAGTGCAGACCCAACAGGCTTCAGACCTCAGGCAAAACTCTAAGAGTCCTCTAATCCCTGTGCATGCTGAGTTTGGCTGTAGACTAACCATCTCCTGCATGTAAATATGACTTTTTCAAATTTCTGCAGATTCTGTTGGAATTAATAAAATGCACATTTATTTAAGGTACAGAATTCATAGTAGCTTTCAACAAGGCTGAATCAAAGGATTCTATAATTCCCACCATTACATTTTTCTTTGTGACAAAAGGGAGTAATCAGAAAATGTGAGAACTGCAGGACTAGGTACACGGGCTCTGAAGTTGGCCATTATCAGATTGTCCATCAGTCAGTGCAAGGAGAACATCATGAATGTTCTTAAGATCTTAGCCAGCAACCTTGTCTGATCATGAGAACTGAAAAATACTGTTACTGTGCAGCTAAGCAAGGAAGTCAGTGACCTGACCCATTTCGAACTTGGATAGTATACACTAGTATAATGGTATATCATCCAATGACATTTTGGTGTAAAATTTGTGACCAGTCTCACCAGATCTGCCCAACCCTGCTGTCCACACATTCCTCATTCAGCCTCTTCTTGGACCCACATGTAGCTGAAAGTCAAGCTCACTTAGCACAGGTGCTTCTGTGCTGCCAGTCTGCCAACATGGACATCTTGCTTCCACTCAGGATCTCGGAGGCACACATAAAATGATAACATGCACTTCCATGTGCCAGCCAATCTACTAGGCACATCACATACTTGTTTTCTAATCACAAAAACTACGAATTGTAGCAGAGTCGGAATTTAAACTTGGGCCTGTGAGGTTCAAAGCCCTGGGTAAGTCATGACCATAATTTCTTGTGTGTGTGGAGACAACACAGTGGCACAACTTCTGTTTGAGCTGAAGTAGACCTTTGTCCCTGGATAGAGATGCCCTTCCAATACAAACCAATGCCCACTTCCAAAACTTCCATTGATTCGGTTAACGCCTACTGACCACCTACCACAGGCCTGTCTCTGAGACCTGGCTGGGAACTCTGGATAAAGGACCAAAGGCATATGGTCAGAGATGGAGTGAATCTCAGAGCAGCAAGGTCACCGAGCAGCAGCACAGGGCACCAAATCAGGAGGCAGCCCCTTCCTGGTGCATGTGGCGGAGAAAAGACTGCAAAGACCTATATTGTTATTCTCATTGATAGCAGACTCAGTAGTGCCATTTTGAAAGAGGGGACAACAGTTCACAGAGGCCCGGAGCAAATTAATTTCTGTGACGAGGAAGACCAATTTGTCAAAATTTAGAGTTTCTTTTAAGGAGCAAGTGTTTTGTACATTTCTTTTTTTAAGGAGACCATTCTGTGACAAATCAATAGAAGCTGTGAATAAAAAAAAGTGAGTTTGTTTTGTACAGCAAAGGAAATCATCAACAAAACAAAAGACAACTGACTGTTTAGGAGAAGATATTCACTAATGATGCATCTGATAAGGGGTTAATATCCAAAATTTATAAAGAACTTATACAACTCAACAACAACAAAAAAACAAATAATCCAATTAAAAAATGGGCAAAAGACCTGAATAGATACTTCTCCAAAGAGGAAATACAGATGGCTAACAGACATATGAAAAGATGCTCAAGGTCGCTAATCATCAGAGAAATGCAAATTAAAACCACGATGAGATATCACCTCACACATGTCAGAATGGTTATCATCAATAAATCAAAAAAAAAAAAACAGCAAATGTTTGCGAGGATGCAGAGAAAAGGGAACCCTCATACATTGTTGGTGGGATTGCAAATTGATAGAGCTGCTATGGAGGTCTTCAAAAAATTAAAAATGGATATACCTTTTGACCCAGCAATTACACTTCTGGATATTTATCCAAAGAAAACCAAGACAATAATTTGTAAAGATCTACGCACTCCAATATTCATGGCAGCACAATTTACAATAGCCAAGATATGGAAGCAACCTAAATGCCCATCAATAGATGATTGGATAAAGAAATTATAGTTCATATGTAAAATGGAATATTACTCAGCCATTAAAAAAATTTAAAAACAACAACAATGAAATCCTACCATTTGCAATGACATAGATGAACCTAGAGGTTATTATGCTGAGTGAAATAAGTCAGATAGAGAAAGAAAAATACCATATGATTTCACTAACATGAGGAATCTAAGGAACAAAAAGAACAAACTAATCAAAAACAGACTCACAAATATAGTGGACAATTTGGTTACGGATAGAGGGGAGGGGGGTTGGGAGGCTGGGAGAATGGGATGAAGGGTTAAAGAAGTACAAATTAGTAGTTGATAGTTGGGCATGGGGAGCATGGCAGTTAGCATTAATATGATGGGTAAGTGGAGGGCCGGGGAGGGAGGGAGCAATAGGGGGAACCGTTTTATGAACATTATAGATGTCTAACCAATATACCATATACTTGAAACTAATTTAAATAAGTTATTTTTTTTTAAAAAAGTGAGTTTGAACTTAATGCCCGTCACATTTTGCTGCAGCTCCTCAAGCTTAGCCAATTGTCTGTGATACTTTGGGTAGAGTTCATATATCAACAAATGGTGTCTTAACCAAAGAAATATACAATTCACCTAGATATACAAATTCGTCACTCCACCAATAGACATCATCCTCTATTCAACCTTGAGCCAAATAATTGGTGCAATAGTAGCTATATTTCAACCATTGTGAAATACCTGAGGTGTCAGATTCCCACAGTGATGTCACGGGGGAATCTCAGAAAATCTCCTCCTTGGGACTGTACTGAGATGAATAATGTCCCCCAAAATGCATGTCCATATGGAAACTCAGAATGTGACCTTATCTGGAAACAGAGTCTTTGCAGATGTAATTAGTGAAATGAAAGATGTAATTGTGAAATCCAGTGAGATAAAATTGCACTGGATTAGAATGGGCCCTACATCTAATGACTGGTGTCCTTATAAGAGAGAAAGGACACTCCCAGAGGAGAAGGCCAGGTGAAGACGGAGGAAGACATTGGAGTGATGCGTTGACAAGCCAAGGAACACCTAGGATTTCTGGCAATCACCAGAAGTGAGGAGAAAAGCATAGAGCTGATTCTCCCTCAGAGCCTCTGGAAGGAACCAACCCTGCTGACACCTTGATTTTGGACTTTCAGCTTCCACAACCATGAGAAATAAATTTCTGTTGTTTTAAGCCACCCAACCTATGGTAATTTGTTACCAGATGGAAACCCATTCAGGGCCAGCTAGTCACCCCCACAGCCCACATACTGATTTTTCCCTCTTCTAGGAAGCCAATAGGGTTAGCTATGGTCTTTAGCTCTCAAGGAAAGTAAATTTAGGCCTCACCCTGCTGCACCCCAGAAAATAAGCTGCATGTCATCAATAAGAAAGGAGAAGATATGTTATTGGTAAAGTTCTAGAAATTTTTCTGTGTTTAAAAATTATGCTGATTGCCTATGTATTTCTTGAAAAGAATGCAGAGAAAACTGACAGTATGTCCCCAACCAGAAAAGAGAAGGTTGTACTTGGATGTCACTATGGACCACATTTTGTGACCCCAGTCACCTTCACTACTTGCCCCACATACTCACATACCTGTTGCTGGAACAGACACCTGGCTGTCCCTACTGGCCGGCTGTGGGCTGTGAGCCACTGGCAGAGTCCCTCGTTCCCAGGGGATCCCCACCTGCCCCAGGGCTCTAACACATTTGGGCATTTGAAGGTCTCATCTTGAGTAGAGGCCTAGGTTGCTGCAGATCATACCTGAATGTCACTTAGCTCTGTCTCCAGAAGGAGATAAAGGAGATAAAGGAGAGTGAAAGTGTACTGCCTCTCTGTCTCTTTGTGTCTTGCATTTTACATTTCATTGTAATTTTAAAAGTCAAAATATAGTGACCCACTCTAAATCACTTGGGTTTAAAAGTCATGCAAACAACTGTTTCAGAGGTAGAGGGGGTGGGAGGAAGAGCTGTGCCCTCTTGCCCTGGGTCACAGGTACATGGGGACTGAGAAGCCACACTGGCCCCTGCAGTCAGTCACCAGCAGGGATAATAGACTATGAGGGGGGATTGTTTTATATTTTAGAGAGTACATATTCCACTTTATAGTTATACAGATCTTGGCTGCAACCTTTATAAAGCTACATTAAATAACAATGTTCACTGAGCCCAATAATTTGGATTTCTTTCTAATATACCTATATGCCAAAAATATAAACAACAACAACAAAATTTACCATGTTGGTAATCAAAAGGACCACAACCAATATTCTTAACTCTGGGCCGAGAACAGAAGGATAGAGTATCGATGCTGATTGTTGAGACTTTGCAGTCAATAAATCAAACATATTTCATTTAGTTGGATCCCACACTTGTGTCTGATTGCTGATCCTGATCAAAATGTCCTGTTCTAGAAAACCAGACAACAATTTCCTCTTCCTCATCTTTCTCTCCACAGGTTGGTGGACAATTTCTGCATTTGCGAAGGGTACAGTGTGCCTCGCTGCCTCATGTATGAGATTTATGTGGAGACCTGTGGGCAAAATGCCCAAAACCAAGTCAACCCAGCCACATTTGGGAAGGTAGGTTGTCAAGAAAAAATATATATAGTATTCACCGAGTTAAAAACAAACAAACAAACAAACAAACAAAATGTAACCAAGTTAATTCATAAGGAATGTTAGAATTTGTTTGGGCCTAATAGGTTCTCAATGGGTATGACTGGCTTTGCTCTGGAAAGCTGACCAGATGGTTAACATACTACTTCATCTCCATGGAAAAGCCATTCTGTCCTTTGTTCACACCTCATGGTTGAGGGCCTGAGAAAGGTAAAGAATGTGGTGACACCTAGCAGAGAGCAATTATGGCAGCTTCAGATACTCCACCAGGTTAGCCAGGCCATTATACCCACCTAGAAGTGCCCAAACTCAGCACCACAAAAGTTCTAAGAGCCTCTGTGTTTCAGACAGCTGATGCTTCCCACAATTTGGTTGCACTCAGAGAATTTGCTGGATCTTAAAAGCTGTATCCGGAACTTTGTTTAGAACATACGGTCTATAGCAAGCACTAGCACGGAAGGAAGTCTACTTGAGACCCTCCACATTCAATGAATATTTATTGAGCAGCCTCTTTGTGTCAAGCACTGTTTTGGATCCTGAGGATACGACAAGAAACAAGACAGAGAAAAATTCCTGCCCTTTGTTGAACTCATTCTATTATAGTTGGGGGAGACAGATATGTAAGATATAATATTCAATATAATAGATGGGATAAATGCTAAGGGGGAAAATAGAGCAGGAGGAGATCAGGGCTCTAAGGAAAAGGGGTATCTCATCTCATCCAGTTGCATGTCTGACGAGCCTCACAGCATCGAGTCCAGCGCTGTTCAACACACATTCGCTGGGAGCCATAGACATAATTTTAAATATTTTAGTATCTTCATATTAAAAGTTTTTTAAAGACGATAATTTTTTATTATTTTAAAATTTAATCGAAAATATTCAAAATATTATCTTTTCACTATGGAATCAATATTTAAAAGTCATCGAGTTATTTTTCATTTTTTTCTTCATGTTAAATCTCAAAAACCTGGCGTGTATTTTACACATAAGCCCATCTCAGTTCAGGCTAGCCGCCATGCTTATTAGCTGCATGTGGTTGGTGGTTCCCATCTGTGACAGCCCACGACTAGAAGCTAAGTCACCAGGCAGCTCTTCTCTCTCCTTCTGATGCATCCTTAAACCACGGGCACTTGGCTTCTTTGCACTGGTCCACCCTATGCCCTACAGCACTCTCCTCATCACCCTGCCTGGCAGTGTTATCCAATGGAAGGGGGGCAACTCTAGCTTGACATGCTGTGGCTCTGTATGATCTCCACTTCCTTTTCTAAGAAACCCAAGACTCCTTTTCAAAACCTTTTTAAGATTTTTTTTAGCAGTTGTTTCACCTCTAGGATAGTCCCACTATAGAGTATTCCAAAGAAGGAGTTAGAAAGAGACTCCAGTGTGTGACAGTGGGCATTTCTTTAGCATTTTTCATCTTAATACTCCCTTAGAATCCATTCCCTGAGATCTTCCAGCTCTTGTTGAGAATTCGCCTAAAGAATGGGCCAGTCCAGTGAGCTGAGATGAAGAAGGGTCACGGTGCTGCTGAATTTGTGACTCAATGGAGAAGGGAGAGGAAGAGGAAAAGGATATGATCCCAAAGCATGTTTACAAGAGACACAACAAAATACCCAATTCTCATTTCCTCCCCTTTCCTTTGGGAATGGAGCTGATTCCAGATCCCACACGGGTTGTCTATGCAGATGTTGAAGTGTTTCTTGCTCCCTTTTGCAGTCCTGGGCACATGATGGGTGATGCTCATTCCTGGTTCAAGTGATAATCTTACGTGGATGAGGGAATTTCTGTAATGCTGACTTCCTTTTTCAAAATAACTTGTACTGATGTTTTTATGATTATAAGAGTAATACACTCCCGTTAGAGAAAATGTGAGAATTAGAGAAACATGTTTAAAAGAAATAAATAAGTACTGGCTATGGCCTCACCGTCCAGAGATGTAGCCATGTGTGTGGTTCATCTGCATTTTAGCTCGCAACATGTACACACACATGTGACCAGCAGGAGCCAGGGGGAGTAATCACACAGTGACTTCATCTTTGTTTCCATGTTCCTTTGGATCTGCTCATTGGGCGATTCTTCTTCTGCCTTGAATGAGTGTTTGAGAAGGCAGCATGACCACTCCAGAAATTCTTGGTGACACAAAGCTCAGTTGTCATTCTAATTTACTGAACAGTGTCTGATGCTTAGACTGTCCAGTCCTATATTCTGAACTGAGTTTGAAGTTCTTTTCCCCATCTACAGTGTGGTTTCTTGCCAGCAGAGAACTAGGTGTGGGGTCTTCATCTTCCCTCCTTCTTCTTCTCTCCCCCACCTTACTGGGTGCTGGTTTGACCCCTCTGGGACGGGATAGGTAAAAATGGCTGGACAGTTTCTATGGTGAGGCTTCATGCTTTGGGAGCCAGGCAGACTCTCGTCCCCTGGTTCCCTCTGTGGCTTCTTCGGAGCAGCCCCAGGAAATGTTCTAGTATGCACCCCTTGCGTTGGTGAATGACTCTTGCCGAAGCCTGACTGCCCGTCCTGGGCCCTTGCTGGGCAGAGTCTGGGCTCAGGTGGCTTCAGCTCTTTCTCACATGTGGCAGCTTCCAGTCACAGAAACTGCTCAGCCATCCTTGACCTGAGCAGACTGTGGGTGTGCCAGCTGAAACCAGTGGCCATTCTCCTTTGTCTGTCAGCCCAGACCACTGGCCACCCATCGCCCATCCTCCAGGAGCTCTATGCCCTGGTCAGACACTACTTGCAGGAGCCTTACCATAAGCTCTTGAGTAAATCCATGATTCCCCTTCTGATAGGCCTAAGGTGATAGGACCGTATCGGGTTCCATACACTCTTCACAGGTGGGGGGGTGGTCTTGCCACAAGAAATCCCCTCACACTTCCTCCTCTCTCTAGGTCTTTCTGGGTGATTCAAGTCGAAGGCTTTTTCGAGTTTTAAAACCAAATTTTAGCCAATTGTTCGAGGGTGCGAGTCCCCTAGGGTATATGTCTCACAATTTACATTTGCTGCCTGCTGTCCTCATGCCTCGTCCTATGTGGATACTATGCAGTTGGATGGATAGACGGACTGATGAACAGATGGACAGACAGGTGGACAGACACACAGACAGACAGACAGATGCACCGATGGTATACTTTCTAGCATCACTAAGCCTGTAATCAGACTAATTAGGTTAAAAGCCTGGGCAAGTTATTTAATCTTTATGTGCCTTAACTTCATCATCTGTAAAATGAGAATATTTGTAATGTTATAATAACGCCTACTTCATGAGATGCTTTTAAGAAATTAATGTAAAGAGAATTGAACAGGCTTGGCAAAATGTTAGCTATTATAATTATATGCCTATTTCCACTTTGACTATCATGAACGTTTTAACATTAAAATATTTTTAATTGTGTGTTGTATGATGGCTATAAAGTATTTTTTAGGATGTTCTAGAATTCATCTAACCATTTTCTTTATTGAAAATTTAGTTCATTTGTAATTTTTCTCTACTCTAAGTATCATAAATCTCCATCTGAATCTAGTAATTTCCCTGGAGAGATTCTAGACAATTGCAACCAATTCATACCCCTCATGGTAGTTCTTGATATTTTTACTCAAATCCATAATATTGTTAACCTAGAATATTTGTTGGGTAAGAACTATATTTAGTTGTCTCCACTTGCACCTTTTTGAGTGATTAGGGAAGTCAAGCACTTTTGCATGTGTTTTGGTCGTATGTATCTGTGTGTACACATATTATCACCAGACCCCTTTTTATTGATATATCAGTGTTTTTCCTATTGATTCATGTAAGCTCTCTATATATTAAATATATACATTTTTTGCTTATTACATTTTTGGAAATAATTATCTCAGTTGGTTTTTAAATTTTAACTGTGGTGTACCTGATCACAAAATGAAATCACAGCATAGACTGGAATTGGAATTACTCAGTAAAATAAAATGTACTGATTATTATACTGCCAGACAACCAGTCAATTTATTTCTGCTTCTCACTCCAGAATGCCAGATTGCTTTCCAGGGCCTTGAATCTAAGCCTGTTGTGTAATTCATAATAGTTCTGTTAGGTACCTAGTATCTTACGACTAGACATATAGGGAAGGTTTTAAGGGGATTTCTTAAGAAGAGATACTATTATCAGAATCTGTTACAAGTAGGAATTTCTGGCTTCTGGTTCTGCATTTAGATCTCGTTGACTTTTCTTTTATCTCTTGCCATTTATTTTCTATCTGCACATTTGGGTTCTCCCTCTCTGAAGGAACCTGTCAGTTTGGCCTCCCAACCTCAAGGTTTAACTGTGTAAGACTTACTTTCCCTGTTCCTTCATCAGCTTCCTGTAGGAAGAGGTAGGGCCTGGAGCCAGACAAGAGGAATGTTTCACCACACTGTCAAATCCTGCTGCTTGGAAGCTAAGAATAAAAAGGAAGGGGCACAACAGGAAACCAAGCAGAAGAGGAGACTAAGTGATTATGGTGGGGTTGTAGAAAATTAGCAGAAATCATTACTTGACTGTGCAGAACACCGGCTTCCATGCTCCGTACGTTTGTAATTTCACCATGCTCTGAGATTTCCACTTTCAACAGACATGCCCTTGAACATCATCATGCATGCCATGGACCTCTTATAATTAGGAAACTGGAACAGATTTTTATTTTTTTTAATGATTGTAAACATAATATCAGTGCTATCTAACAAAATGTGCATCAAAATGATAACTGGTAGATGAGAATTTGAATCAGAAGTAGCTATGTTATTCAATAGTGTAATAGTATTTGCCAACAAAAACTTTAAAGTGAAAAAATTAGGTAAACAAATGAATAATAAAAAGGGAAAATGATGACCACAATAGAAAAAGAGGAAAACATTAAAATTATGGACACTCACACATGAACAATTATGTAACTGTTAATAATCCCTGTTTTCAGAGAATTCTTAATGACAATGGGAAATGTTTATGGTATAGTGTGGATGGAAGCAAGTAGAAAGAGAGATTGCAAGCGTGTTAATGGTGTGATGCCAGTTTTTTCATCTGTGCACCACAGAAATACACAAACTAAGGCTTCGGAAAAAGATCGGAAGGAACCACATTGAGGTTTAAATGGCAGTTTCCTCTGAGTGGAATGTTTTCCTCTTCCTATTTGTCTGACCTTTTAAAATTTCATTTACATATACTTTCTTTATCATCAGGAAAGGGGAAATACAATTTAAACAGTATAAGAGAAGAAATTGGAAGTTTTATTTCTAAATTTTTTTATTGCAACTTTAAACCTGGCTTATTCTTTCAGCTTGTGCGATTGGTTTTCCCTGATCTTGGCACCGGAGACTAGGCACGAGAGGAAGTGCCAGGTAGGCTTATTATTTTTGTTTTATTTTAGGGTCAACAACAAACATTTTGTAAAAAGTCGTAAAATGAATGACAAAAAAATGCAAAACTAAATCAAAAAACTAAAAATATCAACTCTACCCAAAGAGTTCCCATAATTCAGATGAAATCCTAGTGCTTGAAATAATTTAGCCGATGCTGAAACCAAATATTAGTTTCTATTTTCTTAGGGATTTTGTTAAAATACAAAAGTCACAATGTATTTTTTTGTTCTAACACCTTAAGTATGGCTAATTATTGAAATAGTTAAATAATTACACACATAGAATAATAGAACTGTTTTAATTACTCTCAGAGCTAAAATTTCTAATTAGTATATTTGAATTAAAGTCAGGAGATTAGGTACCCATGCTACATTTTAACACAAAATGAAATTCCAGCGTTACTGGTGTATAGTGTTAGAACTGTCACTCAATTATTATTGTTATTTGTTGTTTGTTTTAAAAGGGGCAAAATTAGTGAGATCAGGAAATGGATGAGAAGGGATGGAAGCCAAGTTAGGAAAGGCCTGGACACCCATGAAGGAGTGAAGACAGTGGAAAATTTCATCAAACCCAACGCTGAACATTTCACTTGAAAAGATTTTTGTTTGCTGAGCCTAGACAGTGGTTTCCTGGGCTCTGCTGTGGTTTCCTGGGCTCGGCAGAGGAGTGCCTGACCTGCAGAGAAGGCCCTAGGTTCCTCACTGAGTCCAGTTCCCAGTAGAGGGAACCTCAAAGTAGCTTTACCTCATTTGAGGACAGTTAATGGCAGCAGCAGGGGGCTCTCCCTGTTGCATTTCTCTAGGATTAGAGTGTCATAAACTGGGACCCCAGAGGAGAACTTTCGCAAGCTAAACATGTCAAACATTTCAAAGCTGATGTGTGTGAAATAGAATGAAATCGTCTACCTAACAGAGATTGATCAGGCTGAATGACTGACTGATTAGCTTTTCCTAATAAAGGGAATCAATGATAAAACCCAGAAAAGAAACCCTGGTCTTCATTAGGGAGTCTGTTCTCTATCTTCTATAAAGCACACCTGTGGTTTGACATAATCTTTAAGACAACCTTTGTTTTCCAGGTATC
This sequence comes from Eonycteris spelaea, assembly GCA_003508835.1. Taxonomy (NCBI): domain Eukaryota; kingdom Metazoa; phylum Chordata; class Mammalia; order Chiroptera; family Pteropodidae; genus Eonycteris; species Eonycteris spelaea. The sequence continues at coordinate 4,878,393 of PUFA01000137.1, forward strand.
ATTATGATGGAATCTGTATCAAGAAAAGTTCTTTCTTCTATGCCCAGTATTGCTACCTTCTGGGTGAAAAAAGATATCACAGGTTAGTATCTATTGTTTGCGTGCTTGGATATCAGTCACAGCATAATTAATATTAGAACCACTCATATTTTTGTTGACTTTAGCTGGCTTTTCGGCTGTTCTGCCTTCTTACAATGGAAACATACGTCATATCAACATGCCTTTGACACAGGCAGGAAATCAATCCCCAGTGACATTATGGGGCAGAGAAACGCATTTCTGATTCATTCCTTAGATGCTTTTCATTTTAATCATTGTTTCAATTGTCAAAGCTGGTTTTCATTGAGTGAATCTTCATTCTTCTCAATTTCTCTGCCAGATTTGGCAGAAATGACCACTTCTTTCTTGAAACTTCCTTTAGCCCTCATGACTCTGGAGGGATGAGAAGCTGCCAATATGGATAAGACATAGCCCTTCTCTCTGATAGTTTAATAGGGGAGTGAGCTACACATCGAACTTGATACCAAGTGTAAAGTGATGAGTGTCAAAAGTGTACAAAAGGTCCCATGAGAACTCAGACATACAGAGGACATATCTTGGGCAGGGTACATGAAGGGTCAACGAGAACATGTGTTGGAGCTAAGCTGTGAAGGACAGCCTCCAAATTTGATAGGTGGAGAGGGTGAAGTGAGGGAGGGAGACAGGAGAGCAGAGGGTGGCCCGGCTTAGAGAAGGATGTGAGTGAAGACAAAGGGAAGAGGAGGCAGAGGCACCTGCTGTGTGGGAGAGTGCAGAGCTGCACAGGATGAACCCAGATGATGAGCTCAAAGGGCCCTGAACACGAGGCTGGTGGGTGGGGTATCTGTAAACCTTTGAGAATACCTCTGAGAAATGGGGTGGTATTCTCATGGGAACCTCCACAAGGGAAGACACCGTGGAGCTTTGCTTATTCCTGTCCCCAGTGTTGTCTGGAAGCACAGAGCAGGAAGCACATGAGGAAGGAGAGGGTGATGGCCCAAGATAGCTTTGAGGTTGCCCCAATTATTCAGACAAGCTTTAACCCCTAAGGAGGCAGATCTGAAAAACATCTTGACACAGGGTCTTTGGTTGTTTGAGTCAGTGTCAAAAAAAGGAAACAGAGATGACTCAGTCCAGCCTGGTCCACCAAAACCTCAAACTCAACCTCAAGTGGAGTCGTTATGTCCTGCTTACAGCCAGCTCTTCCTCTTCAAACTCTTATTCATCCCTAAGTCACAAAGATGGAAAAATTACATCAACCAAAATAGAGAAGTTAAGGAAGGGAGAGATTTATTTCAGTGACGGTTAGAACTTTCCTGTGTAAATGTGTTCTCTCACTTACTAATCCAAACTCTGCTGAAAGACAGGGCTAGAACCTGCTTTTCTGCTTGCCTCAGAACACCCACCCAACAGTCAACCAGCAGACAGTTTGGAGAGATTTACACACATTCACAAAACAATTGACAAGGCTGGCACTCAGCAGGGGTGAGAGGTATTTAGCATCCTGAAGTCTCTGGGTTATGTCACATAGAGGGTCTAGAATTGGTCTTTATGGGGGAAAAATAGGCTGTATCCTCAAGCAAGGAAGAGGAGGGCTATCAAGGGACAAAGATAAAAACAAAGGTGGCATTGGATTATTTATGAGATAAGCCCAGCAAACACTTTTCAAGTACTCTTTACTCAACTTACTCTACTCAACGCACTTTTGATAGTTGATTAAGTCTAAGGTCTTGGCCAATTAAAAGATTTTTTTAAAGCATTAAGATTTAAGAGTAACTCCCTTACAAATCCCACATTTTAAAGGTACTATATATATATATATATATATATATAGTAATTAGAAGGCAGAAATGTCATAAGTGGTATACTGTTGTTAATAATCTATGAACTATACTGATGAAAATGTCTTTCATTTTATTATGTTATCTTTTATATAAGAACTTGTGTAACAAATTCCTTTAAAAAATTAGGTCTCAAAATAAAAACTTTATTTCTACAGTTTTCATTACCTGAAAACTCATCCATTCATTCATTTGTTCATTCAACCAGTATTTCAGTAACTACAATAAGTCAGGCTCTGTTCTAGCTACTGCGATGAAGCAATAAATGAGATAAACAAGGCCTCTCATCTTGTCAGTTTTAGTGAGGGGAAAAGACAATAAAAAAAAGCAACAATAGCAAGATTGATCTGAAGACAATAAAATGGAGTCATGAGAAGACCTCCCTGTGAAGATGCCTTTTGAGCAGAAATGTGAAAAAAGGAGATAACCAAGTGACCATCTCGGGTATAAGCATTCTAGGTAAAGAGCAGGTGCAAAGGGCCTGAAGCAGACAGGGATGAGTTCAAAGAACAGTAAAAAAGTCTGAGGGTGGAGATTGGTGAATGAGCAGGAGAGGAGGAGGAGAAGAATCTGAAAACACTGGCAGGGACCTGTAGTCTTGGGAAGGAGGTGGGGTGTTATTCTGAGTATGATGGGGAGCCACTGGAGAGTTTCAAGCTGGGACATGAAGCATTCCGATTTGAATTTTAAATAGAGATCCTCCTGGCAACTCTGCTGAGACAGGATTGTACAAAGAGATGGGAGAGGAGGCCGAGTGACCAGTTAGGAGGCTATGCAACAGCTCTGGCAGAGATGGCCCATTGAGATTTCTCACTGACATAAATGTAGTTCTCTCAAAGAGTCAGCATGATACTACGCAAAACTATACATGGATAAGAGCAGAGACTCTGGTAGTCTACAGACTACCTGGCTCTACAAGTAGTAAACTATCTGACTTATTTCACTTAGCATTTTCACTTAGTATAATGCCCTCGAGGTCTATCTACTACATAACAAATGGCAAGGTTTCATTCTTTCATATGGCTGAATAACATTCCATTGTATATATGTATACCACAATGTCTTTATCCACTTATATGCTGGTGTGCACTTTGGTTGTTTCCATAGCTTGGCTATTGTGAATTATGTTGCAATGAACATGAGGGTGCATATATCTTTTCAGTTTGTTTTTTCATTTTCTTCAGATAAATACCAAAAAGTGAAATTGTGGGATCATATGGTGGTTCTTTTTTTAATATTTGAGGAAACTCTACACTGTTTTACACTGTGGCTGCACCAAGTTACATTCCCACCAATAGTGCATGAGGGTTCCCCTTTCTCCACACCCATGCCAGCATTGTTTATCTTGTGTGTTTTTTTTAATAACCATTCTAACAAGTGTGAAGTGATATCTCATTGTGGTTTCGATTTATATTTCCCTGACGATTAGTGATGTTGAGCATTTTTTCATGTGCTTGTTGGTCCCCTGTATATCTTCTTTGGAAAAATGTCTATTCCAATCCTCTGCCCATTATTGATTGATTGATTGATTGATTGATTGATTGCTATAAAGTTGTATGAGTTCTTGATATATTTTGGATACTAATCTCTTATATATAAATTGCAAATATCTTCCCGCATTCAGTAGGTCGTCTTCATTTTGCTGTGCAGAAGCTTTTCAGTTTGATGTTGTCCCATTTATTTACTTTTGCTTTTGTTGCCTATGTTTTTGGTGTCATATCAAAAAAAAAAATCATTGCAAGACCAATGTCAAGGAGCCTACAGCCTATGTTTTCTTCTAGGACTTTATGGTTTCAGGTTTTACATTCAAGTCTTAAAATGTTTTGAATTAATTTTGGTGTATAGTACAAGATTGTGGTCTAGTTTTCCCAACACCATTTATTAAAGAGATTGTCCTTTTTCCCATTGTATATTCTTGGCTTAAATCAATTGACCATGTATGTGTGGGTTTATTTCTATTGCTTTATATATCTTATGGGTGATTTTCTACTTTTTCCTGGGCATTTGGGTTATGATGTTAGGATACTTTCGATCCTATTTAAACCTATTTTAGCAAGCAGTCACCCTGTTTAGGTTTATATAGATACTGGCCTACTTTTGTGGGCTATAGTCCAATGACAGTTTAGTTTTCTGAGCCCTTGAATGCTATTTTGGTCTAATTCATTCTTCTGGCACTGCTGGGACTGCTGATCAATTCCTTACTGAAGCCAGCTGTAGGAGCTGCACCCACTCTCCTGGGCCACCTTCTGCAGGGAGTGAGGAGAGCCAGTGGCTAGGCCTGAGTCCCCTTATGCTACTTGGTGTAGGGCAGGAAGACACAGGTTCTGATGGAATTGCCCCTGTGGGTAGAATGACTGCCCTTTTGTGCTCTGAGTGTAGACTGGGAATTGAATTGGCCAAGAGTTTCAACACTGTCCATGCAGGTGGATCAATCCACCCATCAGTGTTCCAGGTATGGATTGGGAGGCAAGGAGCAGCCTATCAAGACTTCGAAGCTGCCACTATAGGCAGATTGTGTTGCCAGCCCATGGCCCAGTTGTGGAGCGAGGGTTGCAGCCCCCTCTAGGTCTCTGGTGGGCTTCCCTTTCCTGGTCCTTTGTCCAAAGAGGACAGACTTTTCCTGGGATTTATGTCTATGCCTGTTGACAGTTCCGGGTTACAGGTCTCTTCAGTGCCTGGTCCAGACATATGTGGGAGGCTCAATCTTTAACAAGATCAGGTGAGAGGTCACAATAGGGAGTTGGCCAAAAATAAACAGACAGGAGAAACACTCTCTTTCCTTGATGGTATGAGATACCCCTTTTCCACCAGAGATAGAGGAGTGTAAGCTAACCTGTTTAAGGAAGACCCAGCTATAGCAAGTAATCTGGTCCAGGGAGCCTCATTGTCCCCCGCCCCAGCCAGAGGCAGCTGGGGAGCTTCGGTAGAGGGACCTCCTCCCCCACAGAGAGAAAAGTCTTCCAGCTATCTTGGGTAGCACCAGCAGGGAGCTCCAGTGGCACCAGATAAACCAGGCAGACTACAATAATATATTCATACCCACAGCTGAGATTTCCTATGGAGACGTAGTAAGGATACATAGTCAGATCATAAGGAGAAAAAAAAAAAATAGAACTAGAGGAATCCATGTGCATACTGTCCATGCTTCCCCCTCCCACCCTCTTATGAGGGACACATGGCACATCTTCCCCCAGGAGCAAAAATGCAGCACACAAGTGTGTGTGATGTTTCTGTCCAGAGAAGCCGATTGGAGACTCCACTTTAAAAGGTTTTACTGGGGGCTGGTCACATAAGCCCCTTCCCAACATGTGCCAACACTACAGATTTCCCAAAAGAAAGCAGGTTATTCAGCATAAACTACCATATTATTTTCACAAACAGTCTAGGCACAGCCAGCCACTCTTATCAGTTAACTATTGACTGGGAACACTCTGTGAACCAAGTTCCCAGGCACCAGCCATGGGCCAGTCCTGCAGGCAGCCCTTTCTAGGCATAGCAGTCTCAGTACTGCCACGTTATCTCTTTTCTGCACAAATGCATGACCCTGTGAACATATTAAGAAAACACTGAATTGCACTCTTTAAATAGGCGAATTGTATGGAATGGGAATTATCTTTCAGTGAAGTTGTTTAAAAAAAATCCCAGCAAAGTTTTTATTCGTAGGCATAGGCAAGCTTATTCTAAAAGTTATGTGGAAAGGCAAGGCCCTAAAATAGCTCGAGAGACCTTGACAGAGAAGAACCAAGTAGGAGGAGGCACTATCTGATATTAAAGCTCACTATGTAGCTGTGGTAATCAAGAGAGTGTGGTTTTAGTGGAGGCACAGACACGGTCATTAATGAAACAGAGTAGAGAATCCAGAAATAAACCCACTCAAAGACGCTCAACTGAATTTTCACAAAGATTCAAAAGTAATTCAATGGAAAGAGAATAGTTTTTTAACAAGTAGTGCTAGAACAACTAGACATCTACATGCAAAAATATGAACTTCACAATTAAACTTTACAACTTAATACAAAAATTAACTCAAAATAAATCACAGATTTCTATTTAAAACATACAACATTAAACTTAAAAAAAAATGTAGGAGAAAATCTTTGGGACCTAGGGCTAGGCAAAAAGTTCTGAGACTTGACACCAAAATCACAGTTCATAAAAGGAAGAAGTTGGACCTCATCAAAATTAAAACTCTTGTTTTATGAAAGACCCTGTAAAGAGGGTGGAAACACAGGCTACATACTGGGAGAACGTGTTTGTAAGCCACATATCTGACAAAGGACTTCTATCTAGAATGTATGAAGAAATCCCAAAACTAAACCGTAAAAAAAAAAAAAAATTAGAAAATGGGCAAAAGACATAAACATACATCTCACTGAAGAGGATACACAGATGACAAATAAGCACATAAAAGGATATTCAGCATCATTAATCGTTATGGAAATGCAAATTAATACCACAGTAAGATATAACTGCACACCTATAAGACTGACTAAAATTAAAAATGGCACAACACTAAATGCTGGTGAAGATACAAAGAAATTGGATCACTCATACATTGCTGGTAAAAATGCAAAATGGTCCAATGACTCTGGAAAATTGTCTGGCAGTTTCTTATAAAACTAAATATATAATAACCACCCAAACCAGCAATTGCACTCTTGGGTATTTATCCCAGAGAAATGAACTTATGCCCACACAAAGACCTGTACACGAACGTTTGTAACAGCTTTCTTTGTAACAGGCAAAAACTGGAGTCAGCCCTGATGAATCTCCAGGCAATTATTCTGAGTGAAAAAAAGTCTTATCTCAAAAGATTCCATTCTGAATGATTCTATTTATACAAGATTTTGAAATGACAAAATTTTTGAAGTGGAGCACAGATTAGTGATTGCCAGGGGTTTTGTGGGGTGGGAGCAAGAGATAGATGTGGTTGTACAGGAGAAACATGAGGGATCCTTGTGATAGGAAAAACCTTCTATATCTTGTCTGTGGTGGTGAATATGTGAATCTCCATAGGGGATAAAATTGTATAGAACTAAATACACACACACACACACACAAATGAGTTTAAGTAAAACTTGGGAAATTTGAGTGAGATCAGTGAATTATATAAATGTCAGTCCTCAGGTCATGATATTGTACTACAGTCTTGCAAAAAATGTTGCTATTGTGGGAAATCGAGCAGAGTATAAAAAGAGAACTCTCTGAATTATTTCTTGCGACGGTATGTCAACCTACAATTACCTCGATAAAAATCTCAATTATAAACAATAACTCAAGCCTCATTCTACAGTCCCAGAAGAACCCTGCTGACAGGTCCCAGGACGCATCCCCACAGTCATCCCTGCCTGTTCCTAGCACTGTGTCTCCAGAGCCCTGTTTCCTCTACTCACACCCAGTCCCTATTGTCACACTTACAGTTCGGTTTTTCCTTCGTTTCAAAGCACTGTCCTGCACTTTTGTCTGTGTGGAAGCTGAAATGGCAGCACATCATTCTTCCTCTGGAGACACATGTGTTGTCCCCATCACCCTGACTGAGCAGAGATCCTTAGCGCCAGTGCCCCCCTACACACACCTGGAAGTCATCAACCCCAACTGCTGGCAGCTGTGTCTGCTCAGGGCCCATTCTCACAGTTGGGGAAGAGAATGATCTCTGAGAGTGTTGAAAACCCAGAGGGAAACCCCCGGGAAACCACAAATGAGTCTTTGCATGGTTCCCCAAAGTTGAATGCCCCAGGGAAGCAGGCATTTCTCTCTGTATGCAGCAATTGAGGCCTAATTTACCAAAATGTTCCTATTAATACTTGTTTAAGGGAAGAATAGGAATCTGAATTGTTGTTGTTTGTTATTGTTAAAGAGTGTGCCTTGCTAGGAGTGGCATGGAGTAGAATATCTGTTTGCCAAAAGCAGCCCTCTGAGTCAGTGAGACTGTGCAAGGGCATTTTGTTTGTCTTTTTTTTTTTTTTTTTTTCTGGACCTTTTAAGGAAAGAAATGGAAACACCACTAAGAGCATCAACATAGAGAGACCTGGCTGGGATCCAGGGTTGGTAGCAAAGGGTTGGCTTTGGGGACTTTGGGGGGCTGTGTGTCCTCATAGACTCCACCACCAGGCACTGCAAAGGGGCATATACTCAAATTAAAATAAATGTCGTCGCAAGCTAAATGCTATTTCCTCCATACCGCCCCTCCTGAGCCCATCTTTAGAGAAATTCAGTGCCCAGGTCTCTAACACCATCTGTCACACACACCCCCCCCCACAACCCCCATGGTCCTGAGCTAAGGACCATGGTGCTGATGACACCCTTAAGTGGACACCCGAATAGGTGGCCACAGAGCAGATCAGGAGTCCTGCTGTCATCAGCCTTCTTTTTCACTGGGGTGAGGTTGGGGGGGGGGGACTCTCACTAAAAACTGCCAAGACAGCATCTGCCCTAAACCAGGGAGAGATAAAGGCTTGGTTTTTAAAACAAATGAATAGCTCAAGGCTTTTTATTTTTTTTTGAAAAGGAAAAATGACTATATATGTGCAGTTTGTGCCATATGAAAAGGAGCCCTTCACAAAATGCAGAACGTTTGCCTCCCTGCGCCCCTCTCCAAGGCAACACCGCTTCACAGGAGTCAGGCCTCCCCAGATTCCAGTCTTGTTTAGCTGACAGCCACATCGGGACTTGGGCCCGGGGAATAACTGCTGACCTCGAAAGTTACTGAAGAATTGAGGCCAAAGTAGAAAGTGCTTTATTACTGTCTGGGGAGAAGGGGGAGCAAAGAGTGTGTGTGTGTGTGTGTGTGTGTGTGTGTGTGTGGTGTGTGTGTGTGACATCTAGAGAAACAACTCTGCTTAATGTACTTTTCTTCTGTACCTCTTAGGCAAAACCCCTGCTTAATAAGTTTCAAGGAAAACTTGTCATTTTCCAAATGATGAATCCCAATCTAACTAATGTAAATTTTGAAATTAATTGTATAGTCTCATGTTTTTCTCAGAATATATGGAATACATGCCCTCATTCCATTCCCCAACACACACACACACACACACACACACACACACACACACACACACACACAACTTTTCCAACTTAGCACATTAAAGGACTTTAAAAAGTTTCTAAAATTGTGCCTTCGACATTCTGCCTTTGTTCTTTCATTCCTTTGTTCTTTTGCCAGCTCCTGAGCTCAGGGGGCTGCCTGGGTCTCATGGAGAGCCTGTGAATCAAGGGCTGCAAGTCCACAGCTGGCTAGTCGTGTGGACAACGGAAAGACACAGGTCCATCTTTCAGGCCACAGAGTGCTAGAGGAGGGCAAGGGCACGGGGGGCAGGGGGAGGGGGGATGTCACCTGGCAGTTCTGGACACCGTAGACCCAGCAATGGGAAAGAGAACACCAGTGGTTCCTCAGAAGCTCTTTCTAGCCCCAAGAAGGGTGTCTTCTCCTTCTGTTCATGCAGCCATGGCAACGGGCTGGCGCTGAAGCTTCCTGGGGCCAGGATCCCCTGCAAAGGCTCTGCCATGGGGCCTGACCCTCGCGTACTAATCAGGTGTCCAAGTTGCAACCTGCTTTTTGGCCCTGTCCACCCTATGGTTTACAAGGCTGGTTAGAACTCATTAAGGTCAAAAAGATATGTATTACCTGGTTGTTTCCTAGCAGCCCAAAATACATACATGTGGAGAATTACAACCTAGACTGCACCCTTGCTTAGGTAACACTCCTAAGCTCCCCACCACAGGAACGCTCCCATTTGTCCAAAGCAACCCCGCCCCTTGCCCATCTCCAGCCTAGAGATAGCCACCACAACACAACCTGACAACACAACCTATTTTCTGTCTCCCAGAGCAACTTGGCTGCTGAGTTTTGCCTTGAGAAGATGAACTTGAAGGAGTTAGACTTTCAGCACTTCCCAAGGTGTTACCCCTAGGTCATCGTTCTGCAATTTAAGTTGTTTATAAAATTGAATGAGCCAAGGCACAGTTAAATAGTATAAAAGCCCCCACACTCACTGCAGAAAATGACAAATCCACAACACCCAGAAAATCAGATTTAAAAATAAGGTGGTTCTTTTCCATTTTAATTTTCAAAACTCTCTTATTTGGTCCTTTTTGTGTACATTATTTTTTATTTGCACACCTGTATATCCGATATGACAGATTAGAATAGGTGCTAGGGGTGAGGCCCTGAAATCAGAGCTGGGTTTCCAGCTGTGTGAATTCTGTTTTTCTTTTCCTATGTGCCAAATGGGGATAATAATGATTTACTATCTACCCACCTAATGGATTGGTGTGAGAATTGAGGTAATACAATAAGAGCACTTAGCGATGAGTAAGTGCTCAGCATATTTTAGTGATGAGTATTATTAGTGTAATCAAAATGATATTAAATACAGCTTTTTGCAATCCTAATGACACATTGGGCCTATATAAATGCATACAGTTACTATTTTAATTTTGGATATAAAAATATTGATTAAATTAATGGTATCTTCCCCTAATCAAAACCAAAACAATGAATTCATGTGCTTTGAGTAAGAATGAAACTAGGCCTTAAATGGCTGGAAGACCAAGCACCTTTGTCCTGCACCCTGACGCTTAATGAGCATGGTACATAAATTAGGCTTTATTACATTTTTATCCTCTTACCTTTGTAATTGCTTCAAGTTGTTTCACTGCTATTGGAGTGATTTGAGAGGGAAAATTACGATGCCAAAATGATGTAAATGAAAGTCTGGATTAATGACAAATGATGTCAAAACCTGAGAATGTGAATGCAAATTGCAGTTAGATGAAAAGAAAGATAAATGCCAAAAAGCATATTAAGCTAACACTACATTTGAAAGATTTTATGGAAAGAAAAAAGATGAGTTGTGTGCCACATAATCACGTCTCAGTCTCCTTTACTCTGGGCCCTTTTTTAGCCAAACTTATCGTAAAAACTAAAGTAAAATGTGTTTGTCATGCTGTGTCTGCACTGCACTGAGTGGACAATTTGCAGGACCGCACAAGAAATCTTCTTCCACACTCCCTTCGCGAGGCCCAGAAAGAATCTTCCAACCATCATATGAGACCTGCAGGCTTTGAGGCCACATATTCACAAAGTTATAGGCTCCGGGAGCTGGAAAAAGTCTTAGGAGTCACCAAATCCCATCACCTCCCTTTATAGAGGTGGAAAATTGAGCCTCTCAAGGCTCAAGTGGCATGCTTAATGCTACATAGCAAGTTAGTGGCAGAACTGGATAAGGAAACCTGTTGTGTTCTTAGTCTTCCTTCTTCCTCAGGTCTCTGTCTCTGCTTACTCTCCCTGCATCCCTCTGGCCTTTCTGGAACCTGCTGACCTCCTTCTCTCTCCCCAGTAGTTGAATCCTAACAGGAGCTGAGGGGACGACAGCTCACAAAGAACCCGAGTGACCTCACTGGGCTGATTCGCCTCAGGTCGCTCCTGTGCCATGTTCCTTTTTTCTCTGTCATCATGATTTGGCACAGTTAAAACACCTCAGGCCTCAGAAAAGAGTGAAATGGAAGCCTTCTTTCACAGCAAGGCCAGCTCTGGATGTTTGGTGTGGTTTTATTAGAGCCATATTTTAGCAATGACTATGCATTTGATCATAACCTAATAAATGTCCCCAAGGGCTGAATCAGAACTGCACACAGGAAACGATACAGAGGCAGTGACCCCAGAACACAAGGCCATCATGGCTTGCACACCAAGAGCTGAAAATGTCACCTTCAATGCTGCCTTGGCCTCCTCAACTTCACCACCCCTCTTCTTGGGGGTGGAGCCCAGTGTGTGGAAGGGCACATTGTCGGTGGAGCGCCTGTCTGCACTCTCAAGATTAAAGCACAGCCAGTGCCTGCAGTGTTCATTCAGCCTAGCTGGCCAGAGGTATATGAAGGACCAACTAAAGTTATGCACGGTTCCGACTACGAGGGCCATCAGCTCTTCTAACGCCACCACCCCACCTCCCATCCCCATCCAGGCATTGTTCAAGGGTCAAGTGTGTGTGTGTGTGTGTGTGTGTGTGTGTGTGTGTGTGTGTTGAACATATCCCATTTCCTGAAACTTTCTGGCCATTGAACAGTCACAAGTTCAATTCCTATTGTGATAGGAACTCTTCTTAAAAGATAAAAAGGGTGGCTTTTTAATGGGTTTGTATTTAGACCCTGAATCCCTCCGCTCTGTTCTGAAAATGTGTTACGTGGAGACATTGATTCGGTGGGTCTCAGGCCTTCTGCCCAGCTTTCCATGACTTGGGTTGGAGAATGGACTGGCACGAACCTTCACGGGGAGCTCCTGGGGCTTTGGAGAGGCTAGAAGGGGAGGTGGGACCTTCCTGTGTGGGGCAAAAGCCATTTTCCTCCACCTCCTGCCCGGCTCCTGCCCACTCCCAGGCCATTTCTGCCTCAAAGACCTTGCTTCCAGAAGCAGAGTGTTTGTCTGCTGCCTTCCTCTTTTCTGTGTGTGTTTAGGTAGAGTTGGAACACTCAGGTGTGATGACATGTGTTGGAGTGGACAGAGCAGCCACAGTTCTCAGGAAAACTGTGGAGGGGATGCCGCCACCTCTGCCATCTGTACAATGTTCATTGCCCGTGCAAAGCGGAGGTCCCAGTGCTCCTAGTGTCTCAAAGGCCCACAGTTAAAGGGAAGATGCACCATGCCACAAGAGTCTGTTCTCCATGACACATACTCATCTCCAGTATAAAACATGAATCCAAGAAGCATAGCAGAATGAAACTTACATCTTATTAATTCCCAGTTTTTTGTTCTGTGAAAGTGCTATAGCCATCGACTCAGTATATTGTCATTTCTTAATTGATCAATTTTAAAGGCCTAAATCAGAAAGGATAAGGCCTCATGTCCATGATGATATTTCTTTTTTTCACAGGAGTTAGTTCTACACATGATGACATCATATCCTTGCCCTGAAGGGAATACACCTTTAAAAAATAAATATGTGGTTCTTTTCATTACAGAAAAGGATTTTTTTTTTAATGATGAGCAAGAGATGATCACTGGTTGCGTACAAAAACTTGAAGGAGGTTTTTAAAATAAAAGTTATACCCCACGCAAATAATCTTACTGCAAAAGAAACTTGATTCTTGTGCTCAGAAACAGGTGTCTTACTAAGATGATTTCTCTATTTGTTCTGTCACAGTGGAGACGTCGTTGCCTTTGAAAAATCTACTAATTATGACAGCATTACCCAACAAGAAGGAACAGTGAGTGTTGAATAAAATAGATTGACTATAACAGACCTTGGAATATTCAGTGATTGCTTAATTAAGTGCAACATTTCCCTGTGTGTGATGTTCTTATCACATGTAGCCCTAACCACTCACCCATTTGATCAGGATTGTTGAGTGTCCACCGCATGCCACGCACTTTGTTGGGACAGATAAGGTCTTCCAGGAGCATGCTGTGGCTGCATGTCAGCTGTTTAATGTGTTTCTTTCTCTGTAATGAAAAAGGATATAAGTTTGTGAGCCATAAATTTGTGTGAAAGTGTCTCTATATTACAGTTATAGCTCTTTGAATTAGAATACCAGAACTATTACAGGTATGATATCATGAGTTAAATTTTATTTTAACTGGCCAAGATGACATTACAGCACTTTGATACTGTCTTGTTGACAAGTGTCATTGAACAGACAACCTTTTAAAAACCTGTTTTGTGACCAGCACACTTAAGGACTGAATGGACTGTGAAAGAAAACCAAAAACACAAACGGAAAAATCATACTTCCTATACTTGACTGGAATAGTTTCATAGTTTTGGAGCTAAGAGAGATATGGAACAACAATGTACTGTTGAATGGGCAATGCAGGCTGTGGGGGGTTTGGAAGGGATAAAGATTATGGTGGGCATTTACAGAAAAGGTAGCCTGTGTTTATTTCCTATTGCTGCTGTAACAAATTAGTGCAAATTTAGTGGCTTCAAATAGCACAATCTTATTATCTTACAGTTCTACACATCACAAGTCCAACACAGTTCTCGCCAGGCTAAGATCAAAGGGTTGACAGGGCTGCGTTTCTTCAGGAGACATCTAGACAGGAATCTGTTCCTTCCTTTTCCAGCTTCTGGAATCTTCCTTGTCCCTTGGCTTGTGGCTTCTTCCTCAGTCTTCAAAGCCAGCAAAGGCAGGCTGAATCCTTCTCAGGTTGCCATCTCTCTGGTTCTCTGCACCTGAGAAAGGTCCTTTGCTTAACGTTGGTACCACCTGGACGATACAGGATAATCTCCCCATCTCAAGGTCCTTAACCTTAATCACATCTGCAAAGTCCCCTTTGCCAGGTAGGGTTTCAAGGTTTAGGATGTGGACATCTTTGGGGGCTGTTATCCTGCCTGCCCCACTGCCCTCAAACTGGTTCCGAAGGGATCACTAGGATCCCCCTTTGGGAGACATTTATCTTGAGGGTGCAGCTTACATTTGTGCTTGGAGGTGTGCGGGCAGCAGGGAGCCAGATGTGAAGATGTCAGTAAACTCTGAGTGAGGACCAGATGGTCGTCATCTCGACAATGTCAGGCTGAGGAATTTGAATTTCACCCAAGAGACTGGAAGAAACCATTGAGGCATCTTTAGAAGGGGAATGACAGGATACATTTGTTTCTGGGGTGGTAATTCTGGAAACAGTGTCTTCAGGGATGCGAGAAAAACAAAAGGCATCGAGGAGAACTAAGAGAATAACTCAGGGGAGGCAGACGTTGCCTGGCCAAGTGGGCCATGGCAAAAAAGACCCCCTCATTGTATCTCCAGGGTTTGATACATGGTATATGCTCAGTGAAGGTTGGTGGAATGAATGGAAGATAATAATTCCAATGCTATTTCTTGGGTCTGTTGATAAATACCAAACTGCATTTAATATACCTAGAAAATCTAAGTTGAATTCCTCACTTTTTCTTTGTCATTTTGCTGAGTGACTTCTCCTGTAGAGATTCAAACTCAAGTAGTTCCATATATACTTTAGATTTCTGATGATTTATATTGTGAAGAAAAGATGTCAATTCATTATTTTTTAAAAACTTTTTCCTGAAAGATCAGTTCTTTTCACAGGAACAATCTGAGGGCATTGACTTTAGAAACTCGTGAATTTGCTTTTTATTATTTTATTTTGTAACAGCTTGCTCTTACATTTCCTTTGCAATAATTTCTTAAATTATTACATTTTCAGATAATTTCTTCTAAACTGTGGTGTATTTGCCATGTTGAAATGTAGAGATTTGGACAAAAAAACAGCCTGCCTAGAGCTGGAGTTCTCAGCTTAAGTGTGCATAAGCCTCACTTGGGAAGCAGGTTACAATGAGAGATTTCTGGCCTCGTCTGATTTACTAAGGCCCTCAGGAGATGAACCCCAAGCGCCCCAGGGACTATGACATAGACGGTTTCAGGACCACACTTGAGAAATGCTGGCTTTGATCACTAACAGTCAGGAGATCATTCATGAATACAAGAGGTCAGGATACGCTATGGAGAAACTGGACTCACTTATGGTAGGATGTGGTAGGTAGGAGAGGCTAGTCCAGAGTTGGAATTGAAGATTATTCAATTATTCTCTAATAGAAGCACTGATGAGAGGCCAGTGAACTCCATGAAATAAATAGCTCCATCTTTTTTGATGGCCTGCCTAAGTATCACCCACACCCACACTAGAAGTATTATCCATCAGACTACTCTGAATTAAGCCAGTGCCCTGATGTGGTAGGAATGAGGGTTAAACAGCTCCCAGTGGAAACAATGGAAACCAAATGGAAACATCCCATGGAAACACCTTTTGAGCCGTCACCGTTCAGTGCCACTACTTTATCTGCTTGTTTAGATATCTTATCTCCCTACTTTATTCTGAAAATAATATTAACAAGAGGAGTTTTGACATGTTAAAACTTGTTATTGGGAGTTTTAACTTCACAATACTAAATGCATAATGCACCTTTTTTCAGGGAAAGGGTCAATTGCTTTCCTCAGATCCTCAATGGGGTTCATAAGTTAGGACACAGAGAAGACTATTGAACATAATTCCTAAATTCTCTCAATCCCTGTGTCCTCAATGATTTGGGCTGATAATGAGGGCTCATCATAGAAGGAAGAAGCCGGTGGTGCCTGTCTTAAGTATTTGTAATGCTGTGTGGGATGGAAGCTGAGCACCACCCTGTTCCCTAAGGGCAGGTGCCAGTGGTTGAGAAGCCTCTCTGCCCTCAGGTGGCTTGTAGATAGGAATATACTGCAAACCCACATAAAATATCTACTAAGCAAGATGTAAGTGAGTAGCTCAGTAAGATTCTAGTAAATAAGAACTGAGAAGGGTAAGGATGAAACACTGACATTGGAACTGTACTTCCACATAGCGAGCTGTTAGGTTGGAGAGAGAGAATGGAGAAGAGAACCCTCATGCAGGTCGCAGTTCAACATGGAGGCCGTTGCAGCTCAATCCAACTCATAGAAATGATTTCACCCTACTTTATCGAAATGGGAATTATTCGAAAAAAGTCCAACAGAGGACTGGTCAAGATAGTGTAGAGCAGGAGTCCCCAGTTCCCCAGCTGCACAGCGGTATTGGTCCATGGCCTGTTAAAACTGGGCCACACAGCAGGAGGTGAGCAGTGGGCAAGCGAGGGAAGCTTCATCTGTCTTTGCAGCCACTCCCCAGAGCTAACATCACCACCTTAGCTCCGCCTCAGATCATCAGACATTAGATTCTCATAGGAGCACTGGTCCCTGGTGTCTGAAAGGTTACAAACTGCTGGCATAGAGGGTAGACGCTTTGTACATGTTCTCTTGCAACCGTACCAAAATTGTGATGAAACCACGGAGCAAACAGCAAGCAGAGTCACCTGGGGTCTGGATGAGCAGAAGCCCTATAACTAGGGAGAGAAATAAGAAATCACCCTGGAACGGAAGGAGAGGGCAGAGCACAAGGCTGCCAGGCCGGCATGGCTGAGCGAGACCAAGGCTAGGCAGCTGCAGGTATTCCTCTTAAAGGGACTGCAACCACAACTGGACTCTCACAGTGACAAACTTGCTTGCTTGAGCTCCAGCGCTGGGGCAGTTGCTCGGGAGGTACATACGAGGTACATACGGGGATACACTGAGTTGTGGGGCTTCAGAGTGAGGGCCGGAGGGGAGGCTTTCTCCTGGGTATAAGTGCTGGTGGTATCCATTGACCCTTGGTTGAGCTCTCCCTGCTCCCAGCATGGGGATGCACGTGCCTCCATAGCTGAGAAGTCATCAAACTGGATAACAGAGGTCAGTCTGCCCAGAAGATTCCCTCAAACTCTGCTTCTCCCAACTTGTGACCCACCCAAGCCACATCAAGTGGTGTGCTTGGCATGCCCTATGCTCTCTGCCCAGCATCTCCAAGCCCCACACTAGCAGCAGCCAGCCTCGGTTTTTGGCATGACCTCTTGAAGCAACTGTAAGTACAGCATCTATGGATTGCTTGCTAACTCTCACCAGGTGGCCCCAGAGGGGCATAGGCTGAGGCTAAACTTGGCCCGTAGCTGCACCCCTCTCAGGACTGTGTCACTGGGCCCCACAGGACCTACTATACAAAGCTGTGCCATTAAGACCAGGAGATTTAGGAGCTTTACCTAGTATGCAGAAACAGACACAGAAAGGCAAACCAAAATGGGGAGACCAAGAAGCATATTCCATGTTGAAAGAACAGAGCAGAACTCCAGAAATAGATCTAATCAAAGCAGAGTCAAGCAATCTAACAGATGCAAAGTTCAAAACACTGGTTATATGGATGCTCAATGAACTTATGGAAAGAGTAGATGAACTCAGTGAAAACTTTAACAAAGAGATAAAAAAAAAACAGAAAAAGGAGATAGAAATAATAAAAGAGAACCAGTCAAAAATGAAGACTACAATATCTGACATGAAGGGTATATTAGAGGGAATCTACAGAATGGATGAAGCAGAGGATTGAACCGGCAATGTAGGAGATGGGGAGCAGAGGACACCCAAACAGAACAACAAGAAAAGAGAATCCAAAAACATGAGGGTAGTTTAAGGGGCCTCTAGGACAACATCAAGCATAACAACATTGGCATCATAGGGGTACCAGAAGGAGAAGAGAGAGAGCAGAAAGTTGAAAATCTATTTGAAGAAATAATGATGGAAAACTTCCCTTACCTGGTGAAGGAAATAGACGTATAACCTCAGGAAGCTCAAAGAGTCCCAAACAAGATGAACCCTAAGAGGCCACACCAAGACACATCATAATTAAAATGCCAAAGTTTAAATACAAAGAGAGAATCTTAAAAGCAGCAAGAGCAAACGCAGTTATTTATGAGGGCGCTCCCATAAGACTGGCAGGACAGAAGGGCTTAGCACAAAATATTCAAAGTGATGAAAAGCCAGGATCTACAACCAAGATTACTTTATCCAGCAAAGTTATCATTTAGAGTTGAAGAAAAAGCTAAAGGAATTCATCGCCACCAAGCCAGTATTACAGGAAATGTTGGAGGGACTTTCAGAAGAAGAAAAACTATGTATAAAAATATGAATAAAGAATAACTACGTACCTACCAACAAGTACTTCAAATGCAAAAGAATTAAGTGCTCCAGTCAAAAGATAGGGTGGCTGAATGGATAAGAAAACAAGATCCTCATATATGCTGCCTACAAGAGACCCACTTGTGATCGAAAGACACACACAGACTAAAAGTAAAGGAATGGGAAAAGATATTGCACAGTAGACCTAGAGGGTATTGTGCTGAATGGAGTAAGTCAGAGGAAAACAAATGTAATATGATTTCACATACATGTGGAATCAAAGAACAAAACAACAGCAATAATAAAATGGAAACGAACTCATAGATACAGAGAATATTTTGAGGGTTACCAGATGGGAGGAGGGCTGGAGGGAGGTAGTCAGTGAAAAAGGGCAAAAGAATTAAGAAGTACAAATGGGTACTTACAAAATAGTCATGGAGATATTAAGCATAGCATAAGGAATATAGCCAATTATATTGTTATAAACATGTATGGGGGCAGAGGAGTACTAGATTTAGCGGGGTGATCACTTTGTGAGTTATAAAGATCTCTAATCACTATGCTGAACACCTGAAACTAATATAACATGATACGCCAACTATAATTGAAAAATTAAAAATATTATCAAAAGGGGGGAAAAAAAAGGCCAGGAAAATCCTGAAGAAATCATTTAAAATAAAATTGATATCCTTTACTCAGATAAAGGGAAATCATGCTTTCCCTTTCTCAGAGGGAACAGCAGCATGGATGACACAAGAAGGAATGTTGAATTTGTTTTCTGCTATATAACCTTTTTTCTCCTTCATGGAAACGTTTTACATTCTGTAAATTGTTCTTCTAAAGGAAAATTTGTGCCTGTCATTTTCCTTGTTAGTTAGGGCCTGAAATTGCTGATTCAACTTGTGATTTTTATAATACAGACATGATGAACCAGGGAGGATATAGTTTTATTTCAAGTAGGGACAATTATATGGACGAGGCACTGTAGAAAAATGTATTTGTGGCATTAAATTATTCATAGATAATATTTTTATTGTACATTACCATATAGCACTTGTAATCCATAACCAAAAAAAGTAATTAATACATTTGGGTAATATATTAAGTTCAAATATATTAAGTTATAATAGAATTATAGAGGGAAGTAAGTATCATTTGGAATGAAATAAGGGAGGAAAGTTGCTGGAATCAATTATATGTCCATAGGTGAGGATAAAAGATTGCATAGAACATTAACCTACAGTAGCAATATGATTATTACATGGTTTACGTGTGAAACAATGCATTTTATTTTAAATAAATAATCCATTGTGCCAATGATTTCTAGAGTGAAAATCATTCACCAATAAAGACAGACCCAGCTGGACCAGCCGTGTCTGAATTCAGGAGATGTCCATTCTGGGAGCAGAAACTGGCAAGGAAGCACCCCTACGACATGGTAGGCTTGCACGCATGGGCAAGACTAACCTCTCACGTCTTTGATGCCTTGGGCAGTCAGTGTCTTCTTATTTCACCTATGACCATAGTTGTACCACATGGGGTAACATTTGCTTTTTCCCAGACACATAAGGACCAACATTTCCTCCGGGCTCGTGACAATCAGGAAACTCAGATCTTCCCCTGTCATCTTATGGAAAATCTTCACCTGGGACCAAGAGTGAAGGCTTTCTGCGACAGACAAGGGAACAGAGATGTGGATTGTCTAGAAACAGGGACTGGGGAATGTGGAGGGGAAATTGGGGTTGAGGGAGAAAGATCTCAAAGCTCGGTGGCCTTCATAGTAGGTAGTACAGACCTGGAGTTATGACACCAAAATCGAAGCCACATCAATTTTCGGTTACAGGGTTTCGCAGTATACCACATGAGGAAAAACACAGCTACCGTCGGGATTGCAATACAAGCAGCCTCTAGGACTTTAGAGAGGCCTTGAGGAGCAGCTCCTTCTTGGAGTTGCCAGCAAATGGAAATAATTTTCCATCTTTTTCCCTCCTTCCTAGATGGCCTTTCTTGCTGACGAATACTGCAACTATTGTCAAGACATTTTACAGAACGTGAGGAACCAAGAACTTGAGAGGGTAGGGTTTTATCTGTAAAATGCAGACCTTTCTGACTCATTACTAACCATTTTACTTGAAAAGACCCCTGCAGGGATGTCTAGTGTCTAATTCATTGCACCGAAGGGCTTACAATCCACTTTTTTAATATATTTATATATATAGTTAATGAGTTCTTAAAGGTGACGTTTCTGTTCAGTTTAATCATTTGGAAACTTTCCAAGGTGCTAATATGTCTAACTTCATGCTTTAGTGTAATCCAGCTGCTTTTTTAAGATCCTGATTCCAGCTGATTTTGAATAAAGTATTGGTAATATTACTCACCCTGGAATTTCAAATAATGCTAAACAGCCATTTTGTTGAGACATGCTAACTGAAAAAGAAGCAAGACTTTGAAGCAGGGTGATTTGATGTGGCTACTGTAAGGACTGAATTTTATTCTAGAACTGGTTATGGAAAACATGAATAAATGTTTTAACCAATCTTATCCTTTACAGTAGAAAATCGAAATTCATGAAAGCAAGTGCACATTTAAGTGAAAACTTTTCTGATGCTTTAGTCTTCTAAGTACTTCAGCTTCGAGTGACGTATTCATTCAGCATGAGTACCTTTATTACCTACTCGGTTAAAGCCTAACAGGGAGGGAGAGACCAAGATGTCTTCAGAGTGGCTCCCGTCCCAATGATGCAGTGCTACAAATATCCATCCACATTGGACTCTATTATATTCCTTCTTTCCTTTAGTCACACTTCAACATCAACTTCATTCTTACCCTGTGACCAGCATCATTTCTGGAACTTGGAAGGCATTCTGCAAAAGGCTTGAGAAACTGATAACCTGGTACCAAAAGGGGCAATATAAGCCAATAAACATGATACGATATGGCAAGTTCTAGAATAGCAGTAATATTACACTGTTCTAGGTACTTAGAGGTAGAGTGATGGAGATGGCTGGGGGGCTGCTCCCATGAGGAGGCTATGTTGCCTCTGACTTTAATGGAGAAGCAAGACTTGACAGACTCAAAATGGGGTAGGAAAGAGACTCCAGACAGAGCCAATGGTGCAGGCAAAGGCAGCAAGATGTTCATAGTCACATGACAAAAAGGTCACTGTGACTAGACTTTATTATCTCTAACAGAGGAGCCAGAGGGGAAAATGGGCTGGCGCTAGAAAGGACCTCATATGCCCTGTGAGAAATTCTGATTTATTAAGAAGTCAGTGTGGGAGCGGTGACACAGATTGCTATATTGGAGCAGAGAGTATAGTAAGGAGGTTTGATCATAGTCAAGGTGAGAAGTGAGAAGTGATGAGGGTTGTCAGATCTGAAGCTGTGACAATGACATCAGAGAGAAAGGGGCAAATTAGAGAAATATTTTGGAAGCAGACGCACCACACGTGGTTCACATGGCTTTGGACATGGGTGTTGAGGGAGTTAGCAGAGGTGAGCCCATGGCCATTGCCTCATTCACATCCACTGACCCCAAAAGGCACACTCCAAAGTTATCACAGCTGAGAGGAAAAGCATTAATGTATCCTGCTCATTCCACTATTATATTTATTGATAAATAACTATGAGTCTCTTTGGAGATGTCTCCTGTAGAATTCATGCCCCTGATAACAGGATTTCAAATTAGGGGTTCATCATTAGATGACTCAAGAATTGGCCCTCACTTCCTTGACAGCCTGCATGAGGGGACAGCACCTTGCCTGAAGTCACTGGCAGGTCCTCGTGTCAGAGTCACGATGCCTTGGAATACTTGAGCCTGCAGAAATCCCCAAAAGTCAAGAGTCTTTGTTATCTGGCAACTCAGGACTGGCCCCCTGGTTTAGTCACAGAATCTGAAAAGTCAACATTGGGGGAAATAAAGAAAAAGAAGAAAACTGCCATTTTGTTCCTTAACAAAAGTTGTCTACATCAGTTTTTAAAGAAGGCTCCTGCATAAAACAACACCAGGCCCCTTTTGCTGGCACAATTTTTAGGTGTCAAGGAGAAAGCCTCTTTGATTACGTACCATTACCCCTCTTTCAGAGCTGAAAAATACTTAAGAACACTTATTCTAAACTGATACTGGCCCCTCTGGCCATCTTATACTATTATAATCAGCAGGAGCCCCCTTGTGGTTAAAACAGCTTTCCTCCAGAAAACTTCCTCATGAAAATGCATTATCCCATCCAAATGGAAAAGCTGATAAGCTGAGCTTTGCATTTGCTTGACTGAAATCCATTCCATTATCATTTGGGGCTGATTAAGTCTTGGTATATGGGGGACAAGTCTCACCAGGCACACAGCAAGTTATGGGAGATATGTTCCGTTCCTTACCTCAGGTGGAGGACTTGCTTACTTCCTTCTGGAAATCTCTGCAGCGGGAGACAGTGGTGCTTATGTCATTACCTGATGTGTGCCAGCTCTTCAAATGCTACGATGTACAGATGTACAAGGTAGGAAAACGTTTGTTTGAGTCGCTGCTTTGTACCTTCCCAGAAATTGACACCAAATGCTGAGGTTAGAAACACAGCCCTCCCTCTAGGCAGGTCCGTGGACTTCAGGGCCCCTGAGGGGCAGATGTGGGGTTGATGAACCACAAGCCTTTGAATCTCTCCCTAAAACTGTTTTTCTTTGTGAGTTCAATGAGAGACTAAGTTGTCTCATGTAAAGAAAAAGCCAATACACATGGTGACCTCTGATTCCAGTGACTAGGGAACCCCAAACTGAGTCAAAGTTCTTTCTCTGGTAATTTCAATAAAAGAAGACTTCTTTAAATGAGTAATTGGAATAATTGTTTCATAATACATTTAACTGCCAGGGTTGTTTGTTTCTTTGTTTTTAAACTCTATCTCTAGAGGGATTATTATAATTTGGGGTCAGTTATATTTTCACCACAGTGTCAGTGGCGAAAATGTGTTCACTTTAAGCTGGTCATGAACCTTTACCTTTTATTTTGTTACTTTTTAGGAGACGATCTAGTGCTTCTAAGTTTTTAACCACAAAGATGGAAAACCAGGGCCTCGGTTCAGCCCTTAAACATTTTGGTTGGACCCATCTAGTATTGGCCAATACAGTGTTTTTCAAAAATTTGAATCATCTTTCAATATCTTTAGGTCTTTGAAAAAATTCAAATTCTGACCACACCAAACTGACGTCCTGGACAGTGAGCAGTGGCGAGGGCTGTGTGCTGGCTGCCCCCTCAGACTGGGTGGGGCCTCTTCTCGGAGTTTGTGGCACACAGGACCTTGGGCCACTTGTCCCCAGAGGTTGCCTGTGCTGGCCAGCAGTCATGTGTCTTGACACTTCCATTGTAGGGGATCGAGGACGTCCTCCTTCATGACTTTCTGGAAGATGTTTCTATTCAATACCTGAAATCTGTCCGGTTGTTTAGTAAGAAATTTAAACTGTGGCTGCTTAATGCTTTGGAAGGTTTTCCAGCCCTTTTGCAGATCTCCAAACTCAAAGGTAGGTGTCAGTGGAAAAAATAAATTTTGTGAGACCAGATGCAAAATCTGACTTTCAGCCTGGGCGGTACCTCTTGCCAGGGGAATGCTCACTCCTCCTCACGCCCAAATACAATCTGTAGGCCTGACCTGCTCAGAACTATTGGCCTTTTCTTTAGTACTGAGGATGGGTTCTGGTGCTGATCCATCCATATCCTTCTGTCAGTTCTGCCTTATGCACAATAATGTGGACTTTTGACAGGTCCAAGGGATTAGAGGTGTGGCAAAGGTGTCGAACTGTTGTCAAGTCAGGAAGTACCTTCAGTTGTCCGCTGCACATCTCCCTCTTCAAGCAGCTCCCTGAGGGCAGCTCGCAGCCTTCACTCATTGCCCCTGGAGCGGGGTGACCAGGGCGGACCAAGGATCTGGCTCCAACACCCCTCCGCTTCTCTGTGCTCTCTGTGGCCTCCCAGGAGGGTTCAAAGGACATTGCTTCCTCCTTGGAAATTCCTCCCGTATCCTGAACTTTCTCACACCTTTGGGGCCACCAGGACATTCACACTTTTGTGGTCTCAGTCTCCCTGCTGACTTTCTAGAACATTGTTTCTTTCTTTCTGGTTGCCAGGATGTAGTCTCTGAATAATGACTTTCACCAAGCTGTCTGTCTGCTCAGGGCCTCTGTGGCTTTTGTTAAACAACACACAGGCCTGCTGTGTGGGTACCATGTTTTATGGCTCCAGAAATAGCCTTTGTGAGGTTTCTCCATCACTGCCTAAAGCTCTTTCCAGCATCCCCTCCCCACCAGGGTCCTATTGTTTTGGGGCCAGCATGGGTCTACTCCCATTACCAAGGCCTGCCAGTTATCTCCCTATACTTCTGTAAGTCTTGCTTTCTTTGCACATTGTTTGCTAGTTTTTCAGAGTGCCCACGGAATAAGACATTGACTAATGTCACTCACTACCTCTGACCCTCTTGGAAACTTTTAGCTGGCTAGGCTGGGCCCATGGGCCCATGTGGGTGCCAGCCAAGAAGGAAGCAGGGGGGGTGGGCACTGCAGAGTGGGGCCTGGGACTTGCCTTGAAAGGGGAGGAGAAGCCCCATCCTGTTTTCCTGGGGTCACTTCACTACCTGCCTGGCTCAAGTTTCCGGATTCTCTCAGTCCCTCCTCTAGGCTGCTTCCATTAGCTTCCTAGTTAGGTGAGCATCCTGTCTCCAGCCTCAGCGCACTACCCTTCATACCCAATGATTATTTTAAAATGGCGATTTGATCAATTAATCTTCTGTGGCCTTCACTGCCTGAAGGGTCCACTCTTCTTCCCTCTCTGTGCAAAGTTGTTCACTGCTTGGCCTCTGGGCCCATTCCCCGTTCCCATTCTCCATCCCCCAAGAGACCATCATTGGTGCTCCCCAGCAACACAACACTGGTTGTCCCCAAGAGGCCCTTATTCCTGCTATTCTGTGCACCTAGATGGCCTCCCTTACCCTCATTCCCTTGGCTAGCTCCTAATTTACATATTCAAGCCAGATTGAATGTCATCTTCTAAGTGAAGCCATATCTGATACTTTCCTCCAAACAGGACTCTCCCACCCCTAAACCCGTCGTCTTCTTCCCTGAGCCCTCGCATTGCCCTCGCATTGCCAGGGAGCATTCACCTGCTGTTGGGGAGTCGTTTGCACACCTGGTGACCCATCCTTAGAGGACGGGCCCCTTGTGGGCAGAGGTTGCCTTCCTTTGTCCAACAATTCATCAAACACTCAGCAAACATTTATGGGCACACACCACATGAGCCTCTCTCAGAAATGTTTGTCACATGAATAAATGAATACATTCAAAAGGAGAGTGCCCTCCTCTCTTTGTGTTTTTCCTTTTCATCCTTTCCTTTCCTTTGATCATATTCTGAGGAGAGCACTGTAGACATGAGAAAGTTGGGGAAACTCAGAGTTCCTCAGGGCAAAAATCCTAAACTCCTTTGAGCAGACATGTTAGATGCTGGGATTACATAATTTTTCTGGCAGCGGTGAGGAGTATCTCCTGCTGGAACCTCCTAGCCATTAGAGACAAGGCCAGTGGGCACAGCAGCAGGAAGACGAAGCTGCGTGGAGGCCTCGCTGTGCAGGAGGCAGTCTGGACAGCTGTGTCCTTCTGGGCACACGTGTGTGCCTCCTGTCCCTGCCTTGTTATTCCCACTGTCCTACTTAAGGACATGGTGCTATAGTATCAATAATGGTCATGTGTCTTGTTCTTAACAGAAGTCACTGTGTTTGTCAAAAGACTAAGAAGAAAGACATACCTTTCCAATATGGCAAAGGTAAGTTTCCACCAACCAGACAGGAGAGAACAAAACAATATTCTGAAGTGAAAGCTGAAAGCAGCAAGTATCCCCACAGAGCAGGGAGGCCACTTCTGTCCACCTGGAGGGCAAAGGGCAGATGAGAGGACCTTATGGACCACTGGCTGGGCAGGCCCGGGGGGCCCCAGATGCTCAGTGAGAATTCTGTCTTCCCCTCCCCTCCTCAGAGAGGCCCCAGTCACCAGTTCTCTCTGTGCAGGAGCGAAAACAGAGTGAGTAGGTCACTGTTTTAAAATTCCAGAAGGAGACCTTATGGAGGGGCCGGCTAGGACAGCAGGTGTCTGGCATGAAAGGGCACTGTAGCAGCGCCTAGGACAGGCAGGGCCTTTCCCGTGACATGGCTATGGAAATGGTGTGTCCAGGCCACCAGAGACCTTTTCTCTCCTAGGCTGATTATGTCGTCAGTGTTAGAGGAACATAGAGAAGGGCAGAGGAAAAGGTTATGTAATGCCGGAACACGCGCCACTCAGGCATCTGTCCTGAAACCCTGCGAGCACCAGGTCAGGACAGCTGAGGACAGTCACTCCATTCCAAATCTGTCCCAGCTCTGGGAGAGATCAACCAAGCCTTCCCTTTAGTCTTCATTCCTCCAGCACAGAACTCTCCCTGGTCTCCGAGTTCCTGGGGTTGTTCCACCATTATGGGCTAATGGCCTGTCCTATCTCTAGCACATTCACATATCTGAGCAGGTCAACTGGTGATAGCCCCACAGTGATACCTTCCTCCCAACCCAACTCAAGTGGCCAGCTTGGGCCTAGAACCAGCCCTTGTTCTCCGTCTTACTTTACACTTCCTATCAACTGGGAAAAGTTTTACTTAACACCCCAAGTGCCCTCAGGTTTCTCCTTTTGCAAAATGGAGGTGGCTCTCATATTTACTCTCGGGGCTGGCGCATGGATGACCCACTGTTCACCTTATAGACCCCGAGAATACAGGGGCCTGACTAAGCCCATTGGACAGCTGAGGAAATCCGCTGCCAGAGTTTAACACAGTGTTCAGGCTTCCCAAGAGTAGAGGACAGATACAGCTTCTGAATCCCCACAGCCACCTTCTAGAACTGGCCAATGCTACAGCTTCTTCGGGACCACACTCTCCCTGCAGGCCCTCAATCACCCACTGTTTTCCTCTTTAGAGCAATTTAGGCTTGTTGAGTGGGGTGCAGAGAATAAGAAACAGGGATAGGAAGAGCCGCCGTGTCCTCAGAGCCCCAAACGCATCTGCCTATGAGTGAAGCATTCTAAAGGCCGGTTTTTCAGAAAAGCAGTTTCAGGATGTGTGAAGTTCGAACATTTTAATTGTGACTGAGGTTTCCATTTTAATTGGTAATACCCAAATCCACTTCTCTTTCTTCTCAATGACAAAATAATAATAATAAATAATAAAATCCTGGTGATTTAAAGCAGGAGATTAAGCAAAAGTAAAATGACGATATTTAATTAAGCAATACGCTTCTCATTATCTTTAGACCATGAGAATGGTGCTGAAAAATAACACGAGGGTCAACATTCTGAAGTCAGACCTGCACGCCATCATGGACATGTCTGAGAAAGCCCTTCCAAGCAGCCTGAGCAGCATGGATGACCTGGCGAGGAACACGGAGATAAAATGTAACCCCCCTTCTGTAACTTGCTTTCCTGGGTGTTCAGTGTATATTTGGGCTGGCATGGCCAGCACTGATATAAGGATTTCTTAATAGTGGTAGTATGTAATTTACTCTTTGATATCATAATTTACCTGCTTCTGCAGAGGGCAAAAAATGCCCCAGAGGAGGCTTTTCCAGGGCTTACCCAAGTGTCCTCCAGGCCAAGAGTCCCCAACCCCCAGGGCGTGGACAGGTACCAATCCATGGCCTGTTAGGAACTAGGCCACATAGCTGGAGGTAAGCAGCAGGCAAGAGAGTGAAGCTTCATCTGTATTTGCAGTTGCTCCCCAGCATTAGCATCACCACCTCAGCTCCACCTCAGATCATCAGGCATTTGATTCTCATAGGAGCACCAGTCCCTGGTACCAGAAAGATTGGGAACCGCTGCTCTAGGCAATTAGTGCCAACACACGTGTTTGTTGAGTGAATAAATGAGCATATGAGTGTGGTTGCTGCTTGACAATAAGTCTTCCTAGAAATCAACCTGGAGTGTCTCCTTTGGGGAAAACAAACAAACAAACAAACAAACAAACAAATAAAACAAAACCAGGGAAAAAAAAAAGAAATCTGCATCAATCTTGTACTTGCACAGATCCAACAGACTCTGGGCCAATCTCTGAGCCATTGCCTGAGAGCTGCTGAGAGGGGACCATGGGGACTGTGCTCCCATTTCTGCCTTTCCAGATATGCCCACCAGGACACCCCACGAAAGTCTAGCAGCCTCTTTCTTATAGGCCCACCCCCTGTGTAAACCGCCTCCCCAGTGCCTGCACACTCCTTCGGGTGTCAGCAGCGGCTTATCCATCTTGGTCCACCCAACGTAGTGAGGGCTCATGGTAGCACTTCATATTTCATAACTAGATAGACCCATGAATTCAGAATGGCATAAAAGCATCACAAGTTGTCCTCTTCCTTTGCCTTGAGGTAGAGCTGGCTTTGGTAGAATTGTACAGTTATTGAAATAGGTCTATTCTGGACACTAATAATCTCTGCCCCCACTTCCCCTCCTACCCTGCCCTCCTGTCCTCTGCTTCTATCGCTGTCCCAAATCCCAGTTCATCCCCTAAATACTGCCTTCCAACTAAAACAGCAACACAAAGGTGAACACTCAGCCCAGCTTCAGAGTTATGAACACTGGTGCTGACTAGTAGGATCCCAGAGGGCCCTGTCATGAGCTGCTGGCTCCCCAGAAAACCAGGTGGTCACCCAAATCCTGCTTTTGCCCCCAGCCCAAGCCTGGGAGTCCCAGAAAGGATGAGGTCTCTCCCCCAGGTGCCTACCAGCCTGCCCAGGACTCCTGTGTGTGTGTTGGCAGCCTTGGGTGGCCTTCTAAGAGCCCACTGTTGATACCTGGCTGGTGGATGCCTGTGTTGTTTCTGGAAGATCTTCCAGACAAGCCCTGACAAACCCTCAGCCAAGGCCACTGTGACCTCCTGGGTCTTCTAAACTCTGCTGGGTACCCAGCAGCACCCAGAACGGTAGAAAGGCCAAAGTCCCATGTCGCTCAATCTTGGGCTCCACCCGTTACATCCGTACTGAGTCTGTAACCCCGGGCAAGGCACTGAACACCACTCAGCAGCTTTGATGTTCTCCATCAGTTAAAGAACATTAATAAAATACCTCTTTAATGGAAATGGCAAGGAAGAGTGAGATCATGTCTGTATCATGCAGTGAGCTCATCTGAAGCTGGGTTCTGTGTAATTATAAGGTGTAGTTATTATTTCAAAATATTTCTTTCCATTTCAACAAGTGGCAGATGCGGTTCCTAGGAGGCAACATCACATAACTCTGAACCGGATGACCGCAGAGGTGACAAATCCAGCCTTAGAATGCATCCTTTGTTTTCAAAATGAGCGCCAAGCTGCAGGGAGTGCCTCTGAACTATTGTTCTGATGTTTTCCCCTAGGTTACCTGTACACAAGTACCTGCAGGGAAATTCTGATGCATCGCTGATGATCTTTTTGTTTGTTTTGTTTCTTTATAGGTTTAAGCAATTTAATTTCATTGCTGGGGACATCCACAGACCTCAGTGTGTTCCTGAATTGTCTATCTTCAAACCTTCAAGCACTTGTCTTCCAGGTACAAAACCATAACCTTTTTTAAGGGAAGAAGTGGATGTTGATCATTCTAGTACCTAGTGCCCGTGACATTGTAGAATGAAAAAGAGTTTCCTCAGGCCAGAAATGTGTCTAGGCAGGTGTGGAGATGAAGGACAGAGAAGTAGTGTCTCACTCTGGTAGCAAGCCTGATGCTTTCCTGGTATGTTTCTGCAAAAGACCCTGACAAGTACTGTTCTCCCCAGACAGACAAAACCTTTCCTCCTCCTATACACTCTTATTTGGTGCACATGCACCTGAACACATCCATGCTCACCCACACATGTGCACTCACCTACAAACACACACCAGCCTCCGATATCTGCTTTGCTACAGGAGTGAGACACCCTTCCTGGTCTTGTCCACAACCCTGACCTCACAGCCCAGGAGAAAGGGCAGGAATAAGAATGGAGAATGGGTCTACAGGGACTGTAGTGGGTGTTGGACATGCAAACCTCATAGGCATGAACCAGAAAACTCAAAAAGGAACCAGAAAACTTCCATTCTTTGAGTATTGAAAATAATCACCGTAGATTTGATATGGTGTTTCTTCCTCCCCATTGGACTTTCAGCAAAGCCTCTTTGTAACAGTGCTCCTGTGTTTAGAGCCGTGTCACTGCCGAGACATGCGTCCATTGGCAAGCATCACTGACCGAGGCTTTCGGTCCTCTCACTCAGCCTCTAAGGTCACCAAGTTGAGCCCCCAGGACCCTTAACACCAGCTCTGCCTCACAGCAGCCGACAGGCTCATGCTCTGTGTTAGACCACAGAACACAATGTGTTTCCCAAGTCTCCATCATCTTCAGTCTTCACACATGAGGCGTGTTAGAAAAATGGTGTTTTGTAACTGCGTGCCTCTGCAGGGCATGTGTTTGTAAAACAGCTTGGCTGATTTTTTTTTTTAAAAAAGCAGACTACTATCAATAAAATATTCAGACTCTTAAAATATAAACCCTTGGGCCTGTCAGAGATGACAAATGGCTTCAGTGTCAGCCCCTGAAAGTGAGCTAGCAGAGATGTTCAACTGTGTCACGTGTCTTGTCCTCCCCGTTGTCAAGCTGCTCGGCCTGAGAGACACTCTCTTTGTGCAGAGGGCACCGATGGCCCAGAGCTACTTCTCTTGATGTTTTAGAAAGTATCTTTGTGTTTGTTCCTTCCGAGAGCCCCATTTCAGGTGGTCAGGAGTCGTGGGGGGAGGATGCTGCTGGTGAGGGCAGACTGCATGTGCCCAAAGGCCAGGGTGATCCCCTGGTACTTGGTGGAGGTACTTGGTGGGGTTACTTGGGTACTTGGTGGAGGCAGAAGGGAAAAGAAGCAAAGATGAGAAAAGGCATTTCCTTTTTTCTATCTAGCCTCTACATCTCTTCTTCAGAGCCTTCGGTTGACCCAGTGGGTGGTCCACACACATATGATGATACTTAGGGAGGCTTCAGTGCCATTTGTCCCAAAGATGAATGTGAAATTCATATGAATCCATTGTTTCCTAAATCATTTGTAGTGTGACCCAAGGCTTGGAAAGTTTGTCCACATATAGAGGCATCTCACTGGTACCTACTTTAGTGCCACTTAGGCTGTCGAATGACCTTGGCTCCACTAGACTTGCAGGCGGGTACTTCCAGTCCTCGGATAATTAACAGGGTGTAGGGGCCAGCTTTGTGCTTTCCAAAATCAGCACCATTACTTTTCATCATTATGGGATGTGCCACTTTCCACAGTATCAAACTTGGCAGGGGTAACACAGCCCTGACCCTCTCGATAGCAACTGCCAAGTGGACTTCAGCAAGGCTGACCCTGCAGTGTCACGCTTCACAAGGGACCTCTTTTTAAAACTCATGTACGACTCAAAAAAAAAAAAAAAAAGAAAAAGTAGTCCAGTTCTTCACTTCCTTCCTTCTCTCCAACTTCAGTGAGTTTTTCCCTAATGATTCAGGGGAAATGAAGCAAGTCCAGAAGTGGATCAGTGGGCCACAGCCTCCTTTCCCACCTATCATTTTTTCCTCTTTTTACTCGGTCACTTGAAAATGTCTGTGCCTGACAAATGTGTGCACTTGAAAACATGCTCTTCTCCATTTTGTCATAAATCCCAGTGGTTTTTTTTTTTTTCCCTCACAAAAACGTAACAGCCAAGCAGAAGCAAAGAGGAGTTCATCAAATTGGCTGCCAGCTTCCAGCTAAGATGGAATTTTCTCCTCACGGCTGTGAGCAAAGCCATGACCCTCTGCCACAGAGACAGTTTTGGTAAGTCCAAGAATGCCAAATATTTGCATTTTACCCTTAAAATGTTAGTATAGCATAAGAATTTTCCAAGTTGCTATGTAGAATCCAGTCATTAACCTTTTTATGTAAAGTACAACACAGACAACAGAAAACCACTCAAAACCATAGTAACCCTATTTTGATGGCATCATGAGAGTCCATCAAATAAGCTTTCTAGGGCTTTAGACTCCTGTGTATTAGAGGCTTATTCCTGCAGCTGATGCTCAGGGGCCTTGGGCAGGGTCCAGAAACCATGTTCCACATGAAGAGGAGAAACTACTGGTGTTAGGATTTCTACTTCTTGTGGCTTTTCACTGTCAGGGAAGGTCACATGTGTCACCTCCATGGCACAGATGCAGCATAGTCAAGTTATAGGAAAGGAAGTTCACCACAGAACCCTCCAGGCCCATGGAAAGGATAATTCATCTCGACAGATACTTATCGTCCTTACAAAGTCCCAGACACCTTTTCATAGAGCAGTGGAAAAACAAAGCCCTGGCCCCTGCAAGCTTACACACTGACCGGGGGAGGAACCCTGACCATGGGAGGAACTCTGACCACAGGGCTGCCAGACACCCTCGCAGCTGGGAGGCAGAACACTAGAGAGAAGACAAACTCTACTTTGGGTCGGTTTTGTGAACACTCAGGCTCTTTTGAAGGTTGCTGCTATAAGCTGCCATGTGGGTGACAGCCACGTGTAGTGAGGCCCTCTCTAGATGAAGTCCAGAATGACTCTGCTTTCTGCTGACACTCTTCCAGACCAAAGTGACAGAGCAGAGCCACATGCAATCACAGGAAGAAGGCCAGCCTTGTGGCTGTTGCTCTTCCCCATCTACTTTCTCTGGACCTCCATGTGAATTCAAAGTCCTCACACCAGTAGTTTCTCCTCTTCAAGTGGAACATGATTTCTGGACCCTGCGCAAGGCCCCTCAGCATCGGCTGTAGGAGTTGGGCTCTAATACATAGGAGTCTAAAGCCCCAGAAAAGTTGTTAGTTTCACAGCGATCTTTATATCTGCCCACTTGTCTGTCTATCCATCTAATTATTCATTTTGGGTTGCTATTTCAATGTAGGCTCCTGGCATCTGTTTCATTTGCTGCTTGTGGAATATGTGATTCATATACTGCAGTCGTGCATAGAAGAGGAAGAGGAAGATGACGACGTGGGGAGTCTCCAGGAGATGCCACCAGATGATCATTCTCTTGTCCGGCCACACCAGACACCTTTCCATCCTCCAGAGTCTCCACCATCTCAGGAGCACAGAAGCCCTAGTGTGGATCCTCCTCGTGCAGTGCTGACGCACATGACCCAGAGCTGGTGCCCTGCAGGCATGAACGGCGTGGTTCTTGGGGTCCTGGGCTTCCTGGTGGACACGGTTACAGGCGAGAAGGTACAGACACTGGAAGCCTAACTTTCACACAGTTTTTCAAGCGCAATAAGAACTACCAGGTGGTTATGAAACCCATGAAGACCCCATTGTTCAAACAATGATACAGGATTCTAGAGTCATCTTTTCTTTAGGTCATTTTTCCAGGAATGATTATAACAGCTTATCTATTGGTCACAACCTGGCTCAGTTTTAGGGTGCATTGATATGAGCCTGGCACAATTAGAGGTGCAGAATATGTGGGTGTCAGAGCTTCCCTGACATGGTTAGGCTAACTGGGCAACAGATTGCCACTGACTGCTACCTGAGTGAAATGCACTGAAATGCCTCTGGCCTTCAAAGGAAAAAAAACATTGAATAGAAAGGATTTTGAAAAGATAAAATTGGAGTACATTTTGAGAGATATAAAATTAAGAATTGATATTTATCCAACACCTACTGTATGCCTTTTGTATACATTATCTCAAAGACATACAATTTTACAGAGTACCTGCTCTGATCATTTTCATGCCATGGATGAGGAAACTGAGGCCCAGAGAAACTAAGTGACTTCACAAAGTCACATAGCAAGTAAATGGTGGAACAGAGATTAGAGCCCTGGCCTGCCCAATCTCAAGTCCATTCTTTTCCCACAACAGTAGATCAGAGGAGGGTGGGTGGTCCATGCCCTGAAAAAAGTAGGATTCTGGTTGGAGAAGACATCAAATGAGGGCAGCCAGACTGATGCAGGAAGCAACCGAGACACACCACCTCCAATGTGGGGGACTGGCCATTTTAAAAACAAAAAATCTTGACAACAATCATCTTGGTACTAATTTCTAAAACTTCTGTACCTATGTCTGGAAGCTTAGCCACTTTATACAGAATTACTTTTGCACTCCTGAATTCCTCTTTTGAGTGGATGAATTGTGCTTGGTAGGAGACCATTAAAAGCAAGGCATTACAACCTGGGTTAATAGTGGCCAGGGGTGAATCATAGCCTGAGACTGTTCATACACTAAGTCCTCGAAATAACCAGAACCTTCCAAGGACCTCTCTTTCCTGAACAAACCCTCATTCCCCAGAGTACAGAGAATCTGTATAAACCGTTACCTAGCGCTACTTTAAAAAGACATCGTGCTGAACAAAAATAATATAAGTGGAAGCAAAGAAATTAATCTCCCAGGTTTACACATTCTCTGTATTTGGTCTAACCTGGCAACAGTAAATTGATATACCCAGCTACCTTCAATGATCTTGGTGCAGTAGATTCAGATGTGTTTCTGTAAATAAGAAGTTAGTCTCCTCTGTGAATGTATATGCAAAGAGGCGTGACCAATGAGGCCTGAAATAGTGAAATATTGACCCCGAAGCAGGGACCCAATGGCTGGGGGAAGGGAAGCTAGGCTGCCTCAGAAGAGAAATAGCTGGGAGCAGTTAAGGCTCTCTCTCCAGCTGGTGTTTCAGGGCTGTTATCAGAGAGAAGGCCCAGTTAGACCTGCAGACTGGGCCAGCTGGCCGGGCTATGCCTCCCTTCTTCCTGACCCTCTGCAGAATATACCCTCTCCTGGCAACAGGGCTATGCAAGGGCTGGCCAGTGGGGAGCTCAGCTGAGTACACTCTGGAACATTCTCTGCAGCCCTAGCAGGACAAGCATTTGTGCTGGATATTCAGCTCCGAGTGTGCAGACCTCTCTGCTCATTGGCTGGGATGAGAGCTAAGACCATAGATAATTTGACATGCCCCCGAGTCACCAAGGTAACTGGGAGTAAACTTTTACCTCTTCGGCCAAGGTTGGAAGTGTGTGGACACTGTCAGACTCCCTGAGCCGGGCATTTAAATGCAACATTTCAGCAACCCAATGAGATGCTGTTAGCATGACCCGCATTTCACAGAAAGTGTAACTGAGGCTCATGAGGGTCTGGCAAACCTTCCCAAGGTCACTTTGCTAATAACAGGCAGAGCAGGGATTCAGACCTCTGTAGATCTCCTTCCGAGACTCTCCTTTTCTAGCACCTTTTCTTCCCCAAAGGTTTCAATTCCAAAAGCAGTGAGTTGAGAGTAAATGAAAAATATCTTCAAGTCTGATGATTTGAGAAAATAAGTGAGCCATTCTGGTGCATAACTTCCTGGGTTCAAATTCATATCTTCCACTTATTTGCTGAGAACCATAGGCAAGTTGCTTAATTTTATCTGATCCTTGGTCCCCTTATCTACAAAATAGGAATGATCTAATTCCATAGGGCCATTATGAGGTTTAAGTAAGGTGATTATTATTCTTAGAACATAAAATTCGTAAAATATAGTAACTACCCATAAGCAGCAGTCATCATCATTATTTTTCCAACAAAACCTCCTAATCTGAGCACCTTTCCATACATAACACTCTCTACCTGATCCCATAGCAACTCTAAAGTTCATTACAATGGGATTTGACTTGCAGTGAGTGCCGCATAACGACATTTGGGTCAACGATGGACCACATATACAACAGTGATCCTATAAGATTATCATAGAGCTGAAAAGGCCCTATCACCTAGTGATGTTGTAGCACAAAGCATTACTCACATGTCTGTGGTGATGCTGGTACAAACCAACCTGCTGTGCTGCCAGTTACGTACAGATCATAATACTTGATAATGGTAATAAACGACTATGTTACTGGTTTATGTATTTACCCACTAACCTTTTTATCTTTATTTTAGAGTTTACTTTTTCTACTTATAAAAAAAGTCTACAGTTAAAAAGCATGTCGTGTTATGCCAGCAGCAGCCTCCTACATCTCATGTTTACTTGTCTCTTGATTGCATCATTTTCTCTTGCACTTGATTTAATCTCATGTTATTTGTACAGTGATGTGCTGTACAGGCTCCTAGCCCAGGAGCAACGGGCTATCCCACAGAGCCTCAGTGTGCACTAGGCTAGACCACCAAGGTTTGTGTCAGTGCACTCTATTAGGTTTGCACAATGATGAAGTCGCCCAACAACTCATTTCTCTGAACCTAACCCTGTGGTTAAGTGGTGCATGACTGTGGATTTAATTTCATGGAAACAATAGGGAAGATATTGAACTACATAATAAAGCAATACAAGCAGACGAATGTCAGGTAATCCAGGGTAATATGCATTAGAGATTAATTAAACCTGCTTTTGTTGGTGAATGCCCGCTGAATTAGCTATAATGACTTAAATAGTCTAACACCAAAAAGTCACACTCATCTAATTTTCATTGCATTCATTATTCAGCATTGCACTCATCATCATTAAGAAAGCACATCCCCTGCCCCATCTGCACTCATCTGCCACGAGTTAACACCCCATTTTGCTGCACATCTGTGTCAGCCTCATTTTTGAACAATTTATCACTGCCTTGCACCTACAGTAAGAGCTGAAGTCAGCATTCTGATTGCCATACCCATCTGTCACTCTCTACATTCTAGGAATGTTCTAAATAGTAAGATGCCAAGGTGTGTTTAAGAATAAAGTAAAAAATTATACTTATCTTAAATAAAGAACCTCCTTTTAAGAAATATACCAGACAGTTATTACTTTAAGTCATGGACTCAAGGATTAAAGCACAGCAAAAGCATTAAAATATAAGTGACTCTTCAGCTATAGGGTAAAGGTAAAGACAATTTTTTTTGAGAGAAGAGAAACATCTTTTCATTGGATGGTGAGAGTTATGGAATTTAGAGAGAAAGGGCGAGAAATGTCCTTTCATTAACCTTGCATTGGAGGTTACCTTGTGTACATCTTTGTCAAAATATAGTAGCTTGTAGGGGGTTTATTCATGGAATCAGACCAAGAAAATACATCTCCATTGATTTTTGAGAGTAATAGTGTACTTGAAGATTTGCCAATCTTCCAGTACCCTTGGAGCTAAGGGGAGGATGGCATAGCACCTTTGTTTCTCTGATAGGAAAACATGCTTGGGCAAGTCAGATGACTTATCTGAGAGCTGGCACTTCAACTAACACCAGAATCTGTGAATCTCTCAAATCTATTACTACCCAGTTGAGTGTCTACTTAATCAGTAGTTGTTCTCACAGACTTTCCCTGTTTATCTAATGGTATATTTGATGGATGGTGGAGGTAGGGCCTATGTGAGAACTTAAGTCAACAGCGTCAGCTCAGAACTGACGAGAATGCAGGACCATATATAAGAATGCAGCCAAAGTGATGAGCACTACAGCTACACAGAGACCCATGGGTAGTTCACAGTCTCCTTCTTAATTTTCACAAGTGAGCATTGCTCTCTCATGTCTTTAATGGGAGAGTGTTGATTTGTAATTAGTGCCTCACAGCAGCTATAGGCTGCCACTCCTTTTCCTAGAGAGAGCCCTCCTGCTCCCACTCCCTGTGGTCTCTCTCCTTTGCACCATCCCAGGGTTGATAGTCCTTCTATACAGTCCTCATCAGACCCTGAATGTTCCCTTGAGAAATTAGAAATAAATACACAAGCTTCCCCTTTAGGTCCCGAGGTGAGGACAAGAGTATGGTAGAAGAATTCAAACGGTGGGTCCTGCAATAGAAAATAGTGTAACTTTTTCTTTTTACCTTTTGCTTTTAAATATCCACCCCTTGCAGCTCATCCAGGTATTATTGGAAGACAAAGCCACTGAAAGCACTGTCAAACTCAGCCTTCCTGTGGGACAAGAAGCTCTCGTCACCTTAAAAGATGGACAAAAATTTGTGATTCACATATCGGATGTACCCCAAAGCTCTGGAAATATTTATTTCAGGGAAAGCAATGCTAATAAGTAAGATTATTCATTTGAATAGGATATGAGAAAGCATAGCTTTTCATTCTTAAAAATATGTTAAATGCTGAAACTTTGATATTGCTAAGAAAGAAGATTGTATGTACATAATGATATAGCATTGTCTATTTTATGTCTGTGTGTATTTCAAAAAGTTGGTTTTGATGGAACCCATAAAATGATTTGGAGAATAATTTTTGCCTCTGTTGCTTTTCTTTGGGGCTTTCCAAGTATTTCCATTTGGGGACTTAACAGAAGAGAAATTCGAGAAATCTTGTCAGAAGTAAAAAAAATGGACATACCTCCAGAGAAAGATAAATTTTGAGAAATGTGAATTGGTACAAGCAGTAAAAGGCCATTGGTAATATATATTTTTTTTCTTCCCCTTGGAAGTGCTCCAATAAAAATAGAATTTATAGAAAAATCCCCTCAGGCAGTGAGAAACAGGAAAAAAAAGTTGGTAGCACTGTTAGACTTACTCACTGGTGCAATCAACCATCCTGACTTACTTTGGTTTGCCATTTCAGCTTCCTTAAAGTGAGGTACAGTTTTGAATCCAACAATGTCCAAACAAATGAGGATGTCCTGCTTTGAATCACTTTTTATTCCTCTTTTTATAACAAAATCCTAAAAAACATTGAAACTAGGATCACTGTTAAACCAGATTGTAACTGGTTATAATATTGAAAAGGAATTTAACAATTCATGCTTACCATGATTTCTGGTTTAGGTACAAATAATAGAGAATATTTTATTGATCTCATATTTTACATAAGAAATGAATTAGATTTCCTTAAATGCTTGGAAATTTTAAAGGAACATAAGAATGATATGCCACTAGATTCATTAAGGACTATCCTTCTTAATGGCTAAAAAAGTAACTCTATTTTAGAGCTCTTTAGCACTACATTTAATATGTTATCTCATTTCTTAGGCTATGGAAAGTAGTTATTTGTCAAAGAATACCTCAGAGATATTTCTGTGCTCACTGTTCAGTGTCTTTGCATATTTATTTCCTCACATGTTAAGTAGATAGGTGATGAACTGAGTTGAGAAACAAAGGCAATAACAAGATTTATCAGTCTGGAAACAGTGAATTTTGTTTACATAGTTGGGGGTAAACTGATTATCTGGGAGCTAGCAGAGGGCATTCTGTCCTTGAAAAGGCCAACCAAGTTTATCAAAGAAAATTGTGTACCTGTGGAGTTAGAAGTTAGGATAGGAATGAGGGTGGCTAAGAACAGAGAGGAGACGAAAGGGCATCTTGGACCTTCTTAGTGATCTAAATTTGGTCTGGGGGATAACCAGACAGTGTGTCTGCCTTGTGAAAATGTGTCACAAAGCTTACAATATGATTTTACTTTTCTGTATATGTTATGTGAAAATGTGTTTTTAAAAATGGAAGGCATAGCACACGTTATGGGGATTGTATTGGAGGTTCCTGGTGGAAGAACGGTAGGAAGCACACAGGATTCCAGGAGAAATCAAGCCAGGTTTGAAAAGCCACTGGATGCCAAGGATTACTGGTGTGGGACTGGAACTGTGCCTGCCACCTACTTCTTCGTTTTCCCTCCCACTCTACTCCCCTGATGGGCTGAGGCAGGAGGCTAAGCAACCACAGACTTCAAGTTCTAATGCAGTTCTCAGCAGGGGAAGGGAGGAGCTGTATCTCGAATAAAGTTTGAGATCTATACTAATACACTAGCAGAGATGGCTCTTATAATTGAAAGTAACTGGTGGTCTTCTATTATTTGAAAGTGGACATGAACAGAAATTCCCTCTAGCTCCTCTCCTAAACTTGGATTTTTATCCAAGAGCTAGAAATAATCCACAGAGCAGGTGCAAAGATTGTTCTCTGCTTGCACCATCTATCAGTCCACGATTGCAGCATTACTAACTAACCTGTTATGACTTAAAACAGCTCCCACTTACTTAATATTCCTCACCAGCACACAGGTCACTTGGACGTTCTTGTTGATTTAGATTGGACTTGTTGAACTTTGCTTGGCCATCTGCAGTCGCTGACAGGCTCGTTGGGGGCTGGCCAGTCTAGGGTGGCCTTTGTCAGGATGACCCGGCTCTTTGCTGCATAGCCCCACATCCTTCCAGCAGGCTAGCTTGTGCATGTTCTCATGATAGAGGTGGGCCCAAGAAAGCAAAAGTGGGAACACACAAGTATGTTT
This sequence comes from Eonycteris spelaea, assembly GCA_003508835.1. NCBI lineage: Eukaryota > Metazoa > Chordata > Mammalia > Chiroptera > Pteropodidae > Eonycteris > Eonycteris spelaea. The sequence continues at coordinate 4,918,867 of PUFA01000137.1, forward strand.
TCATGCCTCTGCTTGTGACAGTGTGTTCCTGTCCCATTGGCTAAAGCAATGTAGATAAAGGGTAGGGACACAATAAATGATGTGAACACAGGGAAGTTTCAAACAACCACAGGGATCAATTTCAATCTACCTTATCAAGTTCAACCCAATGCAATATCTAACTCTAAATCATTATCCCACGTGTTCTAGTAGGGAGACAGTCTTCCAATGGACATGGCTGGCCCAAGGTCACCCAGCCAGCATCAGTATGGATTCCATGATCATCTCCATGGCATTGTCCACTGTGACATTGTACAGCACTGGCCATGCATGCAAACGAAGTTGACATAAATATTTGATCCTCAATTATACATAAAGGCAATAGTATTTTCTGAAACAGTAATTTGAAATAGAAATAATAATGATACCCTGTACAAATAAAATTCTCCCCAGGGCATGTCACTATTGTAATTGTAGTTCTTACAGAAAGAGAAGCATGCCAAACTTTTCTTCATGGTAATAATAGCTACACCCCCATAGATCTTGGAACATAAATTCACTTGTGATGATGTTAACAAAAGCCCATTAACATTCTGGCAGCAGATAGATTTTCCAAAAACAGATATTTGATCTAAACTGTACAACAATGTGTTCTGTAATTAAGTATTTGTCATATGTTTATTTTTTTTACCATGTAGTCTTTAATCATCGGGAATCATCAATGAACAAATCAGGTAAATCCTTGCTCTTAAGGAGCTTATGTTCCTAGCGGAAGGCTGACACTTAACCAACTAATCAATAAATAAAATCCTAATATTTTGGTGGTGATTGCTATTACTAAGTGTAATTGTAAAAATAACACATGGTGAGGCAGATAGAGAGTGATCAGGACACCTGTGGGGTTTTCAAGCAAGGTCTCTCTCACAAAGTATAATATGAAAAATGATCTGAAGAAAGTAGGGGAAAAAAGAAAGATGTGAGAGCATTCTGGAAGGGTAGGAGAATGAGTCAGGGAAGTAGAGCAGCTTCTCAGGCAGCCCTGTGCAATAGCCATGAATCTAAGTGATCAAGGGATTTAAAACCACTGGGATCCTGGAATATCGCAGGCTCATTTAGTTGAACCAACTCATCAGGTGAAAACAACTAACATGTTGGGAAAAAAGAAAAAAAGTCTTCTTAAAGGCATCAAAAAGCTGACAAGATAGAAAAAGAATCTCGAAGTCGAAATCAAAGAGAAATTGGGATACACACAGCGGATAAGCCAAGCACCAAGGCTACTTTTTCCTATCCACTTGACTTTGAGTTCCATGCTTGATGACTTCTTAGAGTGAAGAGGGCAGTAGTCAAATACCAGACCCACCTGGGGTGGGGAATCTAATAGCAGAACCCCCAAAGGGCTGCACATTCCAGGTAAGGATGAGTTGGAAGTAAAATGCCCCTACCTTCCCCCCAAATCCCTCCCTCCCAGATGACAAAGAAAATTGCTGCTTATATCAATCAGGTTAGAGCAAAGCTGTCACTCTCTCTTCTCCTTTTCTCCCAGTCCCTAGCAACCACTCTTTTTGTTGACAAATGATATTCTATTGTATGGATATACCCACATTTTATTTGTTCATCCATCGTTTGATGAATCTTTAGGTTTTTTTGACTTAATGAAAAACGTGCATAACGTCATTTCCACTTAAATAATGCCTCTATAAATACTTGTGTATGAGTTTTTTGTGTGGATATATGTTTTCATTTCTCTTGGGTGTATACATACATAGGAGTAAAATTGTTGGTTTATTTGGTAACTGTTTTCAAGAATTGCCAAATTGTTTTCCAAAGTAGCTGCATCATTTTATATTCCCATCAGAAATGTGTGATGGTTACACATTTTCATCAATATTGCTCACCTGACTCTTTGATTACAGGCATCTTGGTAGGTGTTAAGTGGTATGCATTGTGGTTTTGATTTGCATTACCTAATGCCTAATGATGTTGAGCATCTTTTCCATGCATATTAGCCATTTGCATATCTTCTCTGGAGAAATGTCTATTCAAATCTTTTGCACAATTTTTATTTGAGTTTTTTTCCTTGTTATTGAGTTATAAATGTTCTTTGGATATTCCAGATACAAGTGCTTTGTCAGGTGTATGATTTGCAAATGTAACAGTAAATACTTCAGTATATCTCTGTAACAGAATTTTTACATAACCCAAACTCCTTTACCACACTTAAAGTAACAACATTCTTAGCCCACATTCAGATTTCCCTGTTTATCTCAATGATGACCTCTAACAGTTGTTCTATACATTACATTTTGTCTTATGTCTCCTAAGTATTTTCATATTTACAACCATACACCCCTAAGTTTTAATGCCATTTATTTATTGAAGAACCTGGGTTCATTGTACTATGGAATGTTTCTTATTCCGAATCATATAAGTTTCTAATTGTATTCTGTATTTCTGTAAACCAGAAGTCAAATCTGAAGATTGGGTAAATTCAGGCCGATTTTTTTTTTTAAATAAAACACTTTATAGATAGTGCTGTTTACTTCCTACCACATTCGACTACATCCCCTCAGGAAATATCTAATGTCCCTATAATGGGCTGAACATTTGTAGTTCCCAAAATACACATGTTGAAGCCCCAGGTCCCGGGTGATATTTGAAGATGGGACTTCTGAGAGGTGATTAGGATCAGGTGAGGTCCTTAGGGTGGGACTCTCATAATGGGATTAGTGCCCTTATAAAAAGAAAAAGAAGAAAGGCAACATCATTTGGAGACCTCTTGTGCTGCGCATCTTTTGCTAGGAGGACTAAAACATGACAAAAATGATTCTGGAAAACATGTGACAGTGTTTCGGTCTGCTTTGGCTGCCATAACAAAATACTATAATCTGGGTGGCTTAAACAGCAGACATTTATTTCTGACAGTTCTGGAGCCTGGATATCCAAGATCAAGGTACTGGGCGAGTCAGTTCCTGGTGAAGTCTCTCTCCCTAGTTTGCAGATGGCTGCCTTCTCCCTGTGTCCTCACACAACCTTTCTTCGGCCCATGCATGCAGCAGGGCGAGGCTGAGTGGGAGACTCACTTCCTTTTTTTCTTAAGCTATTAATCCCATCATGAGATCCCCACCCTCATGACCTCATCTAACCCTAATTACCTCCTTAAGGTCCCATCTCCAAATACTATCACCCTGGGGGTTAGAGCATCAACATACAAATTTTGGGGACACAAGCATTCAATCTATAACAAGACAATTTAATAAAAACTTAAACACGTACCTACTCTATGACCCAATGATTCTATTCCTAAATAATTACCCAAAAGAAAGAAAAAGTATGTTCACAAAAAGGCTTGTCCAGGGTATTTATAGCAATCTTATTCATAATAAACAAAACTGGAAATAATATCTATCAATTGGATAATGGATAAGCCAATTTCAGTTTATTCATTGCATTCATCTACTTGGACTGCCATAATAAAATACCATAGACTGGGTGGCTTAAACAACAGAAATTAATTTCCTCACAGTTTTGGAGGCTGAAAAGTCTAAGATCAAGGTTCCAGATGATTGGGTTTCTGGTGAGAGCTCTCTTCCTGGTTTGCAGAGGGCTACCTTCTCACTATGTCATCACATGGCTTCTCCTCAGTTTGTGCTTGGGGAGGGAGAGAGCTCTCTGGTGTTTCTTTTTATAAGGGCACAATCCTATCAGACCAGGACCCCACCCTTATGTCCTCATCTACACTTAATTATTTCATTAGAGACCCTATTCCCAAACACAATCACACTGGGGGTTAGGGTTTCAACATATGAATTTTAGAGGGACACAAACATTCAATCTGTAACAATAAATAATCTGAAATATAACACAAAGAAAAAGGGATAAAGATATGAAAGACAGGTTAGAGACGTTAACCAAAGAGAAGGCTTAAAATCTGTTTCTAGGAATAGGTAGAGGCAATGTCTATGGAGGTAATTGTTAAAAATATTCCAGAACTGATGAAAGAGACCTAACAAATTCCAGGAAAAAGAAAAGAAAAGAAAAGAAAAGAAAAGAAAAGAAAAGAAAAGAAAAGAAAGAAAAAAGAAGTAAAGAAAGAATTAAGGAAGAAGGAAAAAACTCATGCCTAGACACATACCAAAGAGACAGAGAAAAGTTTAGAAGCCATAAGAGAAATAAAGAGAGGTTATCTTCAAAGAAGTGACAGTAAAACTAAAATCTGACTTCTCTATATCAACAATGGAGACCAAAGAAGAACTGTAGCTTTAATGTGTTGAAAATGTACCTGCTACCTTGGAATTTGATACTCAGCAGAAATATTTTCTATGAATGAAAGAAAAATACATTTCAGACCAATGTAAGTTTGCCACTAGCAGACCCTCATTAAAGGAAGTTCTAAAGGGTGTACTTCAGTAAGAAGGATGAAGAGTAAGGAAACTGGAAAACGTGCAGCTAAATCTAATTACACATGGATTGAATAAAATTACAACAATAACAACGTTTGTTGGATTAAGCAAAATACAGCATTCTTCACTGAAGAAGATAGACAAAAATTAAGTACCTGAAAAGCTGCTACTATTAATAGACACTGGGGAAATGTACTCAGCTGTGCCAGCACCACAAACAACACAAGGATGAGTCTCACAAATGTAATTTTGACTGAAAGTAGAAAGATGCCAAAAATACATAAACGATTCCATTTATATAAAGTGCAAAGTAGATAAAATTAGTTTATAATATTTGGGGATGCATGCACAGGAAGTAAAACTATAAAGAAAAGCAAAGAAACATTGACCACAACTATCAAGATAGTGACTATATATCCAGGAGAGGAGGCAGGCAACTGTGATGGTGGGGAGGGGCATATGGAGAGCTTTTGAGGAACTGGCAACGTTCCCTCTCTTCACCCAAATGATTTTAACATAGGTTTTCTTTTAAATGGTTTTTAAAATTGTACACGTATATTTTGTGCATTTTTTGCATATGTCCTAGCTCTCAATCAAAATATTTTAAAATTATTATCATGTAGACTTATGAATGGATAGAGAAATCCATACGTAGAAAAACGGCTTTGAATGGAAGGGACAGTAGATGGAGTGGAGGATGGGGCAGATAGTGGATCCTCTGGTTACTGCAGAATGCAACACCTGCTGAAATATCTAAAAAAAAAAAAATCTAGTGTTAGTTCAAATTATTTTCATCCATAAAATTATTTGAAGCTGGAGTATTTAGATTCTAGGTAGAAAATCTAGAGCAGAAAAATGTCTTTCTAGTGGGCCAGACTATGGATACAAGCAGATGTTTAAAGTTAAAATTAATTTAAAATTTTTTTGATATCTCTAAAACTTTACCATTGAAAACAACCCAAATTTCCATCAATAAGAGAATATTTTAAAACTGTGGCACATTCATATAGTACTCTGCCCACTCCATCCCAGCCACATTCTCTCCGGGGACTGGCTAGCTTTTGTTTTAGTTGACATGTGAATAATTTGATTCTGCTTTTAGATGAACTGGCAGCAATGCTCTCCTGTCCTAGCAAAGAGTAAGACTGTCATTGTCCCTAACAGAGCAAGAGAATGGGCTTCGGCATCAGATGGACTTGGTGCTAATCTTAACTTCACCATTTACTCAGTTTCCTCCTCTATAAAATGATGGTAATAATCCCTATCTTTGTCTATTATCAAAATATAATGCTTGCTACATGCCACGAACTGTTGTTCTAAGCGTCTCCAGATATTAACTCGTTTAATCCTTCCACTCATCACCCCTTTGAGTTAAATACTATATTCAGAGAGGTTAAGTGACTTGGCAGGGTCGCACAACAGGGAGTGGAAGAGTGTATTGAGCAGGGATTTTATCGCCCACTGTCTGGCTGCAGAACTTGTGCCAACCAGCGAGAACCAAGCCCACCCCCGGACCTGGCACGCGATGGGGACTCCGCACACGGCGTCTGCAGTGCGTGCAGCATTGGAGCGGAATCTGGTCTTCCTGTAGCCGCGACTTCTCCAAGCGGCGTGAGGCTTCCAGGGCATCCTCCAAGCTGGGGGGCCCGGCCGCGGAATCCTGCGGCGTTGGGAAGCGGGCTCCTGCTCCCCGCACCAGCCGCCGGGGGGCGCTGTCGCCCTCGCCCAGCGCTGGCGCGCTGCTGGCGGTCCCCGAGCCCGGGCGCGTAGCCTGCAAGATGTCCGTGCGCCGCCGCCAGCAGCCGGCGAGGCCCGGGACCCACCTCTCCTGGTTGCTGTGCTGCAGCGCCCTGCTGTCCCCCGCCGCGGGCTACGTGATCGTGAGCTCTGTGTCCTGGGCGGTCACCAACGAGGTGGACGAGGAACTGGACAGCGCCTCCACTGAGGAGGCAATGCCCGCGTTGCTGGAGGACTCAGGCAGCATATGGCAGCGCAGCTTCCCGGCCTCGGCGCACAAGGAAGAGGCGCACCTGCCGCCCGCCGCGGGCACCGCCCGGGCCCGGCCACCCCCAGCGCCGCCCGGGATGTTTTCCTACCGACGCGAGAGCGGCCGGAGGCTGCGCTCGGGCACCGCCCGTTTCCTGGCCCACGCCAGCGCCTGGGGCTGTCTAGCCACCGTGTCCACGCACGAGAAGGTAAGCCACCCCACAGGGAGCAGGCGGCAGGTGCCTGCCTCGCAGTGGCCTCGCACCGGGTCGGCGCGCCCAGGGGACAGAGAGAGGCTAACAACCACTCACGTACTCTGATCCAGGTCTAACAGATGTGCCCAGTGGGCTAACAGATTGGCCTGTGGGCACCCAGTAAATAATGGAACCAGATTGTGCTTTGGCTCGCCAGGCATGGCAGGGAGTGAGGGGTAGGGGCGGGCGGGAGGAGGGGGCTGACAACTAGGCTTCCTGCCAGGTGGATGAGGACTGAAGCACAGTCTCCAGATGCTCACTCATAAAGACGTACAAATAACCAGCGCCTGACCAGAAATCTGGACAAAAGAAGCCACTTGATGTCCTTTGGAACCACAGGGTAGGCGCGGTCAGCCCCTCCCAGCTCACAGCACCCTCGAATAGATCCGAACTTCAGTCACTTACTGACACCGAACAGAATCAAGGGACCGAGAGAAATACATCACTGGGGCATTGGTGGAAATTTTACATTTAGAAAAATGGAACTCAAGAATTTTTCTGGAAAGGAGGCTTAATGTGCAAAGTTCATAAACGCTGTAATGAGCTGTTGGCTGCAGATTTTTTTGTTCAGTTTACAAAACGTTTTACTTGCCTGGTAGACCAGATTCCACCTTAAGCTGAAATGAGATGGATAAATGATGAGATTGTAACATCCTTAAGTATACACCTTCCAGAATGCTTTTAGGGCTGTTAAGATAGATGTGCTTTTTGTTTGTTTGTTTGTTGTTTTTCGTTTTGGTTTTTTTTTTTTTTTACAAGGTAGTAATGCAAACTCATATTTGCTTCATGCAGGAAAAATTAATATTTTATGTATGTTATTAGTCCGGGAGCAGGTTCTTGCCCCAGCTGTGGGTCTCACTGGCTCCAAGGCTATAGCCAAGTCAGAGTTCTTCACTTTGCTTTCCTCATCTACGACATTAAGTGGTTGTCTAATTTTAAAGATGCTTTTTAGCTTAAAAAATTATCGAAATGACAACCTTATTCTGATTATAGCAATGATCTTAACCTCCTTCACAGCATCCAAATGGTTTTCTACAGTTCTACATTACGCTCCTAAGACACACCTTAAGAAGATGTGAAGCTTAAATATGAAGCTGATTTTGGTTCAAAACACAGATCATTTCAAGCAATTTAAAGTCTAGTGCCAACGTATTGAAGATATTTTGACTTTTGACATCCCTTTTGGTAACTTTGTTACTAGTTCCCCTTTCCAATATTGTTATTCAATCTAAACTCAGTAAATTCAGAGAACATTTACCATGTGCCTGCCATATGCACAAAACATGACTTCAGGCAATATATGACAGGCTGAAAAACAGAATCTGTGAATGAACTCATACTGCCAATGAACTCATACTGCCATTTTGGAAGATTCTTTAATAGTGTTTTTTTTTTTTTTTTTAAGAGTCAAGCCATTTCTTATCACACTCTTGTCATGTAGCCCTTCAAAGACAAAGACAGCACCTGAGTTTGGAGCTGAGTAACAATGCAGAACACTCTGTAAAGGGCAAAGCCAGTGAAGGTGGGGATGCCAGACCCAACAGAGCTTGAGAAGATCTAAGAAATATTTGCGTGTATGTCTGAGAATTTTACCCACTCTACTAAATGATCATGAAGAAAATTAATATAGCACATTTCTGAACTTCCTTTCAGTTAAAAGGTTGAGAAACCAATTTCCCATAAGTTGCTGAATTATATAATGAAATATTATGAAATAATATTGATGACAATTAAAAAAATGACTAATATATAAGAAAGTGGTATGGTCCTACAAGAAACCGTAATAGAAAGTTCCTGGAGTCCAAAGACCAGGTATGATGTCAAAGTTAAGACTTAAATTCTATCCCCGAAGTTGCCGAAAATTTGAGGAAAGCAGTAGGGCTCTCAAGGGCAGTTTGTGGGTTTTAGCACCCCTCCATAAATTTCATTACCCCTTCCTTCCAAATAACTTCAGATGTAATAAAATGAGTGTGTTCCCTATGTATTTGTAACTTCAAGAATAAACCCCTCATCATCCCTTCTAAACAGAATGTCACTGCTAAGCTTCTCTAGAGAAATTCTGGAGCAGTCACTGGGTGAACTGGGCAGATTGGGAACCACCGTGCTTTAATTTACTCCGGGTCAGAACCGCAGCGATGCCATGCTCCCTTCGCATCCCCGTGCTGTATTTCCTGGTCGAGACACAAGCTATGCTTCCCTCTCAGGGCATTGAAAAACGACCCTCCATTGAAAAAGCCTTTTCTCGGCATTTGCTAGATCCGAGGACTGCCGTTTGGGAACTGCGTGCCCATCAGCGATGGCCCCTTGAACAACAGCACAGGGATTCCTTTCTTCTATGTGACACCCAAGGACCCAGTGGTGGCGGATCTGATGAAGAACCCCATGGCTTCGCTCCTGCTGCCAGAATCTGAAGGAGAGTTGTGCAGGTAATGGGGGTTTGCCTTGCCCCACAGGCCCTCCCATAGAGCAGAGAGGCTATGGGGGGGGGGAGGGTCCTCTCTGAGTCGCAGGACTTGACAGGCCCTGAGTTGCAAAGTGGTGATATCTTCAGTGACTTGAAGTGGGAAGTGTAGGATGCCCCTGGAATCAGATCTGTAGACTTCCACCAGCCACCAAACTGTGTGATTTGGGGTAGGATACTTAACCTTTGGGATCCTCCGTTTCCTCATCTGTAAAATGAGAATAGTAATTTCTACCTTGTAGGGTTATTGAGAGTGCTAACTTACAAATAAAAGACCTTTCATAGCGGAGGCAAACAGGTATTTCTGTGAGATCCATAAGAATAGCTTTTCAGGACACATTGATTCAGGCAGAAGCCCAAATAGTGTTCTGATTAGGAGACAAAGGCCATGGATATTTATAAGAAGGGGAAGGGGAAGAATTACATCAACAGAAGGAAGGCATTTCTACTGGTGCAGGTAACGTAACATAGCGATGTCAATTCTAAGGAGTGTTTCTAATTTTCAGTCCAGTAGTCATAATAACTGCTTTCTTATTATCTTTGCAAAGAGTTATGTGGGACACAGTGTTTCTTTAGGCCCAGTCCAGAAGTTATTTTGCTCTGTTTTAACTTTGCAGAGATTTGAGGCATAAAACATGCAAGGCAGTTCCTCTGGCATGGCAGCTCTGACTCCTTTTTAAAGTGTCTCCATTTGTTTGTTTGTTTGTTTGTTTTTGACAGGGGGTTGGAAATATTTGCACATGTCTTGGACAATCCTGGGTAGGAAAATGGCAGCACTTGTTACAGAAAAGGGTGGTGTGGGGAGGAAGTTGGTGAAGGAAGAGCCAGTAGTTTGTCTCTGAGGCACATACATGCAGCACAGTCTATTTATTGTTTTTTGAATTAACTTATACCCCCACCGGAGAGATTTGTGCAAGAAAGACCTGAATCCTTTCATACACTTTCTCAAAAACTCTAAAAGAAAAGACACTTAAGCACAAATGGAACGTTTATCTAACACCTTTGTCTGAATTTAAAATGTAGAGCTTGAAATCAAATCCTGCCAGGGAGATGTGTGTGCCAAGCTGGTGTGCGGGCTGCAAATGATCCCTTCCCCAGGAGCAGCAAAAGCAACAGGTGGCTTCAGGGGAGTTCCTTCACCCCCAGGGACTCAGTTGCCTGTAAAATGTAAGATTTACACCAGCTCCAAAATTCTATTATTATTTACACAAAGCATGAAAAATGTATTAAGCAAACAAACTTATTAGTTCTTAGGAGGGAAGTGGTAATAATCAATATAACAATATGCTGTAAAATGCAGTCTGGATAAGATGCTGTCACTTCCCTTGGGACATGACAGTGAGAGACTTAGAACTGGAGATGGTTCCCTCTGACCTAGTTCCCTACTGGGTATGGCAAGAAGCTGTGAAAAGGAATGCTTCCTTTTTCATGGCATGTTCTCATTTTTCTTGGCCAGTTGAACTTGCTATTACTGGAAGTATATTCTTAGGACACCTTTCTAAACGGTTGACGTGTTCCTAATTCAGGCACTCTAAAAGCAGTCATCATGCTGAGCCTGTTGATTCTAGAACCCAGAGCACACCTGCTCTTGGAGACAGGCAACACAACACGGCGGTGAACCAAGCCACCTAAGTGCTCAGGTAGTGGGAGGAGATATCTCCCAGAAGGCCCAGGCAGAGGGCTGCAGGAGCTGAAAGCTGGGAGTGGTGAGACATCTGGCTTAGATGTCCTCACAGGCATCCAGAGACTGCGCATGCATGCCCACACAACGTGGAACCATGCCTGCAGACTGTCTTCCTGGCTACATACAGAACGTGTGGACATCTGTGCAGCAGATGAGGTAGCTCATGGCCAGAGGTGGCTACCAGGGGCTGGGGTCATCAGTGTCTCAGCACACTTGTCACTCTAGCCTACAAGAGGCAGGATGAGCCACCACACATTAGTACCCCTTTTGGTACCTCGTGTGAACTCTGCTTCTCAGAACTGCCACCCCTCACACTGTATAAGCTTCTGAAGCATTAAAACAAACTTAAATAAATATCTACAAAATTAAGTTTAGTCTCAGTAAGCATCAAAGCAAAGGTTCCCAGACCATGGAGCTTGCAATCATTCCAGAACCCATCATTTCCCATGAGCTGCTTAAGCATAGGCAGATTCATTTGTGTGAGGTTCACACTCCAAGGTCAACACTATATTTTGGATATCGCCTCAAGAATCTTGATAATGTTGATCACAGAGACTTAACCAGTCAAAAGTGGGTAGACACCAACACCCTGAACAACAACAACAAAAAGCCAAATAGGAACTCCTTGGGCCCGCTTAGCACAACAGCATTGGGTGGAAAAGTCTGTGGCTAAGAACTGCCCTGACAAGCACCTGTGTGAGGTGAAGGGACGGCCTGGCAGGCAATGAGCTGCCCCTCCTGCCTGATACCAAGGCATGGACACATGACCGGTGAGGAGGGGATGCCTTCCCAGCCATTTCCTGTACTGCCCACTGGGCATTTTGGCTACCAGCTACGTCTGCAGCCATGGGGGTTAGCCCTGGTTCCCGCAAAGCCTACACTGGGAGAAGCTGGTGAGCTCCACCTCCACCTGCAGGACACGGCCCGGAAGAAGGAAGCCACCCAACAAACAGGGGCCAAACACATGAAGGCTAAGGAGACAGAGATGCAAGGCTGAGTCTACTGCAAGGGCAGGCTGGTGTGCAAGACATTTGTATACATATATCATGTGTGTGTTTAATAAGTGCCTAGATGGATTGATAAAAAGATAGATAGATAGATAGATAGATAGATAGATAGATAGATAGATAGATAGATAGATAGATGATAGCTGATAGGTAAGTGATAGATAATAGATAGATAATAGGTAGGTAAGTAGGTAGGTAGGTAGGCAGGTAGTAGGTAGACAGATAAGAGATGATAGATACATAGATGATAACATAGATAAGTAGATAGATGATAGATAATAGGTAAGTAGAGAGAGAGAGATGATAGATAATAGGTAGAAAATTGGTAGGTAGGTAGGTAGGTAGGTAGAGAGAGAGAGAGATAGAGATTTGTGTATGTGTGTGTGTATTTTCACATATTCAACTATTATCTGTTCTGAATACATATACTACAGTTGCCACAACTGATTTCCCAAGTCTCCTCTTTCCCACCTTGAATTTATCCTCAATCCAGCAGCCGAAGTAATCTTCCAAAGCCCAAGTCAGATCCTAGGGTTCCCTTACTTAAACCCTTTCGTTAGGAAAAATAACAAAACCCGTAGTGTGGCCTAGGAGACCCTGCACCGCAGAGTGCCTGCCTCCCTCTCAAAACAGGTAACAGTGCCGATCCTTTGCCAATTGACTTAATATTTGATTTGTACCCTAGTGTTATGAAGTTGAGAGCTTTCACCAAAAAGCTTGTAATCAAAACTATATGCTTGGCACATAGCTAAGAAATACTCTTGTATTGCTGTGTAATTATTGACATAGAACATTGTGTAAGTTTAAGGTATATGATGTGTTGATTTATATGTTTACATACTACAGTATGATTACCACTGCAGTATTAATTAACATGTCACACAATTATAATTTTTTTTATAGTGAGAACACTTAAGATCTAGTCTCTTAGCAACCTTGAAGTTTATACTACAGTGTTGTTGACTATAACCAGAATGCTATACATTAGATCTCCAGAACTTATTCATCTTCCAACTGTAAGTTTGTACCCTTTAATCAACACTGCCCTATGTTTACCCGCACTGCCCCTGGTAACCATCATGTCTCCCTAGAATGATACTTAAGTCCATTAACTGGCCTGTGTATTAAAGAGAAAGTTAGATATAAACTGATATGGGTAAGAACATTGAGTATCCAAAAATCTTAGGAAGTCTAGTGCTGAAGAAAATACACGGCAGATGTCATTTCCTTAACTAAAGCTGGAGAGGTGAATATCTTAAGAATAATTAAAGGAAGAAATATTTCTGCATATTTTATAGGTTTATAGGGACTCTAAAGAGTTTTTAAATGAATCTGTAAAATTCAACCTAGGGTAGTCTACCCTATCTAGTTATGGATTTTTCCCAAAGCTTTTCATCGCCCTGATTTTCTAGTCCCTGTACTTTCCCTAAAATGTCATAATAAAGTTACCAGATTAATTGGACACAGTTGTCCTGGCTCCTACCCCAGGCCATATTGAATTGGCTGCTATTACTCTTCCCTTTTTCCTAGAGGAGATAATTTGAAAAACAAATCTGACCAGATAATAAGTAGAATGTGCCTTTCAGTTCTGAAAAAGGACTAGGTTGATGGTTTCCATGAGGTGAAGTAGCCAAGAGAAATTTCTGAAGTTAAATAAACTACCTGACCTGTTCAGCACCTCGCTTTTGCCATCGGTGTCCTGGGGAGGGAAGGGGAAGCTATCTGAGGACTTTCTGGCTCTTTGGCCTATTGGAGGCAAGACATGCCAAGCATGGTAAAGACGGCGTAGGAGAGAACAGCACATGCAGATCGCTATGGGATGTTGTGCAGTGGGACTCCCACAAATTTAGAGCGGTAGTGTTACTCTCCATTGCATGGAGACAGGACAAGAGGGCCACATCAAAATGACCTGGGTAGTCTTGTCCCTCCCCCAACACAAAGACCTCTTAGAGAACAAGGGCTCATAGTTTGAAGGAGTTCCAGGGTGATTCTGACACTGCTTTAGAATAACGAGGACTTTAAGTGGCTCTTCTATACATTTCCTTGATTTCTAGTAAATGCCTGCTAAGAACTGCAATTGGCCACTGCGCCAAATTTGCGAAATGAAGTCATGATTGGCCTGACAAACACAGAAAGAGAAGTGGCTTTTTTGTCCAACATTACAGCCCTCTAAACCAGAACCTGCAAACGTGTCTTGCCTAATTTTTCATAGTTTACACAGAGTCTGTTTCATTCCTTTATTCTGTTTGCTTCCTTGCTGCTTTGAGGTCTTTATTTAATGTGATAAATTCGGGATGGGACTCTATTTCCTAGCTCAGGTTAAGACAACGTATTGAGAATAAGGTTGCAGTTCCTGGCAATCAGTGACCCGCAGCCCTGCTCCTATTTTCCTCTCACACATGAGCACGTACAGATGTCCCTGTGACTACGCGAATTTATGCTCATATCAGAGATTCAGTTATATAGACACTCAATAAATATTGATTAACAAAAAAAAAAAAAAAAGCCCACTGGGAGAATTTCTCCTCTAACGAAGCGTCTTCCCTCATGGAGCTCTCAGGCTCAAATGCCATAGATTTTAGGGTTTGCCTCTTGGCTAGCCCTGGGAATTGGGGAGGGCTCATCTGTTGAACCACATTCTGCTCAATGGAATTGGATTAACTTTTGTTTTGAAGATCCAGAAATGAATGGAATCAAAAGAGGCTTTTCCTGAAGTGAAAGTTTCGATTGATGGGTTGGACAAATGCTGGGTTTCTAGGCAGACCTGGTTGATTATTGAGAAAGAAGGACCCAAAAACACTTTTTCCATCTTCCCCAAAAGGTTTTTTTATGAAAGATTGTCATGGTGACCTGGGTCACAGCCTGTTTCATTCTTCCAGGCTAAAGGCATCTCTGCCCAACAACGAACAGCATCTCTTTTCAGAGCTGACCGACCAGGCCTCAGTGTGGTTTGGCATCAGAGGACAGACTAAGGTTTTAGTTTGTGAAGGAATCTAGTTTCTGAGGGATGGTGCCAGACCGTAAATGGACTGAAGCCCAGTGAGTGTGTAAAACACAGAATGGTAGCCGTTCCAGATGATGAGCTCTCAGAATGACTTGCTTGGAGGGCTTCACATCACAGAGGCAAGTCAACACCAAAGAATGACACTTCGAAGTAGTGCTGACATGGAGACACTGTCCCGTAGCAGCCCCTGTATTCATAGGCATGTTGACAGGAGGACAAACTGCTTTGGTGAAGCAAGATTACTAATGGGAGGGTGTGGGTGGGAGGGTTGGTTAGCCTTTACGCCATGAGTGCAGGATAAATAGCACCAACAACTAAATTAGTACATACTGAGTTGAATCATTGCTTCTAGACCAAAAAAAAAAAAAAAAAAAAAGGAGATTTCAGAAGTAGTAATGCCTCTTAGGCACTCATCTCACCACCTCCATCTTTTTAACTGTTCTTATAATAATAAAAGATGCTGTTGTTGATAGATGAAAGCCTCCACCCACTGAATAAGTGTGTGCTTGCCGGCACTTGCAGACAGCCAAGATGTATCCCTGTCAGCAGCCTGTCCACCTGAGACGTGATGTGCATTTCAAAGTACAGGGCCCAGCTGAATCAGATAGAGAAGCAGAATTCCATCTCTCGTCACTGAATTTTGTTCACTGCCTGAGAAGGTAACACGTAAATCTAAATAAATTTCTTCCTGTCCGGATTTGTGTTACCTCTTCTCCTTTGCCCACACAGTCCTATAGTCCTTCTGAAGCTAAAGTTAACCTGTGTGGCTTTTAAAAACCCTGCCTGGGAAGAGGCAGAGAACTCTGCAGAGGGAAAGCTCAAAGTTCCAGTGTTCAAGCATCTCTCCCACCCTCATCTCTGACCAGCTTCCATAGCAACCTGCAGCTACTTCTCTTTCCCAAATGTGTTTCAGCTCCATGAAGTTTTGTCCCCAGAGCTCCCAGGGGATCTCTTTTATGAATCTCTTTTACAATTTCAGTTCCTCAGATGAACCCTTTCCTGGTGCTTCTGACTCCCTCACCCCAACCAGTTCTCAAACATTTTCCTCACCTGTTAGACACGACGCTCTCTTGTACTGAAATAACATGCATTGTGATAAGGACACAACTCTCATAAATGTGCCCCTACAGAAAGCTTTTAGGGTTGTTACATAGATGTAAGGGTTTTATTAAAAGGCTCTTGGCCTCGGCAATCACTAATCTATCTTCTTTATCAATAGATTTGCCAGCTCTGGACATTTCATGTAAATGGAATCATATGTGGCTTTTGTGACTGATTTCTTTCACTTAATACAAGCCTTCATTCCCTCTTATGGCCGAATACTATTCCATTGTATGAATAAACCACATTTTATTTATTTACTTTCATTTACCCATTCATCAGTTGGTGGACAGTTTCTTCCATGTTTTGACTCTTAGGAATAATGCTGCTATGAATATTCATATACAAGTATTTGTATAGATATATATTTTCAATACCCTTTGGTACATAGCTAGTAGAAGAATTGCTGGGTCATACGGTGACTCTATGTTTACCTTTTGAGAGACTCACTGTTTTCTTCAATGGTTGCACCATTTTATAGTTCCATCAATAATGTATGAGGGTTCCAGTTTCTCTAAATCCTCACCAGCTCTTGTTATTACCTGCCATTCTTAGTACAGCCATCCTAATGGGCGATATTGTGAGCATCTTTTCATGTGCTTATTGGCTATCCGTATATCTTCTTTGGAGAACTATCTATCAATGCCTTTACCCATTTTCAGTTGGGTTATTTCTTTCTTATTATTGAGTTGCTAGAGTTCTTTATGTATTCAGGATATAATCCTATCAGACATATAATTTGTATTTTCCTGATGCAATTTTTTGTCTAATTGTCTTTTTTGTTGTTGTTGGAGGAAACAGAAAAAAATAAAGATTCAATATTAACATACTGATTGTATATATTCTTGGTCATGTTCTTTTGCTTCCATAAGCTGGGCCTCCCGTATCAGAAAAACATTGAAGCAACTTTCTTAAGATAATACCATTGAGTACTTCTCTCCAGCTTGCTTCTCTCACCACCTGTCACTCACTCACTGTTGCTCACCTGTACCCTTTAAATACTCCTGACCAGTTTCCCTGGATCCCTGCTTGCCTTTTTCCAACCCACTCTCCATCTTGAAGCCAGAGGGATCTTTTCAAAATACACATCTCATCATTTCACTACCCTGCTTAAAATTCTTTAATGTTTACCCATTGCTCTTAGGATGACATTTAAAAATATTAACGGGGCCTGCGAGACCTGTGTGGCCCACCTCTAGGGAGTTCTCATCTCTTGGACATCCCACGCCCCCTGCCTTTGTCCTGGTCCTAGTGTCTTTTCTGCCTGGGAACCTGTGCCTGTGCTGTTCCTTCTGTCCAGAGTGAATTCCATGCACCCCCTTTACCTAGCTATTTCCCACTCATTTCCAGATTTCCAGGTTGATGTTATAACGTGGAAACCCACCAATATTTTCAGGATATATTAGCAGGAAACATTAGCAGGTTTCCATGTTATCATATCGAGTGAATAAATCATTAACCATCTAGCAAGTTGTCTGACATCCACCTGGCTTTCTACCAGCCCCAGCAATTAGCCTTGAACATGATGAGGCTAAATATGTATTGGTTGAATTTAGGGAATATTTGAGTTCTGCCTTGAGAGCAGTATACAATTTTTGATTGCTGCTGTGACAAATGGCCATAAATTTTGTAGCTTAGAACAGCACAGATGTATTCTCTTACAATTCTGGAAGTCAGAAGTCTGAAATGGGTCTTATGGGGCTATAATCAAGGTGTCGTCAGGGCTGGTTCCTTCCAGAGACTGTGAGAAAACCGTTTCCTTGCCTTTTCTGGCTCCTGGAGGCCACCTGCATTCCGTGGCATGTGGCACATTCCTTGCTTCACTCTAACCTGTTGCTTCTGTTGTTCTATACCCTCTTATCTGTTCTGTGTTCCTCTGATAAGGTCTCTTGTGATTACATTGGACCCATTGGATAATCCCAGGTAATCTTCCCATCTCAAAATCCTTAATTTAATTTGCAAAGCCCCTTTTACCATATAAGGTAACACATTCTGGGGATTAGGTTATGGATATCTTGGCGGGGTGGGGGAGGGGGCATTGTTCACCCAATAGATATACCAGTTTGCATGCATTTGTAAGGGTAGATAGAAACCTGGTCATTTATTCTAAGGTATGCTAAGGCTCTCTTTGGCATTTTGGGACAGCCATAATTGTCTTTATAATGCACCACATCCAAATCCCTATTCTGAGCATCCTACCCCATACTCTTCTTCCCTGAGTAACCCCACTGAGACATGCTTGGACCACATAGAGGCAGCCAAACCTTTGCCCCCCAAACCATCCTGACACCTGTCAGTGCCTCCTGGCTCCCCTTTTTCTTTGTCCAGATTAGACTTCACGGTCTATCTTTATAATCCCCCTCGAGACTACCCGCACCTCCTCTGTCCCTCTCCCTCTGGAGCTCCCGCCACACAGGGACACAGGATGCAACAGACTTTACTAGGGCTAGGGCTGTCAGAAAAAACAGACATTTGAATTTCAGATAAACAAACATTCTTTCCATATAAGAATGTCCCAGATATCTTCTGGGACATATTATACTGAAAAACAGTTGTTGTTTATCTAGAATTCAAATTTAACTGGGTATCCTGTATTTTTAATTACTGAATTTGGCAACTCTAAGTACAGCTTATGAGAGAACCATGTCACATTCCATTCCCAGTCCAGTCACTGGCCACCCCTCATCACAGGGATAGAGGCACCTCATTCCTTGCCACACTGCTAAGCATCCCCTGCAAACTCCATGTGCCCTCTTTTCTCCTAGGAGTCTTAGCAACCCCCGAGCAAACAAAACAAAACCCTTCTGTGTCTCCTGCCTTCACTCCCTTTGTCTCATCCCAAACTCTGGCCTTGCCTTGATAATCAAGCTCATTAAAGTGCTTTCCTAAACAAACGGGCAGCACTTCCTGAGATGGATTTGCTACCCTCTGCTCCCATTCCCTGAACTCAATCACAGGAGATGCCCAAACTCAAAAACAGCTGCAGTCAGTTATTGCTTCTTTAATAGTGCCCTTCTTCTTCTTCTTTCTTCTTCTTCTTCTTCTACTTCTGCTTCTGCTTCTGCTTCTGCTTCTGCTTCCTCTTCCTCATTCCTCCTTCCTCCTTCCTTCTTCTTCCTCCTCCTCTTCCTCTTCCTCCTTCCTCCTTCCTTCATCTTCCTCCTCTTCTTCCTCCTCCTCCTCCTCCTTCTCCCCCCTCAGGAGCCTGGGAATGGAGTCAAGCTAGAGTCAGTGGTCAGGAAATGACAGATGGTGTATCAGACTGCGGGGCCATGCAAATTGCTCAATGGGGAACAAGAAGGGTACAGACAAACTTGGGGAAGGTCCAAGTAGGCAGAGCAAGGAGTTCCTTTTGTGCCACTATTGCTTACATACCCGGCTGAGGACAGAACTGTAAAGGCCCTGGACTAATCCAGAAAGAATAAGGCTACCAGTGGACTCCAAACTTTGCACTGGCAAGGTCTTTTTCTACTTTTTTCTCCTAAGGTTTTTACAAGCTTCATTAACTAGAGATTCAATTTTTAAAGTTATTATGGAAATTGCATCCCACCATTCTTTCATTCTTAATCCACAAGAAAAATTCTACCTAAAAATGTGGGCATGTCCACTGTCTCTCTTGTTACAACTCAGCAGGATGTGTAATAAAGAAAAACTTCCTGGCGGGTGAAAGCAAGTTCCTTCAGTATAAGCAAAACGTATGCTTTGTTTAACAAATGTACCTCTCTCAAGATTTTAACACAATATAAGGGTTGAGAATGAGTTTAAATGAGCCATGCTTCAAGGCAACGTTTATTTTATGAGACACAGCATCTGTGAAAGGAGACTTTGTTAGGGTCCTTGGCCAGCTGCATCAGGGGTCCCTAAGACCACTCTCATTTTTACTTAAAAATGAATATGCACTTTCCATTCTTCTCTCTAATACACTCCTCTTGCATTTATTGAAAAATGAATTTTTAAACACAGTGCTCCCCCTGTTATCCAAGGAGGACATGTTCCAAGCCCTCCAGTGGATGCCTGAAACCATGGGCAGTACTGAATACTGTGTTTTTTCCTTACACATACATACCTATGATAAAGTTTAATTTGTAAATTAGGCACAGTAAGAGATTAACAATACCTAATAATGAAATAGAACAATCATAACAATATACTGTAGTAAGAGTTATGTGAATGTGGTCTCCCTACTTCTCTCTCTCTTCCTTTGATAACTAATCTGATAAGCAGGACAGCTTCTGATTGATTAACAGCATGGAGACACTGGACAAAGAGATGATTCACATCCCAGGCATGACAGAACAGGATAGCTCAAGATTTCATCATGCTACTCATAACAACTTTCGACTTAAAACTCGTGAATTGGTTATTTCTGGAGTTTTCCATGTAATATTTTCAGTCCCCGGTTGACTCTGGGTAACTGAAACTACAGAAAGAAAAACCACGGATAAGAAGAGACTGCTGAACATGCTTTTGAAGAAAACTGATGAAGAGGAATTTTCACTCAAAAGGCTAACTTTATAATCAGCTCTTTGTTCTGCTTCTGTAGATATGCTTGCTGCAGAGGACCTAGGGCAGGGTGACCTCAAAATTGACTAAAGACTCATCCTCCCTTTTGCTTGTTCTGTCTAAGTAACAAATGTAACTGCCTGTAACCCTTAGCAATTCTCACAGTCTGTAACTGTCTGAGGACAAATTAACCAATCGGCCCATGCCAACTAAGCTCCATAAAAGCAAAATTTCCCCTGAGCTCAGGGCCCAGATCTTCAGAGTGCTAGCTCTCCTGGGACTGCCAACATAATAATCCTGAGTTCTCCAACTCTCCGAGTGGTGCTTAGTTTTTCACCGGTCTGATTTCACATGTCTGTAACATTTCTGGAGGTCCCGGCGAGATTCCAACCATGCCTGCCCTTTGAGCCACCAGACCTATGGCTTGGCCAGGCTGGGCAGGAGGGGCTCCGAGATGAAGTAGGAGGCATGCCATCTGAGGATATTTTGGATTCTCTTTCGGACTGGCGCCCTGACTCTCCGAATGGCCAAGCCCCGACTGCACTCAAAGGAGGGACCAACTTACCAGGAATGGCCACAGGGTAAGATAAGGCCCCGGGGCTTAACACTTTAGTCAAGTCAGGAAAGGAGCTTGATCACCTTTTAAATTCTTCAGTTAGAAGACACAGATCAGAGTCTTCCCAGCAGGGGAGAACATCAGGGTCTTCCCAGGGAGGGGAGACAAAGGTCCTTCCAAAAAGGGGGGAAGCAATGTTTTAACCTCTGGTGTGTGAATGTGTGAGTGAATGAGAGGCCTTGCCAATTTGACTCGATCAGGTTTGAATTGGTGGCTCCACAGCTGGGCACCCATAAGGTCCCCTAGGTTCTACAGAGTCTGAGTGGACTCATCTGTGATTCTTGGTGCACGGCATATGGTCTATGGCGGCATTGGACTAGAGTCCGATCGTAAGTCACAAAGCTGGGTCTGCTATGGCCAAGCATCACCTAAGGTCCTTTGGGATGCGGCCAGAAGAGCACCTGAGTGGTCTCCTCTCTGGAGGAGGCACCCACTCTTGTTTGCCTTTGCATCACTGACGCAGGGTAGGATACACAGGAGTGTGTGTGTGGGGGGGGAGGTGATTAATTACTGATTCAGCTTAAGAATTGTCTATCTCCAAATGGTCCTTTTGACATAGGGCCCTCTGTCGAATTATTTTCTTGAAATTTTAAAGTCTATTTTCCCCCTCCATGAGAAAGCTCCCAATATGGGGGAAGGTCCCTCTAAGCCAACTGTTTTAAATTGCAGGTTGAAAAATTTTATGAAAGGTTACTCAGGGAATTACGGGGTCAAGTTGACCCCAGGAAAACTTCATACTCTATGTGAGCTTGAGTGGCCCATCTTTGAGGTAGGATGGCTTTCGAAAGGGACCCTGGACTCCCCACTGTTAGACCTGTATACCAGATAGTGACAGGGACCTCCAAACATCCATACCAGTTTCCATACATAGACTTATGGGTGCAAATCACTACTGTAGTGCCCCTCTTGGGCCCGGTTCTGCACAAATAGGCAGGGACAGAGTAAGGTTGGAGGTTAGGGATACAAGCTGTCTTGGAGGAAGGCTCCAATCTGCAAACAGGAGGTCAAATACCTTAGGTTCATCATCTCAGAAGGACACCAGGCATTTGGACATGAAAGGAAACTGGCCATTTGTTCAATACCTTGGCCATACACTAAGAAAGGGGTTCGTGAGTTCCTAGGGGCTGCGAGATTCTGCCGGATCTGGATACCAGGTTCTTCTGAAATTGCCAACCTACTGTACGAGGCCACAGCTGGGTTCAGTAAAGACTCCCTGGAATAAGGCTCCAAAGGGGAAAAGGCCTTTAGAGAAATAAAGAGACTTTTGACCAGTGCCCCAGCATTAGGACTACCGGATATGACATGGGACTTTAACTTCTTTGTACATGAGAAGAATCATACTGCACTTGGGGTCCTCACACAAACAGTTGGGCCATGGCAGTGCCCAATGGCATATCTGTCCAAACGGTTAGATCTGGTGGCCGCAGTATGGCCTCCATGCCTCCAGGCCTTAGCTGCCACAGTAGTCCTGGTCAGAGAAGCAGACAAGCTCACACTGGGACAGAATGTAAATGTAAAGGTCCCCCATGCTGTTACTGCATTAATGAATAACCAGGGACTTGTTATCAAGGACTGCTCTGCGAAAATCCACATGTCTGTCTTGAGACTGTGTGGACGTTGAACCCTGCTATTTTTCTGCCCACTGAGGAGGGACCTCCTGACCATGATTGTGAAGAGGTCATGGATGAAATCTATTCAAGCAGGCCAGACCTGATTGACATTCCTCTTCAGAATCCAGAACTGGTATTGTTCATGATGGGAGCAGCTTCATCCATGAAGGACTGCACAAAGCCGGCTGCGCAATAACAACCACAGATGAGGTGATCAGAGCTGAGGCTCTGCCACAAGGCTGGTTGACACAGCGGGCCAAACTATGGCCACTCATCCAGGTGCTGAGGCAGGCTGAAGGGAAAGGGGCCAATATCTATACTGACTCAAGGTATGCCTTTGCTACTTTGCATGTACGTGGAGCCATTTATAAAGAGAGGGGACTACTGATGGCGGGAGGAAAAGAAATCAAGAACAAAGAAGAAATCTTTCAACTGCTAGAGGAGTCTGGAAGCCTTCCCAGGTGGCAGTCATTCACTGCAAGGGCCACCAGAGAGGAACCGACCCTGTCAGTAGAGGAAACAGACCAAGCAGCTAGGGAGGCTGCCAATCAACTAAGTGCCACAAAGGGTCCCAAGCCCGTCTCTAAGTTTCTCCTAGCTCCAAAATTGCCTCGGTCTCCAAAATACACCAAGGAAGAAATATAGGCCTTAAGTGAAGGCAGAACCAGGAGGGCTGGTGGGAGCTTCCAGATCAGAGACTCTTTATTCCTGCTGTGGTAGCAGCTCAGCTGTTAACACAACACCACGAGTTGACTCACCTAGGGAAGACTACTTCAGAGAGCCTGTTAGGCTGCTACTATTCATACCCAAACTTCCAACCCCATGTGTCCAGATCAGTGCAAGATGTGTAACTTGTGCATGAAACAATACCAGCCAAAGTCCAAAATCCAATCCAGGGGTGCAAACAATTGGGACCATGCCCTTCAAAGACCTAGAAGTGGACTTTACCAACAGAGCCACTGATACTTGCTTGTTAGTTTGCACCTACTCCGGAGGGGCTGAAGCTTTACCTACACGCACTGAATGAGCACGAAAAGTAGCTAAAGCCTTGTTGAGGGAAATTGTTTCAAGATACGGGCTGCCCTTCTCTATGGGATCTGATAATAGATCTGCCTTTGTGTCTGAGATAGTCCAAACTCTGTCCAAAGCTCTAGGAATCAAATGAAAGCTCCATAAGGCCTACAGGCCACAAAGTTCAGGGAAAGTTGAGCTCATGAACAAGACCCTCAAGACCACTCTAGCTAAGCTTTGTTAGGAAACCCAGTTTCCTGGTATTGGATCGACTTGCCGCCTTTGGCTCTACTCTGAGCACGGTGCACCCCAAGACCTTCAGGCTACTCCCCTCTTGAAATTCTTTATAGGAGACCTCCCCCAGTGATAGGGAAGCTAAAAGGAGATCTTCGACTGATAGCTGACCTAGAAATGTCCCAACACTTTCAGGCTCTAGGGAAGGTCCTCTGCTACATCACCCAGGAAACCCTAGAAAGAGCCTCTATCCCTTTAGGGAATTGGGTCCACTCCTATTAGCCAGGAGACGAAGTATGAGATAAAAATTGGAAGAAGGAGCCACTCCAACTGATCTGGACAAGCCCTCATGTTGTTATATTAGCAACTCCCACTGCTGTTAAGGTTGTAGGTATCACCCCGTGGATCTACCACACCCAGGTAAAGAGAGCAACACCTCCAGAAAAACGGGACACCTGGGCTATAGAGCCTCTTCCTGATCAGCTGCTCCAAGTCACAGTTCAAGAGGCAGCAGAAACCCACCTGAGATCTTAGGCCCTGCTCTGGCCACCCCTGGAAGCTGGCCAGACCACACACGGCAGGAGCTTAAGGACCAATAGTCTGGACTTATCAGATGTATTGTTACCATCCTTTAGCCCTAACCTTCTTTAGTATCCTTGTCCTTCTGCTTGCCTCAGGGTTGATCTCAGCAGCACCTACCAATTGGACTCTAAGTCAGAGTCGCTTACCCCTGACCTATTTAGCTTACATCGGGATCCTCTCAGTTTTTCCATGTTCAGACTAACCCCCTCTTCAATATGTTTCTAGAAACATTGTCTAATTGCCATTGGTTGTTTCAACGTTTTTATAATTATGGGGAAAATCTTTCCTTTGTTAATTCAAGTAGGATTTTATATTCAGGTAATCCAAACAATGGTGCCTCCTTACTCACCCTACAAAGGAATTATGGACACTGAGTACTTATACAAAACTCTATTAATACTTCTCATAAGATCACCCTTGAGGGTGGCCACTGAGCCTCAATGTGATAAATGTATAGGGGCCATCTGAATAGGTGGTCAGGTCCAGCAGACCTTTACCTCATATACCCATCAACCAGGTGCTTGTTACGAATCAGCTACCATTTGTGCTTACACTGTCAGAAGGTACTGCATGGGATGGATAAAAGCCAAACATGTAACAGGAAACTTTTGCCCAACACCACCCAGAGGCAACAGAGAAATGGGCCTGTTGGACATACTTTGGGCAGATAGGTATCTCAGATGGAGGGCAAGTCCAAGACTACACCTGAGACCAGCTAGTCAAAGAGACTGTACAGTGAGTAATAGAACAGATAAAACCTAAACCACCTGCAGGGCTAGTCTAATTTATGAACCGCTTAAAAGGACATTAGGCCAAGACCTAGGGAAAATAACCTCTTTGTTGACCTAGCTGAGAGAATAGCTCATGAACTTGGTGTCACTAAATGCTAGGTTTGTGAAGGAGCACTCAAAAGTCTTGATTGGCCTTGGAAGGGAACTAGCCTAGATGCCTTTTACCTCCTTCAGTGGAATCACATCATGGCTCGACATGAAGAGGGTTGACCCAGGACCTGGGTCCTCTCTTCAGAAGTAGTAGAAGAATGTCTTTGCAGGATAGGTCCAGGATATGCTCAGTGGGTTGAAGAGACTCTATGTAGAAGAATGCTATTTTTAAATCACACAGACCAAAGCTCCTTCCTGGTATTGGGCCGACAGTGCTATAATAAACTCCTCTTTGTGCCACTCTCTTGGCCAAAGCTCAATTGTCACAAATTATACTATAAAGGAGGGCACGGTCCCTAACTCTTTCCATGCCATCTCAGTTATTGGTACATTCTGGGAAACCCTCAATTCCACTAGCCCTGGGAATTGGAAAGCACCTGATGGGCTCTTCTGGATTTGTGGAAAGAGGGCTAACATTCAACCCCAACAAACTGGAAGGGAAGTTGCACCATCGGGATCATTCAGCCTGGCTTCTTCCTCCCACCAGACCAAGGAGGAAATGAGTTAGGTGTTCCCCTATATCAAAGCTTAAAGGCCAAGACTAAGAGGTCACTTGTAGTAGGGACAGCAAACATCGGAGAAAGATAAATGGTCACTCCACTGTATTATCCAATACCATGGCCCCACAAATTGGGCCCAAGATGGGAGCTGAGGTTACCGGACCCCCATATACATGATCAATTGGATCATCAGTTTACAGGCTGTACTAGAGATTATTACCAACCAGATAACCTTGGCTCTAGAACTCCTGGCCACGCAACAGTCCCAGATGCATGTGGCAATATATCAGAACCGCTTAGCTTGAGAGTATTTGCTAACAGAAGAAGGGGGTGTATGTGGGAAGTTTAACTGATCTGATTGTTGTCTCCAAATAGATGACAATGGCAAAGCTGTAACTGACATAGCTACTAAATTAGGAAAATAGCTCATGTAACCATCCAAAGTTGGAAAGGGTGGGACCCTAGCAACCTCTTTGGAAGCTGGTTCTCTGCTTTTGGTGTCTTTAAGACCTTAGTTGTGACAGTGCTCCTCCTCCTTGGGGCCTGCCTCCTCCTCCCATGCCTATTGCCTTTTGTTATCCAGTTAATTATCTCCCTCATAGAGGCTATAGTAGAGAGGAAAACTACAGCAAAGATCCTCATGCTGTGGAAGTATCAGGCCCTGGCCCAGGAAGATCAAGAGGTTGATGCCCTATAAGAATTTAAAGAGCATCATAAGGGGGGAATGAAGAGGAATTTTCACTCAAAAGGCTAACTTTATAATCAGTTCTTTGTTCAGCTTCTGCAGATATGCTTGCTGCATAGGACCTAAGGCAGGTGACCTCAAAATTGCTAAAGAGTCATCCTCCCTTTTGTTTGTTCTGTCTAAGTAACAAATGTAACTACCTATAACCCAAAGCAAATCCTGTGCTTTGTAGCAAATATAACTGCCTGCACCCCATCCAACTCCCACAATTCTGTAACTGTCTGAGGACAAATTAACCAATTGGCCCATGCCAACTAAGCTCTATAAAAGCAAAGTTGCATCTGAGCTCAGGGCCCAGATCTTCAGAGCATTAGCTCCTCTAGGACCACCGGCATAATAAACCTGAGTTCTCCAACTCTCTGAGTGGTGCTTAGTTTCTCACTGGTCTGATTTTTGCAACATTCCTGCAACACTGACACTACAAATCATGGTGTGTAGTTCAAGGAGTGTGCCAAAACCAGGGGTGCTCATGCCTGGGTTTTAGTGATCATGGGGCTGGCAGGCCCATGAAGGCTGATTTTTATGGATGAGGTGAGGAAACCTCAAATGGTTTGGAGAGCCATCACATAGGCACACACACAGCCCGTGGAGCCTCACCAAGCCAACCCAGGATCTGCCCACCATTCACTTCATGACGGGATGGTGGGCAAGTCACTTAACCCATCAAAGCACAGTTTCTTTAACTATAAAAAGGGGATATCATAGCACCTACCTGGGCCATGGCGTCTGTCCCTGTGCTCCCCAGGAGGCCCTGTGTCCTGCTGCACACTGTCCAACACCTGACCACTCCAGCTTCCCAAGGGTGTTGAGGCTTCTGTCCAGCCACTCTCCATCCCGGGGCAATGGGGGGACGCCAATTATCTCTGCACAGAGAGAGGTCCATGCTGCCGGTTCTTTTTGGAACCAAAAAAATCTGCTCCAGGTGGCCTTCTGGGTCCATTTAGGTCCTGAAACAATGGACAACTTTTAAAAGTCAGAATCTCTGTTTTTATTTTGTTTTCAATCTTTAATAAAATAGTGAGTATTTCAGCTGATGTTCCATCATCATTTTAATATGTGAATGCAGGAAAAATATCGTCGACCCGGAAGATCCCCGATGTGCTCGGTTAACATTCACTGGCCAGATGATTACGGTGTCTCCCGAAGAAGTGGAATTTGCCAAACAAGCTATGTTTTCAAGGTTTGTATGTGCTTTAAAGTTGGTTTGCCCAGAAACACACGGTAATAAAAGGCAGAGGTCAGGGCTGTGCCATGTAACACCTCTGAGTCGAAGACAATAGTGGTCTGAACTGTGGCAGTACTGCCAACCTCATGCTGGCTGTCTTAGGTGTTTTTCCCAGTTTGCACTTGGACTTAGAATTTTGTTTGTAACATTTTTAGATATAAATAAACTTTTTATTTTTATGACGTTTTAAAAAAGTGAGCCATAGCCCATGCCCTTAACAATGATACATGTTCAGAGGAGAAGGCAAGTTGGTAAGTGGCAGGAGGTTGACTGTGAGTGGCATCCCTATCCACTCTGGCTGGCTCTCAAATTGGCCCAACAGTTGCAAGGCTGCTGCAGAAATAGAAACCTTCCCATGTATAGGTTTGTTTCATGGGCTCGCCATTCTTTCAAGGTCTCATTCAGAGACACCTAAAGCCATTCTTTCTGCTTTCCGGCACAATAACTGACATTCACTGAGCACTTTCTCTAAGCAGTTGTTTTTTGTGTGCCTAATTGTTTCCTCCCACACAGCCCTGTGGTCTGAGCACCATTGTTGTCATCCCATGTGATAGGTGAGGAAACTGGGGCTTCAGAGAGCAAACCACCCATGAGGCATCACAGCTCATCAGCAGTCAAACTGGGATGTGAACCAACGAGCCCAGTTCAAGACTTGAGCTGTTTGTCACCTTGTGGGAACAACAGTCCTGCCTTCCTAAGGCTGTCCCAGACCCCATCCCTGACTCCCCAGCTGGAGTTGGGACCTACACTCTGGGAGGGTCTCACGTCTGGCAAGAACAGCTTCATCACACCCTCTTCTTTATTCCCTAGACACCCAGTCATGAGGAAGTGGCCTCGCCAGTATGAGTGGTTCTTTATGAAGATGAGGATACAACACATCTGGCTTCAGAAATGGTATGGAGGAGTAGTGGACATTTCAAAGGAGGAATATTTCAAAGCAGTTCCAAGAAAGGCCTGATGGAGTGAAAAGCAAGTCCTTGGCGTTTGTGGAAAATGAAAACCTTTTGAGTGATGCTACCAGACAGCTACTGGCTGCTGTCTCTTTATGGAAGGTTCAGAGCACCCTGTCATCCTCACAGTAGATTGGAGAGGGGGACTAGGGTACCCCATGCTAAGACTGGAGACTAACATGGTTGTTTGCAAATCCTCAATTCACACAGGTACTTCACACGTGTCATCCTCGTTTACATTGTATTCTGTCTAGATTCACCTATTTGGGAGTTACTGTTGGTTGTCAAAGTGACATGTTGAGACAGTTCTTGTTCCATTCTTTAAGAAAGAAAGAAAAAAAAAAGGTGCCTGTATTTATAATGTGATTGCTTTGTATTGTGAGAGTATTTTTGTTGCTTGCTGTATCAAAAGCAGTGTCTTGGTTCAAAGCTCATAGCTACCACAGAGGGACTAAATATGAGTCCCAAAGCCACAATTTCATGTTTAGGGTGAGGATGCAGGACTTTTTGTCTACGGATTAGTCATCATGCTTCTGGATTGCAAATGCATATGAAGTACCGTTTGCTAGAATGTATTGGCCACCTAGGGAATTTTTTCCCCACTGTGACATGATGAACTATGCAAAGACATGCACAGTTTTTGCGCACAGCCCTGTTCTATGTAAGCAGGACACAGAGGCACATTGTTGGGGCGGAGGGGCCAGCTTTGGCAGGAAGCTCCCCGACCCCATGGCTCATGCTTCTAACAGAGCGCTCACTTCTCTCAGGCCTAAGGAGTGGAGTCCGAAATAAAAAGCATCTCATTCTGTGCTTTATAGAGGGGAGAGAGAGGGGGTGAACCTGGGAAGGAAGCAAAGGTGACATGTAAGAGAAAGAAGGAAAGAAGCCAGTAAGGGACAGTGTGCTTGCTCCCTGCCCAGCCTTGGGCCCAATCCTTGACAAGGTCATCTCATTTAGACTTACAGCCAGGAGATGCATACTGTCATTGCCACTTTCAGGCAAGAAAACTGAGGCTCAGAGGAGCTAAGTCAACATCTCCAGGTCTGACTCCAGACCTCACTGCACACAATGAACGGAGGGGTACCTGGAAGACCCATTTTTAAGAACAAAAGAACAAGACAAAAGAATTACTGAAGTACACAGCCAAGACCTCTTATATTAACTTCAACAAAGGATCTAGCAGTATCCAGTTTTCTGTCTTTCTGTAATGGCTGTAAACCCTCTTTGGTGGGTTAGGTATATTGTATAACATAAAAATACATCACTACATTAGAACATACACATTTTTAAGATCAATAAAAGTGTTACTAATGGTTACACACTTGTTTAAAAAATTAAGACATGAAGAGAGTTTGAGTTGTCCAAATATTTTTAAGTGCCTGTTACTAAAAGCATAGTAAGATACACAGAATCTTTATTCATTAAAAGCCAATTCTCAAGAGTTCCTAACAATAGCAATGTTTAATATAAAAGCATAAGATGAGAGAAGATATTTCATATTTTCAGAGTTTAAAGTTATGCTACTCCCATTTTAGAGGTTAGAGGGGAAAACTGGAAGGACTAACCACATACTCTGGAAGTCACCTTGAACCTTAATTCTTTGGGCATCACTGTCTCCTGGTCCTGTCTTGTGGATAATGTTCCCATGCTAGATTTTCTTTTATAATCAGGTTCCTCATTAAAGGTCACCCTTCTGCTTCAAGGGGCTTTGCAGTATGGGTGTCATTCATAACCACTGATGAATGTTATTAGTTATAGATCCAAATTATAGAAAACAAAATCTGAACAGGTTGGATGACTAAGAAGATTGTTGAATAATGTGTCTGTTTGAGACTGATGTACCCTATTCAGGGCAGTAAGTTTCAGCAAATTTCTAGAAATTTACATTGATTAAAATTTTAAAGGCCATACTGGAAGTTTAGAAGTGGCAGTAAGGCAAGAAAAGGAAAATGCATAAGACTGGAAAGAAAGAAATAAAAGTATCCTTGTTTATAGATGACATAATTGTCTACATAGAAAATTCCAAAAGATGTATTTAAAAAAAAAAAAAAACCCTCCTGGGACTGGAAAATGAGTTCAGCAAGTTCTCAGGATACAAGATGAGCACACAAAATTTAATTGCATTTCTATATATTAACAATGAGCAAAGTGGAGACCAAAATTAAAAAACATGATATCATTTACAATCACTCCAAAGAAAGTAAATACTTAGGTATAAATTTAACAAAACACAGACTGGATCTATATGCTAAAACTTAAAAGATGCTAATGAAAGAAAGTAAAGACCTAAATAAGTGAAGAGATATACTATATTTATAGTTTGGATGACACAAAATAGTGAAGATATCAATTTTTCCCAGATTCAGCTGTAGGTTTAATGCAATTTTTATCAAAATCCCAGCAAGGGTTTTGTAGACATATGAAAATTTGTTCTTAATGTTCCAAGGCACAGGCCTTGAAATAGTTAAAACAATTTTAGAAAAGAAAAGTAAGTTGGAAAAATCACTTTACCCAATATGAAGACTTATTCTGTAGTTACAGTAATTAAGACAATGTAGTTTTGTTGGCGTCATAGACACATATATCAATGGAACAGAATAGAGAATTTAGAAATAGACCCCTATAAATATGCACAACTGACTTTTTTTTATAAAAGTACAAAACTAATTCAACAGAAGGAAGATAGTCTACAATAAATGTGCTGAAGCAATTGAATATCCATAAGCAAATAAAAAGAACCTCAACTTAAACCTCTTACCTTATATAAAAATGAACTCAAAATAGACAATACCTCGAAATATTAAATGTAAAACTATAAAACTTGTTTAAATAGAAAATTTGGAGGATCTAAGAGCTAAGCAAATTTGGAGGACCTAAGAGCTAAGCAAATTTGGAGGACCTAGAGCTAAGCAAAGTTTTTAGACTTGACACCAAAGGCACAATTCAAAAAGAAAAGTTTGACAAATTACACTTCATCAAAATTTAAACTTTTGCTCTGAAAAAACATGTTAGAGAGTGAAAAGATAGGATACATACTGGGAGAAAATATTTGTAAACCATATATCCAACACAGGACTAGCGACTAGAATATACAGAGAACTCTCAAAACTCAACAGTTTTTTTTTTAAGTCCAATTCGAAAATGAACAAACATTTTACTGAAGAGGACATACAAATAGCCAATAAGCACATGAAAAGATGCTCAATATCATAAGTCATCAAGGAATTGCAAAATAAAACCACTATGCACCTACCAAAATCGCTAAAATATAGTAACACCAAATACTGGCAAGGATGCAGAGCAACTGGATCAGTCATATACAGCTGGCGGGGACATAAAATGGGAACAGAAAACCATTTGGCAGCTTCTTATAAAACTAAACATGCAGTTGCCATACCACTCAGTAATTGCATTCCTAGGCATTTAGCCCAGAGAAATGAAAACTTATGTTCGCACAAAAACTTGTATATAAATGTTCGTAGTAGCTTTTTTCGTTATACTAAAAAACTGTAAACAACCAGATGTCCTTTAATGGGTGGCTGGTGAAGCTAGTTGTGACACATGCATGCCATGGAATACTACTCGGCAATAACTAATTCAATTTCTGATGTGAGCAACAACTTGGATGACTCCAGAGAATGATGCTAAGTGAAAAGACCAATCTGAAAAGGTTGCATACTGTATAAGTCCATTTATGTAACATTTTGAAATGCAAAATTCCAGAAATGCAGAATGGATTAGGGGTTGCCAGGGAAGAAGATGGAGAAGGAGCCAGGTGGATATGACTATAAAAGGGTAACACAAGAGATCCTTGTGGTGATGGAAATGTGCTGTAACTTGACTGTATCGATGTCAAAATCCTGGTGGTGATATTGTACTATAGTTTTTGCAAGATGTTGCCATGGGAGAGAACTGGGTAAAGTCACACAGGATTGCTTTGTGTTATTTCTTACAACTGCATGTGAATCTACAATTAGCTGCAATTATCTCAGAATCTACAGTTATCTCAGAGTAAAAAGTTTAATATAAACAAAATTTACGCCTTAGCTATCTCTCTTGTTGGTTCTTAATGAAACGAAGAACTGAGCTACGTGCCAAACTTTAGCAGAACAGACAACATTAGTTTTCTTTTGTTAAGCACTAATGTATGCATTTGTGGAAGAGAGAGACGACTTCTCTAAAAGTTTTCTAGATGTATTCAATTTAATATTGAATAGAAATTAATCAGAATTCAGCAAATCTACTGTTTAGATTCCGTGTGGGACACTTAGATGGGGAAGATATCTTTAAGTTTCTGACATAAAGATATTGATTAAGCCATCAGTGTAAGTAGGAATTCAAGTCTGTACATAATGATTCTCCATGGGTGTTTACAGCAAGGAACTATTATATTTCCCATCATCTTCCTCTAAACATTGTGAGGAAGAATTCTTCTTTTGGCTCTGTGAATAAAGCTATACCCTGATCCCCATATTTTTTATTGATAGTGATTGTACATATCCATGACCTTGATGTAGAGTGTAATTCTGATGTTATTTGTTTCAATATGCCTTGTATACACTGACTTGTTACAAATAAGTTGTTTTTTAGTTGAAGTGTTTTTCTACAATATTTCTAATAAGTCTGTATTTTATTTTAAATAATTTAACCATCAAACACTATTCTGAAAATAAACTTCTCTAGAATAATTGATTGAAGCTTATTTGATTGCAATAATGGACAGCAAGTCAATTATTATAAAATTCTAATTGTAATGAAGCTCTGTGCTGTGTGATGCATGTGGAGTGTAATATCTATTTTCAAAGCTGGATATGTCTGTTTAACCAATGACTGTTTCATTTCTGATATGATTTCCATGCCTGATTAAATAAAATTGATTTTTATATATAGTCTTATCATGTAGTATTACTAATTGACATTGTAAAATTTCTAAGAAAATAGAGGCTATTGAAATAAATCAGCAGTTAAATTTCCAATAGAAAGCAAAGAATTAGCCAAGTGACTTCTATTGACACAATCTTTAGGGCTCTGAGCACAATGCACTTAATTTGCAGACCTGAAGGTGCTAAAGTAGCCACACCGTGGTGTTCCCACTGTTGGAAGCATTTGCCATTTTTAGCATAGTTGTTATTCCTAGACTTGAGAAGTACAAAAAAGCTCCATTTTACTGATGAGAAAACATGTCCAAGGGGTCAAAAAATGGCCAAGAATGACACACGCCCATGAGAACAATTAGTTCTGCAGCTTTCATGGACCACCCATCACACTCCAGCTTCTCAGAGACGTTCCTGTCCCCACTCAGAGTGACCAGCCGGCCCACTTCACCTGGGCCTGAGGGTTCCCCAGGACATGGGATTTTCAGTGATAAAGTCAGGAAAGTTCTGAGTGAACCGGCGAATTTGTCATCCAACCTCCAGTACACCTCGGGTCCCCTGTCCCGAGCAGGTCTTCTCCAGAACTTCCCCACCAGAAACGCGTGCCTTCAGACATCTCCTCAACTCACCCTCATCATCTGACTCACTGTCTCTAGAAGCTGTTAAAATGACTAAAGAAGAGAATTTCAGTGAATAAACGAATGTTAACACTTCATGGTCCCCAAGTGTCCGTAGAAGCTAAAGCAGGTGTTCCCAACTCGTGGACCAGCACAGCACAGCACAGCACAGCAGGAGGTAAGTGGCAGGTGAGTGCGCTGAGTTTTATCTGTTTGCAGCCATTCCTCAGCGCCAGCGTCGCCACCTCAGCTCCACCTCAGATCATCAGGCATTAGATTCTCATAGGAGCACCAGCCCCTGGTGTCAAAAAGGTCAGGGACTGCTGTGCTAAAGAATGAGCAACAAAGAAGTAAGCATAGAGACCAGAGCTGCCTTGGCATTTGGGGGCTGGCTGACTGGAAATCCTGCATTTCTACTCAAACAGAGCATTTACAGGGATGCAAAAGATATCTAAGTTGTGGTGTGCTGATAGGGCACCCTGGGCAGGACCGGCTCCACCTTGAACCTGGAAATTTCTGTCAACAAAGGTGACCAACAACAACATGGTGGGATGACGGTGATGAACAAGGCACTGGCCTCAGGACACTTATGTTTTGTAAACAACACAGGTTTTGTAAACAGGTTTTTAACCCAGGGAATCTAATAATGTCTGCAGGTTCTGTTCCATCATTCGGTCAGTCTCCTCGATGTTCCCACCATTTTCTGTTGGAAGCACTTGCAAACCTCAGCGCGGAGAAATCCAGTGTTCATCTCTGCACCTCAACCAAGAAAAGCCACAACTGCAAGAGTTGGTCCCACCTTAAAGCCGGTGTCCACATCCTCAACTGGGCCCTCCACGCTGCCCAAGGACCCTCGCATGGTCCTCCCTCCATTCTCTTAAGCAGATATTTCAAGTTTTCTCCACCATCTTCAGCCATTACAGCTCATACCTTCATTCCCCTCATTCTCAGCAAAAATCAATCGTGCTTCCCAGAGGACTCTCTAGCCTTCAGATGAGAACTCCTTGCACCTTCTTACAGAATTTTCTACAATAGCACAGCCCGTTTCCTTCTCTTCTGCTCAGAGAGCAAGGCAAGGCTTATCAAACGTAAAAGCTGGTGAGATGGAGGAAGGGCAAAACAAGGCGGAAGCTGAGGTGTCACATCATGGGAACTAGCTGCAGAATGAATGAAGTGAAGGCAGGAGAGGCTGATACAGAGAGAAGCTGGGCCATCAGGGGACCCAGTTAAGCAAAGAACAGCTGTGGTACTTGAGCAAACCAGTTGGAACAGAGAGAACTGTGTGACCCAGGAATCTCCAGAGCCAAGCCATCAGATGACAAAGGCCATGGTTATAAAAATGGCTATTGATGTGACCAGAAGATGGTACCGGGGTGAGCCAGGTGCCATGGTCAGTGAGTGAAGAAGCATGAATGAGCAGGAGGTGAGGAGGTGCCAGCAGGAGGAGATAAAGAGGCTGATATGAGGCATCAGAGCCCATCCTGGTGTCAGCTCTTGCTGAGATTATCTTGAAGACATAAGCTTTAAAGGAGTCATGTTGTTCTGTCTCATTTAGCTAGAGAAGTAATGATTTGTAAAGCAGTAATATGGGCTTTAAAATAGACCAGCAGAGCTTGAGGCCATTGTTTCCTAGCTCTGTAAATTTGGGAACTTAGTGAATCTTTTGAATCTGTTTCCTCATGTGTAAAATGAGATGATTATAATACAGTGTCTGGTGCACCATAAAGGTTAAAGAAACAGTGGCATTCGTACGACAGTGTTTCCACATTGTATATTAGTCATTTGTCCACATGCAGTCTCCTCAGCAAGGCTGTGAGCTCCCAGAGGTCAACTGACTGATGTCACACATGGCTGCATTTTCGGCTCATGGTTAAGTATTGGGTAAATGGTTGTGGCAAGATGGATATGTTATCTGCGGCTTTGGGTCAGCACCTCCTCAGGCCTTAGTAGGTACCTTTCACTGGCTTGTTACCTTTTCTCCCCCTCCTGCTGTGAATCTACTCCCTAGTTTCCTTGCTCCACATGAGGTCATCTATCTTCCTGACCCCTTCCACATAAACAGCCAACTTTTCCAGAGCTTCTAGCAAAACTTCCCAGCTCCCAAACCTGACAATTTGTTCACCTGGCTGCAGAAAGAATTGCTCCGCCCCCTGGTGGCTGTACTTGGGAACCTCACCTTTCTCAGAATCCAGAATTCAAGCGAGAAAGAACTCTGGGTCTAGAATGCAGAATCCAGGCCAGAAACTACGGACCCGGGAGCCACCTTTTGTGAAGCATCCCTAGTGGACACACATACACCCAAGCTCTCCTCTTTAAAACTATACTCAGACCAATGTTTTCTTGCACACAATGAGAGGACAAACACCAATACTTTGTGAATGAAAAAGGGATTACATGGCAGGCCTGACAAGCTCAGTGACCGAAAGTAACCTCACAAGGATGATCTGATCATAAATTCCTAACTGAACTGGTCATGGTAAGTAGTCACGTCCCAGGCCTACAGCTTCCTTAGTAAAAAGTTAATCTTTACCTTAAGTGAGCCCTGCCCCTTGTCCATGCATCTAGGTTATCATACCTTTGAAATGTCAAAGTAATTTTCTTTTCCAGATTCCTTAGAGGCATTACCTCAGGCACCAGAGCTCAAGGGTATGAAACGCCTGGTTAGCTTGTTATCCTCATACCATCACTATTTACTGTAAACGTTAGATGTTAACTCTCCTCCACCTATCGATTAAAAATGGATATCTCTCCATTTCACTTTTTATCCCATCCTAGAGATTCCCCCTCTTTGCTTTCTCCTGCCTCCTTAATCTATCATCAGTGGATTTCATGTAACCTTCCTTACATTTCCTTCTTTGATTCTAAGTGCATAAAAAGAAGGGCCAAACTGCCATTCTCTGGAGCATTTTCTCAATCCATTGAGATCTTACTTCCAAGCATGTCCTCAGTTACGGGCTCAAGTAAATGCTTATAAAATTTTTCTGTAGGTTAGGACTATCTTTCAACGACAACTTATGACATTTTGATAGTGACATTTTAATTGCATATTTGAGTTCATTCTAAATTATTTGTTGATATTTGAATTATTTATAAAGGACAATTTAATTATTTAATTACAGCAGTTATTGTAATTGAACTCCTGCTATGAGCTAGGCATTTTACATATCTTTTTTTTTTTAATTGCATTTAGTTTTTACACCCACCCTGCAAGGAAAAAAAAAATGCTTCTGTTTTCTGTGTGGGAAACCTGTGACTCAGCAAGTTCTCTGCAGGAGTCGGGACAGGTGGGGGCCAGCGGGCACTCAGCCCAAGACTGTCTGACTCCAGCCTTTTCTCCCCACTTTTAATGCTTTGGGGTGTTAAAGAGAAAATTACAGGCCCAAAATGGTGTCACTTTTGTGCTAAAGCCCATGATACCTAACTGCCTTTTTGACCTCTCCTAGACACCTAATTAATCAGTCTGGAACGTTCTGGTCAACATCAATGAGATCATCTGTCACGTGGGCCTTTTCCATCCCCCATGGAGAGAAGAGAAAATCTACATGATAAAAACCCTTGTCTTTCTCTCTCCCCGCCCCCAAGGACGTCCTGGTCTAAAGCTAATGCTGTCTTTCCTTTTGTCAATAGCTCCCTTGCCCCACCCTTCTCCCTGTAAAAACCTTCCATTCTGCACCCCTCAGAGCACCCATCTATTTGCTAGATGGGATGCTGCTCAGTTCAAGAATTACTTATAAAGCCAATTAAACCATCAGATTTACTCAGTGGGATTTTGTTCTTTAACAGGAGTTTCAAGAAAAGGCCCAGTCTTGTCTGCATAGCTTTCTTTCTCATCCTTCCATTCCCACCCTGCTGAATGACCATGCCTAGCATGGCCGCAGGGTCAGGCAGGGCTGCTTCCAACAGACATGGGACCATAAGTCAGTGAAGAACTCACTGAGAGCCAGTTCTTGCATTAGCCCTTCGCCAGCTGGACATTCGTCAGTCCTTGCAGTGATCTGGGAGGTCAGCCCTCATTCTCTCTATTTGCCAAGTGAGGAAACTTGCCCAGAGTTACACAACTGGTAACAGGTAACACTCCATGTGAGCCCACACTTCTATGTCCACCCTCTGAATTACCACCTAACATGCTTCTTTATGTAGCTTTCAGTATCAAATTGTGAGTCAATTTTTTTATTTGGATTCAGTACTACAAGAACAATAAACCAAATGTGGAGTCACAGCCCCCAGCCAGGCGGGAAACTTTTGCCATCCTCCCCACCCCTACCCCACTTCCTCTTGGAACTTTGGCTCCTCCAGCCCTGCCAACCTCTTTGGAGCTAAGTCCCTGCATGAAACTCCTCTTTACCTGAAACATCTAGTGTTTCTGTTTTCCCGATTTGACACTGACTAACATACTTTCTAATGTAAAAGAAAAGTCTGTGGCATTGATCTCTTAGTTTCCCGTGAAATATAAAAGCAATTGTGTTTTCACGACTATATCTCACATCTCCCAAGTTATCATACAATATTTTAATTACTTTTTAATGCATGCTCTGGATCTAGCTTATGAATGCCACCTTTTTATAGATGCTTTTGAAAGAATTATGTAATAGAACTAAGAGTGTTTGGGAACAATAAGACGATATGGCTGTTTCAGTTGATTTTTTGTTTTAACATAGCAATTATTTTTATTGTATTCATCCACGTGTGCTACATTCTAAAAAGTAGCCGGTGACCTTTTAATATAGACTCAAACAACTCTTGCTCCAGACACTACACTAAGAAAGGAAATATTCGCTCTGCCATGAATCTGTCTGGCATAACAAATTTACACG
Organism: Eonycteris spelaea; assembly: GCA_003508835.1. NCBI lineage: Eukaryota > Metazoa > Chordata > Mammalia > Chiroptera > Pteropodidae > Eonycteris > Eonycteris spelaea. The sequence goes on from PUFA01000137.1 coordinate 4,957,965, forward strand.
AAGCCAGCTGCAAAGTTAGCTGAAAACAATTTTTCTCCCAAGGTTATGCGATAGCTGTAAAATGTCATAACAAACCTCTTTTTGAGTGACTTCTGCTTTCTTGTGGAGAAATTGTGCTCTAGAATCAGTGGTTGACAGAAACTCTGCAATTTAAAATCAAATCAGTAGGAATGAACCATTCCACTTTTGCCAGGAAGATCTGTCTTTAACATAGAGAAGCTATTTCCATTTCTAATCCAGTTGTTGGCTCCAGATTAGGCTTTCTAGAGAAGACATCATATAAGTATCTTAACTTCATCATTTTCAAAAACAGGGCCCTGAGTCCACTTTGCAGTTGAGACCCAAAGCTGACCCCTTGCACATGGCCTTGTTTGCCTTGAAGCTATTCAAACATTGCTCCATTTAAATTTTACCTAAACTCCCTTCCCCCAAATCAGCAATGACCTTATCTCTTCCTTTGTTTGGTGAAATGCCTTAGGACTCTGCTGGTACACAGTCTCCTTCATTTCCACGAACCAATGAACTTGACTTTGTCCCACATGGGGTTTGTCCTGATGGCTTTGGCTGAACAAGCTAGGACAATATCCAAAAACCCAAATGTTCCCACTGCATAATCAGGGCACTTCACCTTCCTTCCCAGCCACCAGGGAAGTGAATCATTATTCAGAATTATTTGATGAACACGTACACTATTAAAGAACAAAAATTGAACCAAGTAAATTACAGATCTAATTGGCTTGATTCAACATTTATGAATCAGAGAGCAGCCCTTTTAGTAAACAGAAGGGTGCTCTGTTGAGCTGTACAAAATGAAAGACTTTTATGGGCAGAAACAGGGTAGGACAAAGAAGTTAAAAGTGTGGGTTATTTCAGGCAAGGTCATCTTCCTTTAAGGAAAGGTAGTGGGGGTGGGTCTCATCAGGCAGATTATCTTGCCAGTGTTAAAAAAGAAATTCCAGGCTATGGTTTAAAATTCCACTCCTGGGAGAGGCTGAAACTGCAGTTAGGTTAGGTATTAAATCCTGATGGGGTTTAGCACAAGTGACTCCATCTGGAGCCTGTAGTTTCTTTTTTAATAAAACAACTCAATAGAGTAGAATGCATTGTAGGGGTTAGTCACCTATATTCAATGATAGGCAAACATGATGATCTTTCTTCCCCAACAGAGAAGACAGCCAAGTTGCTCTTATAACCAGATTCAGTGTGTCTCTCCCTAGGAGATGGTGATGAGTAAATGCTGTCAAAAAGAAGAATGAGGAGGAAGTGGAGGAGGAGGAGGAGGAAGAAGGAAAAAAAAAAGAAAGAAAAGACTACAGATCAAAATGATGACTGGCTAATCTACATCACCAAACCGTAGACGAAAAAAAAGGGGGCTCTGTAATAAATGTAACCGAAAGTCACTTCGCAGGATGATCTGGTCATAAATCCCTAATTGGACAGGTCGTGAGGGGTCATCACACCTCAGACCTATAACTTCCCTAATGAAAAGTTATCTTTGCCTTAAGCAAGCCCTGTCTATTTTTCTGTGTATCATAGGTTAACACACCTTTGAAAAGCCTCTTTTTCAGACCCCTTGGAAATGCAACCTCCCTCGAGGGAACACATAATCTTGTTAACTACCCTGTGACCCTATCATTGAGATTTGCTTGCCTTGCTTTCTCCCACATTCATGTAATTTTCTGTATGTTCCCTCCTCTATTCCAAATGTATAAAAGAACCTGCAAACTGTCATTCTGGGAAGCATTTTTCTTTGTCTAATGAGGTATTGCTTCTAGGTAGTTGTCTGTTTGGCTCAAATAAACTCAAGAAAAATTTTTCCACAGGTTTGGTGGTTCTTATGTCAACAAAACCAAGCTTGACTACAGTTTCAGCCTCTCCCAGGAGTGGAATTTTAAACCTCTAAGGCTGAAATTTCCTGACCAATACCAGTGAGGTAATCATCATGATTCAACCCCAGCCACTCTCTTCTCCCATAAAGCCCTGGCCTAAAAAAAATCCTTTCTTTTCTTTTGTTGATAACGCTCCTGCCATGCCCTTTGGCCTATAAAAAAGCTTCTATTTTGTGCAACCCCTTGGTGCACTTTTCTACTTGCCAGATGGGGTGCTGCTCAATTTATGAATTGTTTAATAAAGCCCATTCGATCTACAAATTTACTCAGGTGAATTTTGTTTGGTGAAATGCCTTAGGACTCTGCTGGTACACAAAGCTACATTTCAAGGCACTGTTCTATAAACCATGAGATGTTCTGTCTCCAGACATTTATTATGTGTCATTTAATGAGAACTTCTCAGTAAGTTTTTAGATGTCCTGCCATGGCAACCAATAATTTTCATCCAGTCTGCTTAGTTCATTTAAATTGTGTATCAGTGTTTTATTTACTACTGGATAACAAATTACCCCAAAACATAGCAGCTTAACACAAAAAAACATTTTATTACCTCACAGCTTCTGAGGCCAGGTATTCTCGTTATGCAAACTACTAGAATTTTTAGGGAATTTTCATTAAATCCAGATAAAAATAAAGCTGGTAGTCTTTTTATTTGAATGGAGATATTACCTATTTAAATAAAGTTAATACGAATGTAAACTTGTGAAAGCTTTCATGTTGTTCTCTTCATTGTGTGTTTCAGTGCATATCAGTGTATTCATATTCCTTAGATCTAGAATACAAATATGACTTGTAAGATCTGTTACCCATGGAAACTGTACAAATCAAAAGTAGAGTAACTATATAATAATATCAAAATATTTTAGAAAAAAATGGTAACAATTAACTGTTCATTTTGATTGTGCTTAAAGGGGAATATAGTTAATTTAGGATCCTAAATGACCTTCTGCTGTACCAAAAACCTCTGATGGAAAGGTGAGTTAACATAAATCAGCTCCTTTCTCCTGATAGGTTTTCTTTATTTAAAATAGAAAAGATAAAGAGGGAAGACATTTTCAATTATTTTCTAAGATGAATGGTATATGTTTATATTTGGTATAAAACTGGACATGCATTCCTATAATCTGTCAATATTTTTCAAATACTTCATTAGAATGTAATAAAAGATAAGGCAGTGTGGAGAACTGGCCGAATCCAGGACAGTGAATTCAAACAGACTTGGGCTCAAGTTCTGACTGTGTCACTTACAGTTGTGTGACCATGGATCACACAGAGAGTACTTAACTTCTCTGACCCTTCATTTTCTTAACAGCAAACTGGAAATAATAATATGTAAATGCATAGAGTGCTGAAGACTAAATGAAATGTATAAATAAAATTTTCTTAGTGCTGTGCCTTGTGTATCATAATCATTCTTTAATAGATGTATTAGTCTATCAGCACATTAAAAAGGCAGAGCTGCCATACACAAATGTGGAGCAACTTTATATGCCCATTGGTCATGAAAAGCTAAAAGTTCTGTGAACACAAAAGAATAAGTAAGGTAATAATAAAGCTCTGTCTTGATCATTTCTATATTTCTTTTCCTTTCATTTTTTCATTACTCTGATATACCTTTTCTATCCTTTATTTTTAGTCTTTCCGAATCATTTTGTTTAGAGTATGTTTCTTGTTTATACCAGGAAAGCTGAATTATTATTTTGGGTCTATTTTTGTGACCCAAAATGTAATTTTTAATCTTTTAGCAAGTGAGTTAAGCTCATTTGCATTTATTGGTATAAAAAATATGTTTGGTCTCAACTCTGTCATGATATTTTATAATAATGTGCCTTTTATTTGCTGTGCTCTTTTTTTGCTGCAAGATGTACATTCTTTACTCTTATCTATTAAAAAAATTGGTGAGGGGGACTTCTGGTCAAGATGGCAAAGTAGAATGTAGAATGTGATTTTGATTTAACTAAATTGATTTAATGAAAATAAACTCTGAGAATGGAGAAAAAAATTTTGGTGTTTAGGAAGGCTTATGTTTTTGTTCTAGCATTTTATAAAAGTTATTGAGCATGCAAAGGAGCAGATAATATGACCTATAATCCCTTTTTTCCTTCCACAGTGTCTAACCTGTTATTAATTCCATCCAGTGTACATTTCATCTCTAGAATTTCCATTTCTATCTTTTTTTCTATCTTCCTTTTACTTACTTAATATATTCAATCTTTTCCATCTTGAATATATTGAACGGTCATGTTAACTGTTTGCTTTATTTACTAATTCTGTCATCTTGTAATTTCTGGGTCTGTTTCTACTGATATATTTTTGTCCTCATTATAGGTCATATTATCTGTCCTCATTATAGGTCATATTATCTGTCCTCATTATAGGTCATATTATCTTTGCATGCTCAATAACTTTTATAAAATGCCAGAATTTTTTAATTTACTATCATATCGTGGGTGCTCGATATTTTTGTATTACTATAAATATTGTTGAGCTTTGATCTTGGATAAAGTTAAGTTGTTTAGAAATAGATCATTTCTATTATTATTATTATTTTTAACATTGATTAGATGGGACAAGAGCAGCCTTCGGTCAAAAGCTAAGATTACTCAGTTACTGAGGCAAAAACATCCTAAGGAAGTAGTTGTGTCAAACAGCCAGTGCAAATAAGTCTTCTACATCTTGTTTCACCTATTAAGTGATTAAAAATCATGCACGTCACTGAAAATAAAAACTATCCAAGATCTAAGACCTAGGAAAGAGATCTCAGCATAAGCAGAAAATTAAGTAGTCAATGAAAAATCTTTAAATATCCTTGAATCTAGGTGAACCAGATAAGTTTTCAATGTGAAAAAAAAAATGCTTTAGGAAAGTTTTTTTTATTAATTGAAGAAAATTTACATAACAGAATTAACTATTTTAAAATACACAATTAGCGGCATATGGTATATCCACGGTATTGCACAACCAAAAAAATTTTTTTAATTTATTTTTACAGACCTTTAAGACACAGAATTTTCATTACGTATTAATCAAAGACTTCAATCATTTCAGCAAAGAGACTAAGTATCAAATAGCTATTAAACAGTGATAATGCTGTCTTTTCTGATGCCAACGGAGACATCCAAATCCCTTCAGCTAAAAAGTCAACAGAGAACAAAGGGGCTCCTGATATTACTGCTGAAGAAAATGCACACTCTCTTTACACAATTTAATAAATCAGTAATGCCCAGTGACTTACAGGGTGGATAATGTTCCACAGGCTTTTCAAGAGAGAACAGTCAGAATTTCCAGAGTGAATCTGATAGGTATTAATGATGTTAGCGGTAATGATTCTGTGTTGATGTTTGTAATTTTTAGTACTATGTAATTTGGTCTTGGAATTCTTCTGTCAATTAGCAGCCTCAAGTCTAAGACCTAAATATCGGGAAAAGCTGACAAAATGGTATCTTATCCTCTGGTTAATTTGAACATAGACACTCTGGAACACTTATGGATTTCACCTATTGAAGTAGCACCTTTTCTGCTCCTCTACTCTGAAGCTCCCATCAGTGCCTCCCCTTGGGAAGTCAGCTGGTGAGAGAGACTGGGACTCTCAGATCCCATACCACAAGTTTATAGACTGTCAGTCTTAACATTACAGAAACAAATTGAAAAGAGACACTGCAGATTTAATAGGCTATTGGTTGCTAATTGGCACAGCCCACTTTATCAACTACTCATCATCTGTCCCCTTCAATACACATTTTAACATCTGTTCAACAACAGCAACAAACCCCATTTCAAAAGGCAAGTATACCTTGTACAAATAAAGATATTCTCACTCTCTCCCTGAAAAGGGGAAATTTAAAATCCCATCAGCCACTGTATTCCACTCTGGCTGATAGTAATGTCTGCCCGGATGTTTTTGTGGGGGCACAAAAAATAATTTTCTCTCCCACTTCCTAAATTCTTCTAGCTGGGCTAATAATCAAATTAACAGGAGACAGATTAAAAGAAGAAAATGTCCAAAATTTATTATGGATGTACATTCAGGGGTGCCATAAGAACATGAGACCCCAAGATGCCTTGGGCAGTTGAGGTTTGTATGCCATTTTGGACAAAGGAGAAGTGGGGCAGGGGTCTGAGATTTCAATAGGAAAGCAAGTAATTCACAAGTAGGCAAAAATGAGACATGTAGGGAACAAATTCTTGGTGGCCACCCCAGAACAATGGAACACAGAAGGAAGTTCAACAACAGGCTTTGCTAGATTTCTCCTGTCACCATATTTTAGTCATCTTATGATGCTAAGGCAATGTCCCTTCCTTTTAAGCAGTGTTTTTATCTGAATTGCTTTAGGCAGGTAAGGGAGAGGGGCAAAGTGTCTTTCTGACTCTTGTTTCTTAATAATAAGCCTAAAATCAATATCCCAAAAGGCATATTTTAGAGTGGCAAAACTTTGGTCCCCCTCATTCTATAACCCAAAGACCAATTATAATCACTGTTAGCATTTCTCATATAAAACAAAGAAGGGAAGGAGAAAAGTTTATTTAACACAAATGAGTATGAAACAACAAGGAAGGAAGAAACTATAATAATCACTACAGTCTTTGTTATACAACTAGTCACAAGGCCACAGCTGATACCCATAACTTTCTTTTTCTACTATCCATTTCATGTTTCTTTTCATCTCAGTCAGCAGTTCAGGTGAGGTTCATTACCCAGATGACTGACCCAAACCTTCTTTGCAGAAAGGTCTTGTTCCTTAGTAGTCCTACGTTTATTGGTCTCTGCAGCCTTCCATTACGTCACACTAAGGGGTGTTCCAAACATCATGCTCCCGACCCCCTTTATGTTTAGGAGCCCTTCTCCTCTAGATAATCAGATCCAATCACTCAGACAACCTGCCTGTTGGTCAAGGGCATGAAGAACCCTTATGGTCAAACGAAAGTCCCCTGTAATAAGCCAGGTGGATGGCTGATCTCTTTGGGAATGGAGCCATATTAGGGACTAAGCATTGACATCTCTTTTGGGCAGATCTAGCACACAACAGTTGCAGTAGCGGGACCAGTCTCGTGAGAGGAAGTTCAAGTTATTGAGTCCAAGTATTACCTACAATCCTACCTGCATTGGGCAAAGGTGGGGAGGGAGAGGGGTGACAGGAAAAAGGCTAACTGACATCCACGGAGTAGGACATCTGGTCTTTCTGATAAGTACGGCCCTCCTCTGCTCTTTGGTCAGTATTCACATGGGATATAAATATCTTCACAATTTTGCCCATTCCAAGGTTTCCATCTATCTTCTCCCTTCCCAGACCTCCTTGTCACCAATCTTTTACTTTCCAGGTCCCTGGCTATCTAGCCAAGGAAGACCATCTCTCCATTCAAGCAATTCCACCCAGAATTTCCCTTCCCTGTTGTCTTTCAGGGACCCTTCCGACTGAAGCCACAGAGTTGCAACTGTCCACTTCCAGCTGATGTCAGCATATCACAAACTAAGCCCAAGCTTGTTTGTGTTTCTCTTGGGTTAACTTGTCGTGGAAAACTCCCCATGAGGGTGGGTTATGTGGGCTGTAACATTCCACTCAGAACTCTTAGAGCCTTTTTATCTAGAGCCTGATCAATTAAATGATATCCATTAGGTTTGGTTATTGGTTCTACTTGAAAGAAGAAAAAGAGAAATGAAGCAGATTCAGAAATCACAACTTCACAGTAGCCGAAAAAAGGGAACTAATTCAGAAATTTCCTCTAAACACCTAGAGCCTACATGAGAAATAGTGAGAACCTAAATGAGCTTTAAGAAAATTAAAAGACTATAGAATTAGGTTTGTAGAAAATTGGTCTTTCTCTCTCCTTAGTAATTCATTTATTGATTTTTTTCCCTCATTTTTTGCCTCGTTTATTCATCTATTCTAATATTTATTGATTGCCTACTTTATGCCAAGCACAGAGTGGATACGAGAGTGAAAAAAACAGAGCCCATAACCTCATGGAGTCAGGTTGTTAGGAGAATTAAATGGATTAATACACATAAAGGGTTTCAAACAGGGCCTGGCACATGGTAAGCAAGGAAGAAATGTCAGTTATTCTTCCATTCTATTTTCTACTCACAATTTCTCACAGAAAGAGAAGATTTAAGAGGGGGAGGCAATCAAGCATCTTTATGTTACAGACATCGAAATGGAGGCCTGGAGACGGTCTCTAAGGGTGGCTGGACCCAAATCACAGCCTGAGACCACAGTGAGCCCTGGAGGAGATTTGGGAGATGACAGCACAGCTTACTGAGTCAGACTAATGCAAGGAGGAGGCCAGTGAATTAAAATGTTAATCAAGCTACATTTAGAGGTTGCAATGTGCTGATCAGCTCTGCAGCCAGGCCAGGAGGACACCTGCAGAACAAAGGAAGATTTCTGCTAGGATTGCTAATAGCCATTCTCCACACCTGTGAAGGGGAAACAGGAACCAAGAGTCATTCCCTATGGCTAAAACCATGGGAACCTATGGATTAAAGGCTGGGAACTTCCAGCAGGCCTTTCACTCTACATATTCTTACCTTTCCACACTACATACCTTCCCCTTCCTCACTATATGTCCATATCAAAGGAAACGGGAACTAAAGAATGACAGACAAACTGAATTCCTTGAACACTCAGGGTCCCTCTCAGTGCCTTTACTCTCTCTCATTGTCCTTGTCTCTCTCTACTGTCACTGTCCCTCTCAGTGTCCTACTCTCTGCCTCTGAGAGGAGACCATGCTCTGTCAGGGAAGTGTTACCTTTTTTCTAGTAAACTTTCCTTTTGATTCTAACTTTGGACTGCGTGTTGAATTCTTTCTTCATGCTCCACCAAAGGACCCTCTTCTCTCGGTGCAGGGCTTAGCCTCCCCCCTACTTGGGGAAATTTGTCTTGACCTGCATCAAGACAACTGAATATACACCAACCTCATCTCTCCCTGATTACGACTTAGGGCAGGCCTTATTTATTTATGATGATGATGAGGATCATGAGAGGTTCGCTTGAGACATTGAATGTTATATGCTTTTGATGTAGGAAAGTGGTGGGGGGCAAGTGAAGACCAAGCTCTGTAGGGTATTCAATTTATATATCATGCTTTAGTTCCTACAAGTTATAGTTTAAAAGATTTTATGAACCCAGTTCCTTTCAAATGGACATACAGTGAGAAAGGGGAAGAGTATATAGTGTGAAATATGTAGAGTGAAAGCCTGCTGGCAGTTCACAGCCTTTAATCCATAGGTTTCCCATGATTTTAGCCATAGAGAATGAATGATTTTATTTGTGTAGTGCTCCACTTAAAGACTGTTTTCCTGTTTCCCCTTTAAGGTGGGGGAATGGGTTGTCAACAATCTCAGCAGAAATCTTCCTTTGTTCTGCAGGTGTCCTGACCTGGCTGCAGGGCTGATCAGCACATTACAGTCTCTGAATGTAGCTTGATTTAACATTTTTAATTCTCTTGCATCCTCCCTACATTACTTTTAAAGGGAAAGGTATGGTCCTCTTGTGAGGGGATTAACTTCAGTGTTTGCTTGCTGTCCCTTTCGGTTTTGCCTTTAAGGGACTCCCCTGAAAAACTGAATACAATGCAACCAGTGAAAACCACCTCTGCTTAACTGAAGCAATGTAAGTCTTAGAAGGCTTCAGGCACAGCCAGATACTTGAGAGAAAGCCAAAGTTCCTGGCCTCTGAACAAATGCTCGCCAATCATTCCAGTTTTGTGTTGCTCCAATTCAGGTCGTGGGAGGAAGCCCCACCTCCACCCCTCTTCAGACTAACTTGAGTTACTTGCCAACCCTGGAGTGGGGGAGGAGAAACACCCTGAGTGACCCGTCTCCCACCCCCATCATGACTATTTCCAGTGTAGAGGGTTATTTCCAGAAAACAAAACAATGGAGCTCCTGGCCGAAGAATAGGAAATGGACCCTGGGTGGGCACACCCAACAGATGTCTACTACACTTATCTCAGTGACCTGGTCACAAGACTGTGCTCCCTAGTCAAACTTAATTCACTGAGACTGTCCCTTTTTCTCCTTATTTGTTAAATGGAGAACAGGAAACCTGCATGTGATGGCTAATATAAATGCCAATTTGACTGGGCTAAGGGATGCCCAGGTAACTGGTTAAACGTTATTTTTGAGTGTCTGCGAGAGTATTTCCAGAAGAGATTAGCATTGGAATCAGTAGGCTGAGTTAATCAGAGTGCCCTCACCAATGCAGGTGGACATCATTAATCAATTGAAAGCCTCTGAATCCAACAGTTAGTTAGAGGAAGCGTGAATTTTCTATCTTTGCTTGATCTGGGACATCTACCTTCTTCTGCCTTCAAATATTGGTGTTCCTGGTTATGCCTTTGGATTCAGGCCAGGACTTACACCATTACCTTCCCCCCACCCCCCACCCCACCCTCAATTCTCAGTCTTTTGGACCCAGATCGGGACCATCAGCTCCTGGGTTGAAGACCAAAATATGTAATTCTATTTATGTCACAATCAGCCTCTTCAGTGGCTAGAGCAATGCCATTGAAACTCTCACCTGCCATCAGCCCTTCTTAGCCTCTGGGCTCTGATGCAAAGGTTCTGCGTCAGTCCAGGTTCTTCAAGAAGCTGACTTCAAGATGAGTTTAATGGTGCAAGGATTTTATTATGCCTGTGAGAAGGGAGGGATCTGTGAAAAGCTTGGGAGCAATATTAGATCCCACGCAAGTTTGGCCCCAAGTGAAGGAGAGAGGGAAGAAAGACTGGCTGGAAGTGTTCTAGACCTCTGGGTGATGTAAGGGAGGTTCTGCAAGACCAAAGGAGAGCCTTCAAGCCAAAGTCAACCACCGGAATTGCCCTAGCATCTCTGACTAAAGCAGCCAGTCACTGGCTGGGAGCAGCCCAGCAGCAGTCATCAGTTATGACCCCTGTAGTTTGAGGTCTGTGAGATACATTCTGTGGCCACAACAAATTCATATTATAAATGAAAACTTATGATACAGAAATGTTTACAAAATTTTTCATATTTATAATTTATAATACCATATTATAATAATAAAGGCCTGTTCTGCCCGGAAACATGAAATTGTGAACATTTAAGTCTATTGACTATAAATGTTCATGTAATATCTAAATGATTATTAATTTCATCCTGTACCTTCCTTGTGGGCGGGAGGCATTTCTGATTTTCTTTTTAAAGCCCATGTTGTCTGCTACTAAAATACTAGATACTACTAATGGATGAAAGATCTAAATTCTATATTTTTTTAATTTCAGGCTTAGCAATATAAAAATTTGTTTCTGAAAGAAGTATAATGACAGTAAATTGCCTCTGACCCTGTTGCTGATACCCAGCTTTACAGCTTCAGAACTTATTTTATTAACTCAACTATGAATTAATGTGCCTCCCATGTATCGAATTCACATATAACTGGTTAATAAGCTATCATGCCTATTTATTAATGTTCCAAGAAGATAAGATCTTCATAGTAAACCACAACTGTGGACTTGATATTAGACCTATTAGATCTTAAGAAACCATATTAGAGATCAAGACCATAAGATAAGCATGGGGACACAGGGAAGAAGATGGGGAGCTTTTGTGGAGCTCCTCCATGCCATAGGTAGGTGTGGTGAGTGTCTGCAGGGAAGAGTGATCTAAGGTTCTGGTATCTTCTCTGGTATGTGGGGATAGTGGAGTTGCTGACAAGGCACTGACTCAGCCTTAGTAATAACACTCTTCCTCTCCTAATAGTTCCTCTTGCTTTATGGTAGCCAGTTAATGAGGATTTTGATCTTGCTGCTCATTTCCTTTATTTGTTCGATAACCACTTATTAAGTATGAGCATAGTAATTATTCTGGATATTGGGACTACAATGCTAAGTAAGAAATAAACCTGTGTTTTACTTGCATTGAAAATGTAAAATACGTAGCTAGCTGATGAGATTATATCTCTGGAAGACCCCACTATCTGCTTTCTTCACTCCTCCCTCCAGGGGTCCCAGCTGGGTGCTCAGTCCAACTGTCTCTACTGCATATATTTGGATTTAGACTCAGTTGGGCTCCAGTGGTCTTCAGAAATCTGCTTGCCCATTTCTGGTGGACTCTGCATCTCATTTCCTAGCAACTGCTTTAATCCTTTCTTTTCTTCTCAAAACCCAACACTTGTCCTAGTTCCAGTTTCTGGGACCTCACTTTCTATTCTCTTGAGAAGCATGAGTTACCCAGTGAGAAAATCTCTGTATCACACTTACCTTTCTTCTTTCCTCCTGTGGTAAAGAAATACACTTTCTTTGTTCTAAGGTTGCCTCTTCTACCTCAATCCCACCCTTTTAGCAACTTTTTGTGGACTCGATCCATCAACCACTTCCTCTAACCTCCATCCTCAATCTCCCCATCCCTGTTCCTTCTCCTCAGCCTACAAACATTTCCATCTCCCCCTCTCCAAGACAGAAAATGCTTCCCTCAATCCTTCTACGCCTTGGGATGACCAATTTTGCTTCTTCTCAGCCATCTTAAAGTGGTATACACTTACAGCCCCCAATTATGGCCAACATAATAATTAGGATCTCCTTTCTTCCTGAATGTTTATCTGCCATTTTCAATGTCTCTTCTTCATTCTCTTGCCCTTCGCAACCGTCTCTCCTTCTTCCCTCAAGGTTCCCACCTAGCTAAAGGTAGGCTTTCTACCTTCTCCTTTAAGTGGATTCCCTTAATGAGCATTTCAATCCTTGTGTCTGCCTAATCATCTCTGAGCTGTCACCTCTCAAATTAGGATTGCTAGACCTCATCTCTCCCTCAAGTGGCTGACCCACATAGTCTGTGCATTTTTCTACTGGGAAGGTCTCAATTCAAGCCAAATTATCACCTTCACACCAAACCAGTTCTTCCTGCTTCCTTCTCTATTTTGCTTTGGCACCGTGGTCCTTACCAGCACCCTTTCTTTCCCTTGTTCATATTTAAGTAGTTTTTAAGACCTTTAGATGCTGCCTCAATCATAACTCTTTATGCATTGCCATTCCTTTCAGATCCCACTGCCACCATCCTGGTTCAGTCTCTTATTATTAGTTTCTTGCTATTTAAACAGCATCCTAATTCATCTCCCTCACTCCAGTCTCTTTCTCTTTAGATGCCTGCTCCTCAAAGATACAAGGTTAATCTTTTAAATCAAAGTAGAACCATGTCACTTCCTGGTCCAAAAAAATATCGAGGGATTCCTACTGTCCACCAATGGAGGATGAAACTCCATGCTATTGAATCTAGGTCCTCTCTAATATGAAGTATTTTCTTACCTTACCTCACTCTAATTTCTGTACCCCACCTTTCATTCAAAATTGACCACTTACTGGTCTCCAAAACACAGACTTCATTTTCCCATTTCCCCTAAACTTTTGCTTATACCATGTTGTGCCTCAAATGCCTTATCTTTTCATTGTACCCATTCCATCGAAATATTAACCATCATTCGTTACCCAATTAAACAAGGGGCAAAGGACCTGAAGAGACATTTTTTCAAGAAGACATACAAATAAATGACCAACAGACACATGAAAATGTGCTCAACACCACTAATCATCAGGAAAATGCAAAGCAAAGCCAGAGTGTGATACAGCCTCACTCTTGTTAGAAGGACCATTATCAAAAAGATCAGAGATAAGTTAGCAAGAATGTGAAGGAAAGAGAACCCTGTCACTGGGAGTATAAACTAGCACAATCACTATGGAAATCAATATGGGATTTCCTCAACAAATTTAAAATATAACTACCATATGACCCAAGCAAAATAAAATGATAAACTAGAAAAATATCTACTTAGCACAAAAGAAGGCAGAACCAGAGGAAATGAAAACCAAAAAGGACACCTTGTGTGTGACATCAAAACTTAGTTATATTTTGAGTCCATTAGCAAAGAATATGATCTTTTTAATCACAACAACAACATCTCACAAAATCTACTTGTATTCACTTGGTCCTCCACTGTTCAGTGAAAATAGCCGCTAGCCACATTTGGCTATTGAGCACTTGAAATGTGGCTAGTCTTATTTAAGAAGGGCTCGAAATGTGAAACATACACAGTAGTCCAAAGACTTTGCACAAAAAAAAGTGTAAACAATCTCAATTTTTTTTTTCACCTACAGCACCTAGTCTTCCTAAGTGATCTCCCATCCAAGTACTAACCAGGCCTGACCCTGCTTAGCTTCCGAGATCAGATGAGATCGAGTGTGTTCAGGGTGGCATGGCCATAGACTCTCAATTATTTTTATATATCTTCAAAATGTTGAAACATTTTGAGTATATTGGGCTGAGTAAAATATATTATTAATATTATTTTCATTTGTTTCCTTTTTACCTTTTTTAATGTGGCTACTAAAAACTAAATTTACATATATGGTGCATATTGTATTTCTCCTGGGCAGCCATGACCTAGTATATTGCAGACAATTTGACACATCCCGAGGGAGGATGCCAGAGTTAGCATCACAGACGAGCAGGAACCCCAGAAATGCTGGCAGAAATTTTCTTCCTAAAAATTCATCATGGGGAATTTTTGGAGAATGGTGTCAAGTTTTATTCATCATTTATAATGCTGGCAGTGTTTAGAAGACTAAAGAGGTAGTAGCCAGGCTACTGTGTAAAGGGGTGCCCAGGCCTGGGTTTAATTACAGCTTGATTCAGCCCTGGTGAGGATGTTTGATAGTGCTCCAGTTCATGGCCTAATGACAGACATTACCAAACCACCCCCTGCCCAAGGTGGCATATTGATGGGCTCTTTCATTAACGCTTATTTCAAACAATGATTGAAAAGTTAAGAGAGGCCTCTAGGCACCTAGAGGGCCTGGTCCACTGGAGCCACTGTAGGCCTACACTGAAACTGCAAGGAGCCTCGGGAGAGTTCTTCTTCTCAGGAGTCACCCTGGATTTTCTGGTTTGGATTAAGTACAGTAGACCTTTGGTCTGGGGCAGGTGCTTCTGGAGACTCTGGTGATCCATCTAGGAGGTCAGATGAGCAATGCCTTTAACACCCTCCCCTAGTAAAGGAGCCTAGTAAAGTTCTCTTCTTTGTGCCCTGTGTCCTCTGCCTTATACTCCTCCCCTAGCATGCACCTACATACCTGGACAGAACTCAAAAGACTTTGTAGACCTAACAACCCAGGTTTTATTTAATCTTGAAATATTTATTTTTTTTTACCAATAAAACCATACAAGTACATCAAAGAAAATGTTTAATACAGGAAAAAGGATTTTTAAATCATAATGAAAAAAAGCTAAATTCAGAAAATTCTTATTCACTGATAGTACCAACACTGAGAACAACCACTATTCCACTATGAACAATTACATGATGTCCATTCAAGTTCTTTTTAGACATACTTGGGTTGTGTGAAGATGAATATGTGTGTTTTTCAGTTTTAATGTTATCATTAATTAATTCATTCACTTATTTATCACTGCTTATCTGGGTATACAATTTTTAAGCCACCATCCCTGCCATCATGATGGTCCTTTATTTAGGAAAGATGTTTAAGTTTCTTTAAAAACTTTTTTCATTCTCAACAGAATTCCAATATGCGTATAGTCCACATATAAATCAGATAAGTGATATTTTAGTAGTAGAATCAAATTTGTAGTTTCAAATGGATAATATTTATTGTGAAATACTAATTTGTTTGTTCACCTCTCTTTGCTCACATCATCCCACACCCTTCCCCAATTCAAGCAGGTGCATGGCTTCATGTTTCCTTGCCTCTGGAAATTTTGTTCTAAGACTCTGACACCCTTTTGAAGGGGTCCTAGCCAGACTTAAAGAAAGAAGAATCGGAGGGCCTGTTAGAAATGTGAATTCATGGGCCCCACTCAGCCTTGGATCCAGAATCTCTTAAGGCAAGGCCCAGGAAACTCTTTTAACAAGTTTCATACAATGAATACACACATTAAAGTGTGAGAACTCCTGGTTATGGGGGTTATTCCAGAGGCCAAGAGGTGAGGAGTATACCTGTGAGGATAAGTGAGTGAGGGAGGGAGCCAGTCCTGGGGACAGGCAAAGCTCCAAGGCCATAAGCTCCCAGGCAGGGAGGCTGCTGAGATCTCAGGTGAGGTGCTCCTGGCTCCCTGGCCCAGCAGAGACTCCTCCAGCCACTCATGACAGATAGGGAAGCAATGTTAAAGGGACTTTAAAGCACCACCAGAAACCTTGAGAGGGAGGGGTCAATGTGTCCGAAGTGAGGCCCCGCACCAACCCAGCCCCAGCCCTAGATTTTTGACCCTACTGGAGTTTACCACATTTTGAGAGAGCCAGTGCTGAGTGACACACACATCATAGTTCTGAGCCCATGGTCCGATTTATTTTTATTAAAAAAAAAAAAGGGGAAGAAAGAAAGTCCCATCACTACATTAAAAGCCGTAAAATAACAAAGAGGACTGGAGAATTCTTACTACGTGAGATTATTAAAATTGGAAACTGAGATTCTCTCCCACTACATGTACCTTAAAGTCAATAAATGAGACCAAGAGCCATTTCGATGAAAACAAAATTCTTTAATTGGAAATTATGATATAAAATGCTTTCAGTCTTATTAATTTAAGGAGAAGACAAGAGAATTAAAATGTTAATCAAGCCACAATCAGAGACTACAATATGCTGATCAGCTCTGCAGCCAGGCCAGAAGGACACCTGCAGAACAAAGGAAGATTTTTGCCGGGATTGCTAACAACAACCCATTCCCCACACCTGTGAAGGGGAAATAGGAACCAAGGGTCATTCCCTATGGCTAAAACCATAGGGAACCTATGGATTAAAGGCTGGGAACTTCCAGCAGGCCTTTCACTCTACATATTCTTACCTTTCCACACTACATACCTTCCCCTTCTTCACTGTATGTCCATATCAAAGGAAACGGGAACTAAAGAATGACAGACAAACTGAATTCCTTGAACACTCAGGGTCCCTCTCAGTGCCTTTACTCTCTCTCATTGTCCTCGTCTCTCTCTACTGTCACTGTCCCTCTCAGTGTCCTACTCTCTGCCTCTGAGAGGAGACCATGCTCTGTCAGGGGAGTGTTACCTCTTTTCTAGTAAACTTTCCTTTTAATTCTAACTTTGGACTGCATGGTGAATTCTTTCTTCATGCTCCACCAAAGGGCCCTCTTCTTCTCTCAGTGCAAGCTTGGTCTCCTCCTATCAAATCGGAGAAATTTGTCCTGTCCTGTATCAGCCTTACCCACTAAGGTATTTTTTTATTAGAGAATTTTTGCACCCTAAGAAGGAAATCCTCAGTTACACTGATGGATGGCACTGGCTTTGTTTGTACAGTATTATTTGAGTAGGCCCAACATAGAATTACAACTTTCCCAATTAATACTATTTTGAAAGAGTTAAAATATCTGTAGAGGTAAAATATCTACCTCTAGTACCTCCAGAGAGTCTGATTTAACTAGTCTGGGGCAGGGCCTGGGTGAGAAAGCCTGTTAGGTCTTCCATGATCACAGCAAGGTAGTGGCTCAACCCTGGGCACAGATTTGCAACACCCAAGATCCTTTTAAATAATGTCTAGGCCTGGCTCCACTCCAGTTCAGTTATAGAATCTCTAAGGGAAGTGGGCCTTGGGTTGTGTGTGTGTGTGTGTGTGTGTGTGTGTGTGTGTGTGTGTGTGTTGTGTTGTCTTTTGTTTTTAATAGACTATTTCTTAGAGCAGTTTTATGTTTACAGAAAAATCGAACAGTAAGTACAAAGAGTTCCCATATGTCCCCCCCCCACCCTCCACCCCTCACAGGCTCCCCTGCTATTAATATCTTGTATTGGTGTGGTATATTTATACAACTGCTGAACACTGATGAATTGATGAATATTAGTATGATATTACTAACTAAAGTCCATAGTTTATATTAGGGTTCATCCTTTGAATTACACAGTTCTGTGGTTTTGCCAAATGCATAATATCACGTATTCACCTTTATAAATACACAATAGTTTCGGCCTTGCTATTTTTAAAAATCATCCCAGGAGATTTGTAGGTACAACCAAGGTAAGAAGCACTGATTTAACAATTATCAAGTAGTGGGAACAAAATAACTGAGAACTTTCCCATATTTGCTATTTTTAAAAATTCCTCATCTCTTTCCCAGTAATGATCAAAAGCAAAATAAAAAGGGAACAGGGGGTCAATTTGAATAAAAAGCAATAGAATGATGAACACCCAAATAAAACCATTATATTATTCGCAGTCAGATTGGCAAAGGTTGAAAATTTGCTAACACACTACATTGGAAGGTACTCTCTGATGTCACTGATAGAACAGAATTTGGTAAAACCTCTGTGGGGGAGCCTTTTGGCAATATCTATCCAAATTACAAATGTACTAACCTCTGCACCCACCAACTTCACTTCTAGAAATCTATCCTTTAGACAAATGTGTAAACAGGCATATATGTAAGGTTATTTATTGAAAAATTGTCTGTAATAGCAAAACCTAAATATTCATGAGTTGGAGACTGGTTAAATAGATGGAACATTCATCTGAGACACTATATAGCCTAAGGAAACTTGTTCTTTATGAATCATTATGCAAAGATCTTCAACAAATAAATAGGTGAAAATGCAAGATGTAAAGTAGGTTATAATATTTGACCACTTGTGGAAAGAAAAGGAATAAAAAGTAGATATATAAATTAATTTGTATAATTATAAAATTGGTCATATTGAAACAATCAGTAAGAAACTAGTAACACTGGTTTCTCGGTGTGGGGTAGCTGGAACAAGGATTGCAAAGACTATACTGTATTTGTAACCTCTCAAGTTTGAATCATGAGACTATTACATTAAAAATAATTTTTTTTACTGTGCTTATCCTTAGGTCCAGTAATTTCACTATTAGGAATTGATCCTATGGGTAAGAATTAAATAAATGGAAATTTTCATTGATAAATATTAATCAATTTTAAATATTATAATATAGTATTATAAACTATAAATATGAAAATTTCGTAAAAATTTCCATATCATAAATTTTTATTTATAATATAAAAAAATAAAAAACAACTCGTAAGTCCAAAAACAGGAACCTATTATAAAACTGCTGCTTTCAAATGATGAAGTACCATGTAGTCATTTAAATGATCTTGGAGAAGTGCATTCATGGTATAGAAAAAGTTCATGAGACTTAGCTGAGTTTTTAAAAGGCAAATAAACAATATGCCTTGTATTTTGTCATTTAAAAAATATTTATAGGGATGTAGAAAAAAGAATGGAATGGGATTTACCAAAATTTGACATTATTTCTCTGGTATAATTATGATACTTTATTTTCTTTCAATTTCTCTATATCTTCTGATATTTTTTCTTTTACAACGAACATGTATTATTTATAATAATTATTTTTTTAAAGCCAGGGAATGGATTCTAGTCTCTAAAAAAAGCATTTCCTACCCTCAAAAAAGTTCCCTAGAGAAATGGCTGACTTCATAACAAGGAAGGTATCTAAAAAGTCCATCGATGGGAGAATTTGGGCTTCAAGAAGAATAACAGCGAAGGATCGAATCTTTGTAGGGAGTTAAGAATTCATTATTTTGAAAACTGATAAAAAAAGAAACCTTTAACCTGGCTCTACTATACAAATTAGACATCAAGGTAACCTCTTTTAAGTGACAAGTAGTTTCTGTAAGTATTTCAGCAAATAAAAAAGGAATGATAGGAATAGATTGCCATTTTCTAAACCCCTAATGAAATAATAGATTTAGGTTATGATCATTAGTGGCCACTAACATTACAGAAAAGAAAGCCACTCCAACATGTTGTGTTTCCTGATGGAAGTACCAGTACCACCTATGAAGTATTCTTGCCCCAAAATCCAAGCTGAATCAGATCAGACCACTTGACCTAACCACCAGTTTACAGGAAATACAGGGAATAGAGAAATGTGCTAAACTGTCATTAGCTGATGCAATCAGCGAAATACAGAAAGTGGGAAATTATATAGAATAAATCATCCAATTAAAAAAAAGAAAAGAAAAAAACTATGAATAAAGGAAACTTGAGAGACACTTCAACCAACTGCAACGTGTGATTGTTTGAACCCTGATCTAAATTAACTAAATGTAAAATAATATTCAGGAGATAATTGGGAAATTTGTAGTTTTCTTTCTACCCTTCTTAATTCTTATGACTGGACTAATATTCAAATTAACATAAGACAGATTAACAGGAGAAAATTAACAAATATATATATATGTACCTATGAAGGGCTGCCAAAGAATGTGGACCAGGAACATGGGCAGTTGAGGTTTATATGCCTCAACTCAAAGGAGCTGGAGCCAGGAGTCTGGATTTCAAAGGGAAAGCAGGCAATTCACAGGTAGATGAGAAAGGGCAAACGTGTGGTAAACAAATTCTTGGCAGGCCACCCAGAAACAGTAGGACAGGAGTTCAATAAAGAGATTTGCTTGGATCTTCCCTGTCTGCTGCACTTAATTCTTACATGCTAAGGTAAATCTGCTAGAGTTCCTTTCCTGAAGCAGGTTTTCTATTTGAATTCCTTTAGGCAGGTAAAGGGGAAAAGTGTGTCAAAGTTTTTTTTCTGAGGTTTTTGTTTCTTAAAAATAACCAGCCTAAAATAGCAATATCCCCAAAAGGCATATTTGGGGGTGGTAAACTCTGCTCCCTCTCAATGTCTGAGATATCCTTCAAAATAACCTAATAGAGGCAAATGGAAGTGGCTGGGATATACTTAAAATGAAACTAGCCGTGAGTTGATCATTGTTGAATCTAAGTTATAAGTGCATAAAACTTCATTACATTAGTCTCTCTACTTTTGGAAAACTTGAAATTTTCCATAATAAAACTATTAAAAGAAAAGATAATGGCACCTGCCTTACCCTCAACCCCCATAAAGAGTGTGATGGGGTGAGGCCTATCAGCTTTTCTTCTGGGACAGTAGGTAAGGGGAATTGAAGAGACCAAGTGGCACATGGTAGCTGGTATAGGAAATGAAGGCCTTTGGGGTCTGATTCGGAGGTGATGGCTTGGATTGTGAGGGAACCAGCTGAGGCCTGGAACTGGTAATGAAAAACAAAAACGGAGGGTTCAACAGCTCTAAGACTATTAGACTGTAGCCTGTTGGACTTCTGAATAAGCTTCAATAAAAAGAAGAGTATTTTGTTTATTTAACAAACATTGACACTACTAGCTGAGGTAGGCTCATGGAAATAGCAAAGACACAATCCTGGCCCTCAGGAAACTTACATTATTATAAGAAGGCTAAAAACTATTTGGAAAACAATACTGCCGGTCCAACACTAACAAGTAAGCACAATCTGCACATGAGCAACATGGAACTAGGAGGACTACCTGTTTGCTTTTAGGAATCGGTGAAGCTTTCACAGAAAATACAGCTTTTGAGTTAAAAAGTGAAGACTAAGTTGGTGTTTGCAGGACAAGAGCCAAGAGCAGAAAGATTTCAGGAAGAAGGAAATGAATTTGCAAAACACAGCCTGAAACCACGAAGGCTTGTTGTGGGGACTGAGGGTATTTGTTTTGCTGGAGCACACAGTGATGGTCCCAGGACCTGTCCCCTAGCCTGCCATGACCACCATACTTTATATCTTATTCTAGGCCTGGGACAGGGGAAGCTTTAAGCCTGGGTTCCTTTCAGGCTTTTAAAACTAGTTTCCTGATGGGAAAGGGAGAGGAGACTCCAACTTCCAGAAAAACCTATAGATTGTGGGCCAGACTGCATTTTGGAGCACAGTTTTAAAAATGCAGTCCAAACAAGACTGGTAACAAAGAAGAAAGGTGAGAGAGTTTAAGGCCCAACAAAAACAGCTGGTTTGAGTGGCAACACCTACTTCCTACAATTATCTTTATTCTTGTACAAGAATCTGTACAAAGATGAGTCAGTGATTTCTTAACTTTTCCTGCAGCAGTAAGGCTTTGTATCCACAGCAGGAATATATTGACTATCACCCAGTATTTACATCATCCAAACAACAAATCCTTTTCTTTTTATTTACTTATTGTACAATCCATGTTTGATACACTTATTTAGAAACTATAGTACTTGAGAAAAGCCCTAAGGTTAAGGAATCAATTAGCATTACAAAAGTAGTAACAAAGGGTATCTGGAAAACTTGGGTGTAGCTTTGGATTGTTTTTTAAATTGGATTTTTAACTGTTTTAGATGAGCAAGGCCTTCTCCGTGTGCCTTGCACAGTAAATTCTTCATAGACATCCGCTAAATAATTTTACACAATCGCGCGCCCACGCCTAGTGGAGAAGCTTCCCGTTTTTCTGGAGGTCACCTCCCCGGGTTCCGGGGCGCCAGAGGTCCTCTTGCACAAACTCCGCATAAGGCCTGGCGAGCGCAAGGCCGGCACCGGCTGCTCGCACCCTCTCCTCCGCCGGCTGGTTCCGGCCGGCGGGCACCTCACCGGGGATGGGAGGGGCCGGGAGCCCCGTCCCTCCGCTCCGCCAGGTGCGCGTGCGCCGTGGCCCGCGCCACCGCCTCCCTTGCTTTTCCCGGGCTCGGTGGCTCTGCTCGCTTCTCCGCGCTCCTCCGTGTCCTCACAACGCGCGTGTCCCCCGGCACCTGGGAATCGCCTAGCCTCTGTCCCGCCCAGCTCCTCGTGAGCCAGGCGGCGGGGCCATGGCGCGGCGGCGGCTGCCCGAGGCCGACTGCGGGCCCCGGGGCGCGCTGGCGTTGCTGGCGTTGGCCCTGTGCGCACCCGGGGCCCGGGGCCGGGCGCTCGAGTGGTACTCGGCCGTGGTGAGCACGGAGTACAGGGACCCGCGCACGAACCAGACTGTGTGGAGCGTCGCAGAGAGCGGCCGCTTCGGCGACAGCTCTCCCAAGGAGGGCGCGCTGGGCCTAGTGGGCGTCCCGCGCGCGGCGGACCACGACCCCGAGGGCTGCTCGGCCGACACGCGCTTCTTCGTGCCCCTGCCCGGTGGCGGGGGGACCGCGCCCTGGGTCGCCCTGGTGGCGCGCGGGGGCTGCAACTTCAAGGACAAGGTGTTGGTGGCGGCGCGGCGGAACGCCTCGGCCGTGGTAGTTTACAACGAGGAGCGCCACGGGAACCTCACCGCTCCCATGTCACACGCGGGTAAGCCGGGGCCGGGGGCGGCGGAGGGGGGTGTTTTTTTGCTTTGCGGTCATGGCCGACGGTCTTCTCGACCTCCACTGGATCCCCGCGGGGTGGGGAGTATATTCCGGAAGCTGGGGAGGGGGGTGGCGCGACTTTGATAGCCCCTGGAGGTCAGGAACTGTTAGATAAGCACTGGATTTGTTCCGTGTGCCCCCTGGGGTGCTGTTAGGAAGGAGGCCAGCCTCTCGACCAGATTAGAACTTGGCCTTGGGCCCGTCAGGTGAAGGGAGATGCCCTCCGGAGGAGGGCAATGAGGAGAACGGAGGAAATTAAAACCTGCGGAAGCAGGAGTGTGGTTCTAGCCCGGAGTCACATGATAGCTTAGCATGGGTCCCTTTCCACTCAGCATCTTTCAGAGTCTGTTAGGGTAGGACAGAAGCTCTTTTTCAGCGCACTCCAGGGTCTGGCAGCCCTTCACTAGAGTAAAGTGGTGGCTTGGTGGCACTATGGTTTCTGGACTTTAACAAAACGTATTTGAATACTCCAAACTGTGAGTCAGAAAAATCTGGATTTAACTCGAGTCCGAAAGCTTGGATTTAAATTCGGGCATGTTGTCTAGCTGACTAGCTATTGGGTTATAATAGTGGCTCGACTGCCAATCATGTTTGTTTAGTCTTGAGTTTAGATGAAATTTTTAAAGCTGTGTTCATTCAAGAAATGACCTTGCTCGTTGCCAGGTGAGCCTTCATACAGTAATGTATTCCAGAGGAACCAGCAGTAATGATAGTTTAAAAGTCCTATTTTGTAGGATCTCATCCTCAGCTGAACTCGAGTGCTGTACCATCAGTACAACAGCAGAGAATGTATTCTGCTCTGCCTTCTAAGTTTGTAACTCTAAACTTAGTGTTAATAAAATCCTTTTAAAGTTTCTGCTGCTGCAAGTCAGAAGTCTTTTTTTCCCCCATACTTTTGTCTTTTCTGTTTTGGTTTCCTGAATGCAAGTTTGGAATCTAATAGTAAAATGAGGATAGAAAAGTGACTGAATTTAGCCTGTTTTAGCAGTGATAGGAACAGAAGTCATTTGGGAGGTGAGGAAGGTTGACTTGGGAGGGTTAGGGAGGTGCTGAGAATTGGGCAGAAACTGTAGGGGCCGGGGAGGGGGAAAGATGGATGATGGTGAGGCATATTTGAAATTGGTTGGAAATGATCTGGTGGAGGTCAGAATAGAGAAGAGGAAACTGAGTCAGACCTTTGCGAAGGCAGGAGAGGCTGTGTCCAGGATACTTGTGGAGGGACTGGTCTCATAGCAGAGGGAAAATTCCTCAGTTGCAACAGAAAGGAGAGGTGGGTTTGAAGTGGATAGGAAACAGATGTCCATGTGATAACATTGGTGCAATAATTCCTATGATTACAAATCTGCCTAATTGTCATGGTACCCAAGCCATGTTTCCACAGGACTCTCATGAGAAATCCTGTCAGGTTGCACCTAGCACTCCAGATACAGCCTTTTGCTGCTGTTTCCCAAATTTGATAGTTCTGTTGAAGAAAAAAGGATAGTATGTCAGGATTCTCTGATTCTGGCTCCTTGCAATAACTTCTCAGTCTACATCTTAATGTAGAATTTTTTCTTTCCAATGGCAGACTCATCAACCTAAAAGTTTTTGATAATGATGCTGACATCTTTTCCAGGCTCAAGAGCACTTGATTTAACTGTGTTTCATTGACCTTGCTTGCTTGTGTTATTAACATAGTTTATCCAGGCTCAGAAAAACACATCATGGGTGTTTAAATCCTCTTCTCTTGAGCTTCTGTTGCCATTATCAGTGTTTATTCTAGCCTTTTGACTGTGAGAATAATTCTTCTTGAGGAAAAAAGACAAAAAGTAACAGCAATTTTAAAAAAATGTGTATAAGTACCCAGTACGTAGGCACTGTGTTGGGTTTTCTCTATACAGCGGCTCAATCAGTCCTCCTGACAGCCCTTTAAAGTTGGTATTTTAACCCCATTTTACCAGTGAGGAAACTGACATTGAGAATTTAAATGACTGGCCCATGTAACAAGGTGATGTATGGCCAGCTCATTCCTTGTTGTGGGGAGGGGCTGTCCTGTGTATTGTAGGATGTTTTACAACATCCCTGGCTTCGACCTACTAGAATCTAGGCACAGTTGTGACAGCTGAAAATGTGTCCAGATATTGCCAGTGCCCAGGGGGAGAGAAGGTGTCAAAATCATCCAACTTTTTGAACTATTGATTTAAAAGGTAATTTGGTAGCATTGTGACTAATGGGTTACACAGAGGAAAAGCTGGAAACAGAATCCAGTTAGAACAGTAGGCTAGTACAGGTAGAAATATAAGGGCCAGTTCTATAATGGTAACTGTAGAGATAGAAAAGAATGACCCTCACAGAACTTGGCCCAATTGGGGACAAGGGTACAAATGTATGACTTTTTGAGACTGGAATAGAATTAAGAATGGAATGAATGTGAATGTCAGAAGAGGAACCAGCTTTGACGTACATGAATTTGAAATTTACACAGAACCTTGAGGGCACCTCAGACCTAGGTTTCCTGTATTTTTCCAGAATGTGCGTAGAATCAGTAAAAACCTCAGATTCAGCACTGCTCCATGTCCCTCTGTTATGCTGGTGTTCTACAAGATAGGTAAAGATGGCTGCTTGTAAAGTTGAATTGTAAGAGTCTTAGGTAGAATTTCTCCTTAAACCTGTTGTTTGACTCTGTTAGAACGTGGTATACAGTATTTGGATATATCAGTATTTTATTGTGGCTCTGAAATTAACCACGACTTTAAAATGATGTTCTGTCAGGACAGCTGTAAGGACTGTTAACACTAAATAATGCCCAGAGTTGATACCCTTTAGCAGACAGATAATGAGCCAAGTATTGTGCCTGCTTAGGGACAGAAATGCATAGGACACATGCCTGCCTTTGAGGAGTTTGAGGCCTAGTGGGAGTGAGAAACAGAACTTTCCAGACAGTATGGTTTGGACCTTGACAGAATTATGTGCACAAGTGCTTAGGAAGCGTAAAGGAAGCATCTAATGTGGAGATTGCAAAGATGACTAGAAGTTAGTTTCAACAAGACAGGTAAAAATTGATGTAAGTTAAATAATGAAAATGAAAGCTTTTGTAGAGTATTGGCCTTAGTGTAGTTACTTTCAATTAATAAATAGGGTGATTCTTTAGCCGAAATCTTGGCATAGCCTTTTGGGAAGGGGCCAGAGTTCAGGTGGGGGGGGGATTGCAAAGATGTGTAAGAAGTCCCTGACCTTAAGAGAAATGTGTGTTTTGTATTTGCAGAGCATGGAGAATAGTCTTTTATGAATAATAAATTCTCGATGATCTTTAATGTTCATTCCCACAAATGATCTAAAAATTCAGATTTTAATTTAGAATGTATTTTGGTGCTATAGGAAGATAAATGGTACCTGGCAGCCTCAGAAGGTGGAAGTAACCGGGGATAGTTCATGGAAAGATTGTGTTTCGAAGGACAAGTCGGAGAAGTTGTCTCTGGGTACGTGTGGTGTGTGGTAGGGGTGGATGGCTGTAGGACATTCTGGGTGGTGGAATTAGCACTGCAAAAGGCTGAAGGTCTGAGATAAAGTAATGCATTTAGGAAAACTGCAGAGAGTTCTCAGTAAGACTGTTGAGTAGTCTATTCAACAAACAAAATATTTTTGAGCAAGCCAAATTATCCAAAACATAATTTAAAATTACAAGGAGAGTCTACAGCCATGCCACCCTGTATGTGCCGATCTCATCTGATTTCGGAAGCTAAGTAGGGTCGGGCCTGGTTATTCTTTGGATGGGAGACCATCTAGGAATACCAGGTACTGTAGGTGTTAAAAATTTTTTTTTTTAAATCACAAGAAGAGAATTACATTTATTTTGGGGTCCTATTCACTCACCCTAGCCACCCATGAAAGTAGTATGTGTAATAGCTTCGGGTTACGGAGACATTCACATTCCTATTTAGTGTACCAATTCCCTTGCAGAGGAAGGAGTCCATTATAGTCTCCTTATTTTGGATCATTTCAACTATAATACTAGAAGATATGCCAGTTTTTCAGATAGATTCATTTAGAAATCCTTCTGTGGGTCATCATTGTGTGATGCTGAGCTATAAAAACTAATAAAAACAGGTAGTACTGGTCTAGTGAGGGAGACCTATAAAGAAATTATATTAGGTGTATAAAAAGAGATATCTAAGAGGCTTCGATGCATTGCCTACTCAAAGTGGGGGATGGGTGGGCTGGAAAGCCTTAGGTTGAGCTTGTGCTGAATCTTAAAGATTTAACCAGGAATTCTCTAGGTTGTGGGGAAAAAGGTAGAAAGTATGGAAGTTAAATTATTGGAAAAAAGAAAACCCGAAAATTAATAGATTCTCGTACTAGAACTTTAAAATGTATTTCTTGCTGCCTGAATTAGTTTTCTAGAACAGAAATCTGATCCACTATAAATATTTTAGTAGTTCTCATCTCCTTCAAGAGAATGTTGAAGTCTACTTTAAATAGTTTCCTTGGGAGGAGAAATGGTACACTAGACTCAAATGTCAACCTCTAGAATTTTGAAGCTATTGACTAAGATTTTTAAAAATATGTTTGTATTTGTTTTTGACAGGGTGGTAAGGGGAGCACAAATTTGAAAGGAAACAAATACAGTTGATTTTTTTTTTTTTTTTGGTATAGAAGAGTTTTATGGAAAATTTGGCTTGCTAAAGAATACTATACTATTATTTAACAGGTAAGGTTTTGATCGTGTACTGTGTGCAGAGACTTTGAGTTCAGTGTAAGATAAATTAACTGCCTCCAGGAGCTCTCCTGTCTGATGGGAGTGTAGGTTCTTTGGGGAAGGAAGGAGTGTTGTTGCGCAGGAGACTTTTTTCTAGTCAAACGTGCTTGCTATAGCAGTGTTAACACCTTGGCAAGAAAAATTATTCTAAAGGCTTTTTCTCACATTTCTCAAGTGTTTTGAATGTGTGTGCTTTCTGTGAAGAAATCCAGTTGTAAGTTTGGAAAAAAGCTGTGATGTACCATCATGTGCTACTAAGGAAGGCTCTTTAGGTTGACAGGGCCAGCACCCTTGGGACTGTGCTTACAGTGACACCGAGCTCAGGCATTTTTTACTCAACTGTCCTGTCTCTTGTGCATTCCCCAAAAATGTCCCAGAAAAGCAAATCACAGGGTAGCATGAGTCTTCATCCTGAGTTTTATTAATTTAAAGTAGCTCCCTGAAGCAGTCTGGCTGCTGTAATTACAGTATGTACAGCAAACAGTTTAGCTTTCATCCTAGGCACAAGAGTTTTTTGAAGTGATTTCTTTAACTCAGTAAACTAAGATTAATTTCGTAGGTGAAAAGTTTCAGATTTATATGACAAGTGGTTTCAGTTCAGGATATTCTTCTGATTGGTTATCACTGTGTGTCAGTTGCCCTGTCTCTCCCCCACTTGAGATTTTTAGGTGGTCAAGAACCTCAGTTCATCTTCTACCTCTTATTCATTCATTCATTTATTCGTTCATTCATTCAACAGACATTTACTACACATTATGTGCCAGCTTCTGTGGGAGTTACTGAGGATAATGAGGTTATGTATATATTAGTCACTAACTAAGCTGTACTAGTCACCATTTCAGGTGTATGTTTTTGTAATGGTTTCACAGCCTAGAAAGCCTCCATTCCTTTGCTTGGTAAACTTTCCTGTTCTCCAAGATATAGCTCAGATACACTTCCCAGGGAAAGCGCCCCCTGCCTCCACTGCAGACAAAAGTTATCACTTCATTTCTGCAGCTCTGTGTACTCCACTTTCTTATTAAACAAATGAGTGTCCAAAATGGAAAAATTCTTATCTCCATTTTATAGCAGAAGAAATACTGTTGGTTGGTGAGGACAGATTTTCCAGACTCAGACAATGGTAACAGAGTGACATTTGAACCCAGTCTGCGCTCAGAAGCCTCAAGGGTCCCCCCATGAGGTGGCAGGTGCTCAGTCTTTTAGAAGTAGCTTTTCCAGGTTGTATACGATATCTAGCAGCTCTTAAAACTTCCGAGAGCCCTCATCTGTAAAATGATAATGTGGCCTCTTTCTGCTTCAAGTGAGATAATAAATGTGAAAGTGCTTCAAAGTTGTTTTTTCCCGTGATGCCACAGAGAACGTTATATCAGTACCAGATATAGCTGTAATCATGACATAGACAGTTTTGTGTTCTGTGTAAAAGTTCTTAACTGAGGCAGGTACATGGACGGAGTTTATTATACTGGTCTTCCTACTTTAGTATGTTGCTGAAAATTTCCACAGAGAGGAGGTTTATAAAAAAAGGCTTTCAGTTTGTAAAGTGCCATGTAATTATAAGTGGCATAACTATCATAATTATTTCTATACTTGTCTTTCTTAGCTACTAGATGTTTATTTTCCTGAAGGCAGGAAATGCCCTTACTCTGTATCCCATCTCCCTATGATGACATGGAGATTGTGTGAGAGCTCAGACAACTTCAGTTCTT
Source organism: Eonycteris spelaea (assembly GCA_003508835.1). Classification (NCBI taxonomy): domain Eukaryota; kingdom Metazoa; phylum Chordata; class Mammalia; order Chiroptera; family Pteropodidae; genus Eonycteris; species Eonycteris spelaea. The sequence continues at coordinate 4,987,403 of PUFA01000137.1, forward strand.
GCTAAGTGATGCTTGTAGGCCCAGGTCACAGGATTGGTTTCCAAACAGGAGCCACCTTAGAAGAGTGCCCTTCTGGTGTTTCAGTAACTAAATCCCACTGGCTGAGGGCCACAGTAGATTTGCACAAGTTAATTTCTCTATGACAAAATAGTGCTATCATGAGGTTTTAAGCTCCTCTAGCAGAAGTGGTCAGGGTCCCCGGCCTCTGGGAGTGGCCTTCCAGACGTGGTTTATGTTGTGACTATACAGATCTCTTGTCTATACATTTTTATGTGTTGCTTTTTTTTTCACCTGTCTATTGAGTACTGTCAGTATTGACAGCTGCTGCCTCAGTCTGTATACATGGCTGTGATTTATAGAACTCTTACTCTTGTACGTGTGTATTGTGATAGCAAAAACTTAGGAGAAAAATTGGCAATTGATATTTTTATAGATAGCTCACATATACATATATATGTATGTCTGTGCAATTAAGCTCTTAGATATAGAATCTCTGGGTCAAGAGAGATGTGTTTGTTTACAATATTTTTGATAGCCATTGCCCTCCATACCAGATGGTAGTAATTCACTCCCCGGAAGTGTGCAGGAGTGCAGATTTGTGCTCACCCTTGCCAGCTAGTATAGTGTATCAAACTCTTTGACCTTTGCTATCTTATAGGTATAATGTTTTCTTTTGTACCATGACTTTTCTTGTTTAAAATCCATTTTTTGGAGAGTGACCACTAATAGGTACAGCATTTCTTTTGGGGGGGTGTGATAAATGTTGTGGAATTAGATAGTGGTGATGATTTCATAACCTCTATGACTGTACTAAATCCACTGACTTGTTTCTTTAAAAGGGTGGAGTTTATGGCCTGTGGCGTGTTAATATCTCGCTAAAGCTGCTATTTAAAAAAATAAAACCCCATTGTGTTTTCCTTTCTGCAAGTTGACTTCATTTCCTTTGTTTTTCTACTCCTTTTCAAGTAGGAAATTAATTTTGTGTTTTTGTTATGTTACATGTATTTTTCTCCACTGGCCATTTGCTTTTATGATCTTGATGCCTTGATTTTTGCGCTCTTTTAGCCATGCAGAAAATTTTCATTTTTATGTGGTTGGTCAAATCTCTTTTTTTTTCTTTCTTTCTTTTTTTTTTAAAGAAATTCTGAGGTGGGTTTTTGTGCTTGGAACAGTTTTTCTTCAGTATTACTTATTTTTAAACCACCATGTTTCTTCTGGCTCTTCTGTATTCCCTCTTCCTTACATATTTAAATCTTTGATTTAGTTGGAATTTATTTGTTTAAGTTGTGAAGGGATACAGCTTTTTAAAGTTATTTAAGTTGTGAAGGGATACAGCTTTTTTCTACCCCCTCAGATGATAACACAGTTGCTTCTACACTATTTTTTAATAATCCATTTTACCCCATTGATTTGAAATTGCTCTTTTATCTTTTACTAAATTCTTTTAGGTATTTGGGTTGAATTTCTGGACTTTTTTTCCTGTCCCATTATTCTTATCATTTTTGTGTTACTATCACACTGTTTTAATTACTTTAAATATAAAGGCTAGTCCAGGTTTTACTGTTTAAAAAGTTTTCCCAGTCATTCTTGATTTCCCCAAAGTGAATGAATTTCAGAAGCAGCCTTTTTTTAGAAGCAGCATTTTTAAGATTTTTAAAATCCTATTATTTTATGGTTATTTATACATAGGGTGTGTGTGTGTGTGTGTGTGTGTGTGTGTGTGTGTGTGTGTGTGTGCATGTCTTATGTCTGCTCATACCTTCAGAGAAATGTGAAATGATAGTGACCATAGAAATGCTCAGATTGTCTCCCTGAGTGTAATCGGGCATGCTTTAGACGTTATGTTAACATTTATAAGTGAAATTTGTCGGTATGGTTCTTTTGTTTTTCTTTACCATGTTTGGTTTTATTATCTTAGGAATTATTTTAAAACTTTTTTTTTTTTAATCTGCTGTGGAATTATTTAAATATCATTGGTGTTATTTGTCCTTAAAAGGTTTCATCTGTGAAACTGAGTGGGGGCTCCTGTTTTGGGGGAGGTAGTTCTTAGTGATTTGTTCTATTTCTCACGTAATCAGTCTGTTTTCTTTGTAGTGACCAATTTTGGTAACTAATGTTTTCCTTAAAAATTACCCATTTTAAATTTTCGGACATATGCATGGATGAGTCATAGTGTTCTCATGTTTCTCTTAACTATCTTATTTTATCTTTATATTGATTTCTTTGTTCTTTTTTACAGGAACAGGAAGTATAGTGGTCATTATGGTTAGCTACCCAAAAGGAAAAGAAATTTTGGATCTGGTGCAAAAAGGAATTTCAGTCAAGATGACGATAGAGGTTGGCACCCGTCACGTACAGGAGTTCATCAGTGGGCAGTCTGTGGTGTTTGTAGCCATCGCCTTCATCACCATGATGATTATCTCATTAGCCTGGCTAATATTTTACTATATACAGCGTTTCCTGTATACTGGCTCACAGTTTGGAAGTCAGGTAATTATGAATAACTCTTTTTAACTTTACTTTTTAAAAGATTTTGTAAGTTTTCCCATATATATTACTTGAAGTTATATTGGACTCTATTCTTAATTTCATTTTCACTCATTGATATTTAAACATCAATACAATCTTTCTGAAAATAAGTTCTTAATTAGAATATATTAAATTTTTTGTTCTTTGAGAAATTAGATACCTTTAAATCTGGGTCACTTTTTGTACATTTTGCTCCTGCAGATACCCTCTTTGTCCTTTTCCAGATATAAATGAATGAAAGACATAAGGTAGAGGGGACCTGGTTCTGTGTTTATAAAGAGGACCAAGAGCCCCAAGGCGATGAGCTGAGTGGGAGGGCCCTTTTTGTCTCCCTATGTGGAGCAACTTTCAAAGTCATTTATCTGCAGAGAGACACTGCCTCAGTAATAGCTAAGAGGAGAACAGATGAGGAGCCGAAGCTCCCAAAGGCAGGCCTTTTAAATTTCACACTCAACTCTGTTGTCTTGAAAAGTTGCCCTTCCTGGCTCTGTGGTCAGTCATTTCGGGGTCATTATCTACCCAATGAGTAGGAAACCTCTTACCTTTTAGGTGTTAATAGATGGGCATGTGGTGGCCCCATCCTTGGCTTACTACTTTCTTGCCAGTATTTAAACATAAGAATTGGAATGGGGTTCTCTTTCAGACATGAAATTGAAAATGAGTATTCTTGATCAAGTAGCTCTTAAAGTTATATGTGGCTGTTTTATACATTAAGATTTATATAGTAATTTTTAAAGTTATTTCCATTGTAATAATTTAACTTTGCTTTTTAAATTAACTTTTCCTATCAGCTTTCTTATCTGATTTTATAAAAATAGTGATTTAACGTAAAATTTTCAGTTATGATATATATTTTTTTCCTTCCTAAGAGCCATAGAAAAGAAACCAAGAAAGTTATTGGCCAGCTTCCACTTCATACTATAAAGCATGCAGAAAAGGTACCACTTTTATGTTTTTTTTTTGTTTTTCTTTGTTTTTAGTTTGGTTTAGACTAGACTGTATGTCTGTGTGTCTAAGTAATGCCTTCCAATTCGTTAAATTCACAGTATTGAACATGTGGAGTTTTGGCTCATTTGAGATAGTACTACCTTTTATATGTGTTTACTTTAAGTAGGCTTGTCAGCAGTATGCGACGAGCCTTTCAGACCTGTGCTTTTTGAATTTACATATGGGCAATTGAATTTAAATTAATTTACATACAACTAAACTTAAAATTCATATGTGCAGTGGAATATTACTCAGCCATTAAAATGAAATTCTACCATTTTCAGTGATATGATGGACCTAGATGTTATGCTGCATGAAATAAGTCAGAGAAAGATAAATACCATATGATTTCATTTATATAAGGAATCTAAGGAACAAAAATAATAAACTAATCAAAAACACTCACAAATATAGAGGAAAATCTGGTGACTGCCAGAGGGGAAGGGGCATGGGGACTGGGAGAAAGGAGTGAAGGGTTAAAAATTACAAATTAGTAGTTGATAGATAGTCATGGGATAGGGAGCACTGCATAGGGAATGCAGTTAGTATTAATGTTATGGCTAGATGGAGAGCCAGAGGAGAGAAAGAGCAATTAGAGGGTTTGTTTTATAAATGATATAAATGCCTAACCAATGTACTGTATACTTGAAACTTAAAAAAAAAAAAAAGATTCACAGAGGAGGAGTGCAATCAACTGAGTCAAGTACTAGGAGAAGGGCTAATAAGTCAAGGATGGAGGGGAGGGTTATCTTGATCAGGCACGATGAAGATGGCAAAGTGTTACAGGCAGAACAGGAGATAAATGCTCTTCATGTCTTCATTGTACATATACATATTATGCAAAACTGGGAGTCATAAGACATTTGCTAAATGAAAAATAAAATGGTAAAGGTAATATAATATTATTGAAAATTATTTTAAAAATCTAACTTAAAATTCAGTTCTTCCTTCACACTAGTTACGTTCACATGCTCAAAGAGCCACTTTCGCTGGTTGCTACCATCCTGGACAGGGCTAATTTGTCTGTTATCGAAGAAAATTCTACCTGTTGGTCAGACCCAATGACACAAAAGAAGATAAAGAACTTAAGGTCTCCACCACAGACCCTTGAAAATTTAAATTCTTCTCTGTTGAATCTGAGACATGTCCTTTCCCTCTGATGCCCTTAATTATAGAGGGAAGATACTGGGATTTGTGGAAGAGAGAAAAGATGTTTTTAAAGATACTTTTTTTTACAAAAGAAACTTTTAAAAAAAGTTCTTAGTTTATTAATCCTCTGATGAAAAATCTGATCACCACGGATGTCACTGAACAAATCTTTATTTCTTCTGTTGTCCATTCTCCACCTCACTTTTTGCCAGCACCAACATTGGCCTTTGCAGTCTCCCTAACTTCATTCTGTTCTTGCGTTCCTTTCACTGTTTTCTTGAGGTCTTCCTCTTCTCATACTGGCCATGTCTTGCAAGTCTATGTTTGGGTTCATTTCTCTTTGCATAATCCAAGGAATTATAAATCATGCCACAACTGGTTGGCTACCACTGAAATGGGTTCAGAAGCCAAATACAAAGATGACATCTCATGTGGTCTTGTACATTTTTGGCTAGTTTTTCCCAAATTTCTGTCTTAGGTATTTGCCTTTCTAGGATGAAGGATGTTGATGATCATTTGTTTCCATTGAAGTAGCCTGTTAGTCATGAACTTCCTGGTCTGGATTGAAAACGTGTTGTTCATGATGGTGGCAGGCCCTTAAGTGTTAGAGGGTAGATTCCTTAAAATGAGAGGAGTAGCTAACACATTAGTGTTTATTCTTTTAATAGTGCATCTTGCTACGAACTATGACAACTATGTTGACGTAGCTATGATTTGGTTCAGTCATTTTGATAATTCATTTTATCTCACTGTTTTTGAACCACACTGTATTCTACCTTCTAGTCTCCCTTCAAAAACAAAAACAAAAACCAAAAAACAAAAACCCCTGCACTTATGGTAGATACCGTTTCCTCTCATCTACTAAACCTTTGATTTGAGAACTTTGGAATCTGATATTAATGGTTTATGTGATAGCTTGAATATCAAGATACTTCTGGAATTGTATTGTTGGCTGCCATCTTTTCCCTAATGCATTGTAGTAACAGTTGAGTTTGTGCAAGGTATCTTTCCATGCAAATGCACTAAAAGCTTTTTAAAAGTTTCCCATCTTATGGGTTAAGGTTCGCATCCAATTTACAAATTAAAGATCCAGGGGGAGAGAGTCTCCAGTGAATGCCTGTGACAAACTGCATGCATTCTGCGTAGCCAGTGACTTAACAAGCATGGAGTTTTATGTTCCTCTTGGATGGGTCTTCTACTCTCCATTATCAGGAAATCACAGTTCTTAAATGTAAGAATTCGTAGATTCATATGTATAATTTACTGAATTGAGTCTTTCAGAACATACATAAATTGATACTATCCTCTTCCTGTACAGAACATTTTTGAAAATCTGCTTCCACAGGCTTTTTTAAAAGCTGTCAAATTAATGGCTTAAAAAAGAGGATCCATAAATGGTCCATGGAGGTGTACACATGGATTTTCTGATGATTTTATATTTTAAACTTGTACAGAAAACTGTTATTTTTCTTACATCTTCATCTTGTCCAGTTCTGGAGACTAGTATTCTAATTTTTCTTCTTATACATTCACAGTAATGTATAAGCTTGTAAACTATCAGGGACGTTAAAAGTTATTTTATCACTCTTGCATGGCATACGATAAACGAGTGATATTTACTTTAGTTACAATATAATTTTAAGTGTTATCAAGTTCATTTAATACAATCTTTGATAACAGTCTATGAAATCATTCTTGATTGCTGGCTTGTTAACAAGTCAAGCACATGGCTAAATATATTTTTTTACTAATTATGTACGTACGGTGTAGCCAAGTTCCATAAAATTATCTTGCTAGAGTTGTAGCCATCTACAGAATCCTGAGAATGAGAGACTCATTGGCCTGTCTTGGTCAACTGACCACTCTGGCCCTGCCTGCTTTGGTTGATAGGATGTGGTCAGGTAGGGACATCTAGGAGGGTACTCAGGAAAGTGGGGATTGCCCCCCAAAAGGTCTATAGACCGTAGGTTCTTAGAAGTGGAAATTTTGTCTCAAGACTGCTTCCTATAATTTTTGTTTCTTTTTACCTTTGTTAATTTGATAGGTGAAAAACTGTAACTTAATTTGTAATTTTTATCATAAGAAGGTGAATATTTCAGATACTTAGCCATTTGCATCTTCTAATTTGCAAGTTGTAACCTGTTATTTTGCCAGTTCTCATGAACGTGCTCTAGATTTTGTTTTTGGTAATTCCAGGAAACAAGCAGCTTATTGGATATTCATTCTCTCCATAAGATTAAATTTGAAAAATAATTTATAGTAAAGCAGGCATTTGCATTTCTAAAGCACTTAAAACATGAACACTAGTCTTGTATATAAACAATTTTCATGTCTGATTAGGTAGACAATGAAATTTTTAAAAATTTTCAGCCAGGTTCTTTAAATATTCTCTTGTTAGTGGTAAAAAGTAACTACTGAGTAAAAATTGTGAGTTTAGTTTCAGGTTGTACCAGCATAGACGAGAATTCATCATTGTTTTAACAAGGATATACTATATACCCAGATTAGTAAACTTTTTCCTCTTCTTTTTACAGGGAATTGATGTTGAAGCTGAGAATTGTGCAGTGTGTATTGAAAATTTTAAAGTAAAGGATGTTATCAGAATTCTGCCATGCAAGTATGTTCTTGTTACCTCATTACTTGACAGCTTTCAGATTTCCAGGAATAGGGTTTTCATGTCTTTATGACATGAAAGTCTTGCTATCGTGATGACCTCATGATGATCTCATCCTTTAGAAAACACATTTCTAGCCTTCAAGGCCCCCCTATATTGTACTGCTTTAAAACTGCTTTGTGTCTGCGGCCATGCTATCCTGAACAGGCCCCATCTCTCAGAAGCTAAGCAAGGTCAGGCCTGGTTAGTACTTGGATGGGAGACCACCTAGGAAGACTAGGTGCTGTAGGCCTAAAAAGTAAGGGATTGTAAGGTGACAAGGCCCTTGCAATCTGTGAGGTCAAGCAAAGGTTGCCTTGCCTTAAAATAAATAAATTGCTTTGCTTAGGAAACTAAGTGACTATTGAGATCCATTATATATCTTTGTCATGGATTGGCTTTTTAAAAAGTGTGCTGTGTAGGAGCAAGGAAACTGAAGCATGACAGGTGGAGGCGTCGTGAGAGGGCCAGAAAGGGTGGCAGAAAGTAGGTAAGGGAAGGCAGTGGTTTGCTGTTATTTGCTCCCTGGGTTTGGGTTCTTTGGGGGATTGTATAAAATAAATATTCTTCCTTTTACTCTAGGTACATTAGAGGATTTTTTTTTCCCCTGCAACAAGAAGTTATATTTCCTTTTTAATGGAGAGTTCGATAACTTTAAAAGAATTGCTTTGTTAGCGGAAGGCTGTACAAAAATTATAATATGTTTAAGTCTGATCAGTTTTAATTACACTTCACACCTAGTAGAAGCAAGTCCTGAGTTAATATATGATTATGTTTGCTAAGTACTTTAGTATATGTATAAGTACTTTATAGTAGGTTAAATTCTCAATAATTGTGAAGGAAATGAATAAATAATCAGAATAACAAAATTAAAGTTTCCTGAATAAAAATATAACTTAAATCTACAGATATTTAGAGGGCATTGGTGCGATGAGTACTTAATGAATTGAGGTCAGTATAGGTCGATTATGTCCTATAGGACATTATTAAAATAGAAAAGAATTTTTACTCTAGGCTGGTTTAGGGGGCAGATCTTTCTGACTTAATGTTTAGGATGCTGCACAAAGAGGCAACTTGAGGCTCATTTCATGGCATCAGAGATCCTGATTTTTGTATTTTACCTGGGTTTTGTATTTGACCCTCATGAGCAGATATGTGACATGTGCACATTTTCTGGTCTCCTTAGGGATTTTGGCTCTCCGCCCATTTTCTCCTGTGCTTTATTGAAAAATTCTCCAATAATGCCAACATATTTCTTCTATGTTTTTATAAAATAATTCCTTTGGTGAGTTACTTTCAGTTTGAAGATGGAAAAGTAAAAAGAGAAGCTAGACTAGGCTGTATTGTATAACTAAGTACTGTTATTTTTAACTGCTCTGGAAGATTTTTGTGTGATAAACCACTGAGTATTTCCTGTGCCCAGCACATTACACATTTGCTCCTCATAACAGCTTGTGGTGTCAGTGTAGAGGTCAAGGACTAGTCCAGAGTCACAACATTAAGTCATACAGCTGATATTTGAGCCCTATCTGCCTGGCTCCAATACCCGAACTCTTCGCTCCTCATTTTTATCACATAAGAGCCGACTAGACAAATCAGTAAAAGAAGAAAATACATAAGTGATTTTTTTTTATTCTGAAAGGAATAGGTGTTCATTATAGAAAAATGTAGCGTATACAAAATTACATAAGACAGAATATAAATGTTTTTTTAAGCTTGCATCCCAAAGATGATTTGTTAATGTTCTGCTGTATTTCCATTTGAGCCATTTGATGGACTTGTATAAGATGCTATCAGTTTAGTATTACTTTATTTCTATAGTTTAGTGTTGGTTTACTTATGCCATATTTTTCCCAAAAGGGTGTCAAAAGCACATAAAAATACAACCTAGCATGAGGCGGAAAGAAAACATGCTATTTTTGTGGAATTAAGGGGAAATTACTCTTTAAGAGTCTAATGTGGAAAATAGAATAGATTAATATTTAGGGTAAGTGAGAACTAGAATGTTGATTTGACGTTATTCAATTTGTAATGAGAAGATAAGTTGGTAGAATGTGTTATTTCCTTTATAAGATATAAACATTTATTTGAAAACATTAACACATACTTAATTTTTTTAGGCATATTTTTCATAGAATATGCATTGACCCATGGCTTTTGGATCACCGCACGTGTCCAATGTGTAAACTTGATGTCATCAAAGCCCTGGGATATTGGGTTTGTTACATTTTTGTTTATATTCATTTAGTCTCTGCCCCCATTCTTCCTGAGAGATACAGTTTCATTACTGACTAGAGGCAAGGGGGATGGGCTGAATAGTTCTGACGTCCTTGTGGTTCCTGAAGAAATTTTCCTCTATATTAAAAATGAATTCTTTAGAAATTTCAAAAAATTAATGAACTAAATTTGTGATTATAGAATAATATGCTAGATGTTTCCTCAGTTTTTAATTACTTGGAGCATTATATTTTGGTACAATACTTTGCAGAATACATATGTGCTAGTCAGTCTCCTATAAAGAGGAATTATAAAATGTTTGAAATAGAAGGAGCCTCAGACATTTCTGGCTCAAGGTGTACATCTTATATATGAGGAAGCCAAAGCCAACAGTTCCTGATACCAGTTTTCCCAATTCCTGGGTTTCAGAATTAAATAGTGCTGGGGAATTTCGTCCTGCATTGAATTTACTCCATCAGTTTGATACTCAGATGGTCATAGGGCCTTGTTCAGAAAACAGACAGGAGGGCAAAGCAGGAGAGAGCACAGAGTAGTAGCCAGCCATATACTGAGTGCTGTATGAGCAGCTTGAGATTTGCTTCTCGCAGCCCTCTGTGAGGTAAGTACTGCTGTCCCTGTCTTACTGATGAGAAACTCCCATGTAGGAGATGCTAAATTGCTCACTCAAGGTCACAGCTAGTTAGAAGGGATTTGGCTTTCAGACACAAGTTTGCTTACTTCCAGGTCCAAGCTCTTAAATACTATCCGATCCAGAAGGGAGGACATAGAAGGATGAGAACAGATGTTCTCCTAGATTGTTATATTTTTTATTGTTTTAGAGTCTTCATATAAACTATTAATGTCTCAATATTCTTGATTAAATAGTAAATAGTTTTGGACTAAAGATCTTTGAAAGACCTAATGTAAATATAAAATATACTTTTCTTCTTGCTAGAGTTTTTGGTAGTATTTTAGAGTAGAAACTGCGGAGATGTTTTTTTTTGATCATTTTATGCAACTTAAAGTCATAATGGCCGTGAGGGCTGCAGATATTAATGTTCCCATCCTCTAGCTTAGCATATCTGCTCAGGTGGTTTCAAGACCACAGCTCTAATAACTGCTGTGGTTTCCTGTGAATTGTTTTTTTAAGTGTGAGTTCTGGAATGCCCTCACCATAGGCGCACAGAAAGGGGTGGGGGGAGGGAGGTCAGCATTTGAGAACTACCTTACTGGAAACTCATTTGCTTTGATATCTAGATTGTCTTTCCTCTAAAATTTTTAATATTCACTATTAGTTTTTAATAATGATGACTTTGTTTAGCTTGTAACATACCTTCTTATGAACTGGGCTCATCCACTCTGCTCCATGCAGACAAGCGGATGCACCTCTCTGGGACAGCATTTAAATAGCAGAATCCAGGCAGCTTAACAGATATCTTCTTGGCCAAGTTTTCCTTCTTCCCCTTTTCCTTAGATATACTCTGAAGCTCATTTTAAGTTTTTCTTCATTAGTCAAGAACTTTAAATTTGCTTTGCATTTCTGAAAATTTTCATAAAAGGAATTTCACTGATTAGCATTGAGACTTTGATCCTTGTGAGTTTTGTTTTTGGAACTATATCTACATGTATCTTTCATATATTAAAATCAAGATTCTTCATTTAATTAAAAATTAAAAAATTTTTCAATTATAGTTGACATTTAATATTAGTTTCAGGTGTTAGACATTTTATAACTTATAAAGTAACCCCCCTGATAAGTCTAGGACCCGCCTGGCACTATACATAGTTATTACAATGTTAGTGAATATATTCCCTGAGCTGTACTTTTCACCCCCACGACTATTTTGTAATTGCCAATTTGTGCTTCTTAAGGGATTCTTCATTTTCTTAAGGTTGGGTTGCTTTCTTAGAATGTTAATTTCAGAATGCTAGAATATATATCCCCAGAAATCTTAATTTCTTTTTTGAAGAACAGAAACCTATAGTAACTTTAAATCAAATTAAGTAATTGGCTTGTCTTGCTTTTAATGTTTAAAAATCTTTTGACAAATATGCTATTTTCTTTAGATCCATTGGCTCCTCCTTTGTTGGATTTTATAGTTATGACACACACTCATATAGTGACTAAAACTAGTTCTCATTGCCAAGAAAATGGCCTCAGTGGGAGAGCCACCAGCACCCCTTCACACAGATATCAAAGGTGGTCCTTTCCTTTGCAGCTCTAACCACTTTGCTGTGCCGTTTGTCACATGTTGTTTTCATTAATTTGGCAAGCATTTATCAGAGGAAAGCTATCCCAGGTGTTGGCTCTGAACTTGGCTCTGGGAAGACAAAAATGAATAAGACACAGTCCTTCTACAATCAGACTCCTGGGGATTACACTGTCTGGACTGGTGGGGGCCAGTCCAAATGCAGCATGGTGAGAGAGGATATGAGAGCAAGGGAAAGATGTACTCTACTGAGTGGACATGGGAAGAGACAGGGAGTGATTTTTAGAGGGTCATTCTAGTTCGATGTTAAAGGGTTTGCCCCACAGATGAGCATGTTGCAGATTGAGAATGTATCCATAGGGATGTGACCATGTGAGGTTTGAGATTGGCAGGTAGTTCATTTTGGCAGGTATTTATGTAACTACTTGAGTCAACTGATTATGGTGGGCTGAGCGAATATGGATGTTAAGTCAGCTCACCAGGATTTGTTGTTGGGTGTGTCAGGAGTCACATTCTGATAGTGTGTTTGGTTACCGACAAGAAGGCAGCAGCATGCCATGTGCTATTGGGGAGGTGAGGGTACTAGGACATGGCTGAAGCTGCTGTGGGAACAGCTGACCAGCAGTTCCCTTAGCCCAGAGGATGGGTCGTGCCTGCGCAGTGTTTTCACTTGAAGCAAAGGTGACTGTCTCAGTCTGTTATGCTTCCCAGACCCCTTGTTTTGAAGGTCGTGTTATCAGTGGGTTCATCTTACCTCACAGAGCTTTTGGCTCTGGTATTAACCAAACAAAGTTTCTGGATAGCCCACAAATTTTGAGACCTAATGTAGTAATGGTCAAAGAGTCTTGGCCCTTAATCTCATTTTTTTCCTCTTTAAAGCAGCAAGTGGGAGAGGCGGTAGTAGAGGCAAAACTGACAGCTGATGTTTTTAAGTGAACCAGAATCCATTCTGAAGCCCTGGGTTGTTCAGAAATCTCATTCATCCCTGAACCCTAGTGCTTTGCTTTGAGAAAGGACAGAGTTGGAGGCGGTGATTAGAACTCATGGCTAAGGCTGGAAGTGGTCAGCAGACAAGATAGCCAGGCTGAGTCCCAGCATCTGTTCCAGAAGGTGGGATGGTATTTGGAACAAAGCTCCACTTCTGTCAACAAATAGTTTAAAAGGTGGCATTGTTTGTATCAAGGGGAAAGATGGTTTTTAAAATAAAAAATGTTTAGGTCTTAGAAAGCTGTTTGTTCAGAAGTAATTCATTTTCTGATGTTAAATGAAGACATCAATATACTTTTTGTTCTGGGTATAAAAGTAAACATTTTGTATGATTTATGAGCAAAAGATGATAGACAAGCTTTAATTGTATTACTTAGACAGTTTCTTTTGTTCTAACTCAAGGGAGAGCTTGAGGATATGCAGGAGATGCCTGCTCCAGAATTGGCCCCTGGGAGTGTTGTGGCTGCAGATTTGAGTATTACTGTCCAAGAAGATGACAGAAGTGACAGGAGTAACTCACCATTGTCTTCCACTAATGAACCCGTGGCACAGTGCGATACCAGTTTTAAGGAAGATTCAGGTGAAAACACAGCCTTACTAGGTAAGTAGCCTGCAGATTATAAAACAAACTCATGTTATTAGTTGTTGAAAGAAAATAAACACATAACATGCAGAAAAAAAAAAATGATAACCATAATCTTACACCTGGGAATACCATTTTAACATTTCAATTAATATCTTTTCAGCTTTTTCTGTGTTTAAGGATGGAGAGAATTTCATTTTATGTGCTATTAGGTCACCTATTTCCAGTGTATGAAGTTCTTCCTGTATCAATATATATATGTGATTTTGTAAAGCTACATAGTATTACATTTTGGATTTACTGTGGTTATTTCTTTAAACTAAACCCTGTTGATGGACTTTTATTATTAGTGACACTTCTAAATCATGCATATATGTTTACCACTTGTCTAATTGTTTTCTATCATTCTATCACAAGCCTTCCCGACCTGAATTATAGTTTACAGAATACGCATAAAGAGCAAAGCAATGATCCCTTTGGGAGGTTTTTTGAAGAACCTGGGATAATTTTTTTTTTCTTATTAATATTTGCTTTAAATTTTTTAAGCCCATTTTTTAAAACAAGTATCTAGTTCAATGTGGGCAGTTCAGAGTTTGGAGAATCCCAGGATGCTTGGTGAATTGCATTTTTTTTCATTACTGATGAGATTACCTTTTTTCATATTTGTTTGGTCGTTTGTTCTTTTTGAGTTGCCCATTTCATCCTTTTTTCGTACTGATTCTGAGAGCACTTTGGTCTTTATATTTGTATAATACATACACACCCCATCCTGATTTCTGTATCTTTGACTTGCTGATGTATTTTGCTAAGTTTTTATTTAGTTCAACTTCTCATTCTTCCATTATTTTGCCTTTGACAGCATGCTAACTTAGGAAAGCCTTTCTCATTTCAGGATTATAAAAATATTAACCTGTTTTGCTAATATTTATGGTTTTGTATTTTACACTTAAATCTTTAATCCACATAATTCAAGAGATTTAACTAACCAGTTTTTCCCCAAATGTTTAACCAGTTGTCCCAGTATTGTTTAGCAGATAACAATATGTTTTGATATTTGTAAGACAATACAAATTCCTTCATCTTTATTATTCTTTTAAAATAATTTCTAGATTTTTCCACATTTTCAAGATTAATCTTAAAATCATGTTTTAAGTAAAAGAAAGTCCTATCAGAATTTTTGTTATAATCGAATTCATGTACAGATTATTTTGCAGATTATTGATTCTTCTGATTTGTAAATTAGCCATCCTGGAACAGGAAGCATATTTTTCCAAATCTGTAATTTTCAAACTGAATCTGTTTCTCATTTTTTACGTGTTTAGGATCTGTGAGGCAAAGATAGAAATATTAGAGTTTAAGTTTTAAGTGGGTACCAAAGGAGGAAAGACAGCATTGTGAAAGAAAGGGAGATTGGACTCAGAATTAGAAAACTGGGAGGTTGTTTTATTGCAGGCATTGTCCTAACCAGGGCTCTGGCCTCCTGCTGGGACTGTGTGTGGGGGAGGGGGAGTCTCCCTGCCCCCATACGCCCTCCCTTACATAGCATCGTCTTCCTTTGGAACACATCTCTTATTTTTAGGATTTCAATTGTAATCATTCAGCTTACCGATCTAATTTTTGCTTTTGCCTTCAGTCTCCAGAAAAAAAAGAAATTGAAATTTGTATTCTCTAGTACTTGACCATCCTTGAGATACTTAAAAGACAAATGAAACTCTCATCCTGATGAAACATCCTTCAAAAGCAGCCTCTAGATTTTCCTGCATTCTTGTTACCTGTAGTGCATTAGTTTGTCATTTGATCAGTGTTTTCCCTCAAATGCCCTCTTAGAACTAAGACAATAAATTTCAAATAGGGGGTAGAAATAAAGGTGTGGAAAAAGAAGCCAGGTTACAAAGTCACTGGAGAATGTGTTCTCTGGTCAGTGTCCCTTCCATTGAAAAGTTAGTTGGCCTTGTACTGAGCTCTAATGTATGTGTGTTCAAAGAATTTTGTTCTCCTGTATTCAAAGACGTATCCTATTACTATAAGAAACTTTTTGTGCTGAAATTATTTTGTACTCTTCTTCCTTAGTAAAATCAAGACTGTCTGGATTAGAATATCAGTTCCTTTCCAAGATACTTTAACCTTTCTATGCCTCATTTGTCGAATGGGGATAACATATAGTCTTTACTTCATTGGGTCGATTTGTATTGCCCAGTAAACGGTTGCTCTTGTATTCATGGGTGGTGACACCATCATCATCACCACAGCTACTAGTCTTACTTTTGAAAATATAGTCTAACATTACCAATGCAGACTGCATCTTTTTTTATAGCACCATGCTGATCAGATTAATGTTGATTAGGCTAATACTGGAAAACATAGTGTATGTGAGAAGGATGTTTATGTATGTCTTGACTATATACAATGTGTTGTCATTTTTACTCGTACGTTATACTTAAAATTTTCTGTAATTTCTTGAAATACAGTCTCGAAATGAGCAATGATATTTAATTGAAGTGCAGAATATGCCAATTGGCTAATGCTGGCTTTTGTTGCTTTGTTGTAGAAACGGGCAGCGACCTTCAGCATGGGGGACCAGTCTCCTAGCGCACTTCCCACTGACTCGGCATGGACAGAGCTTTGAATTAAAGGACATTCTATTTTTTTTTACTTCAGCATATAGTTTGTATATTTGAAAATAATGTACATTCTTTTACCTTTCAGGTTTCGATTTGATAAAAAAAAAAGGCTAAGATACTTTATTATTAAAGAGACTTTTTGATTAGTCTTTATATATTTATCTACTAAAATATGTTTACGATAAACAATACGTTATTTCAGACCCTTACGGAGTTGACAACTGGGGAAGGCATGCCTAAGACATGCCTTCTAAATACTAGACTAGCTACTATGGTACTGTATAAATGAGATTCTGTCTCTCAAGAATGGTTTTAGACTAAAGCACACAGAATTTAGGCTGGTTGAAGTAAAATTGTGTAAATTAAGTTTTCCCTGGAGGAAAGACTTTTCTTGTAAATGAGATGAGAGAAACCTACAGCTTTCTTGCACCTTGGTATTATATATAGAGATTTCGAAACCTGAGAGAACACGTCTTCATTGTTGTTTTCTCTTTGGAATTAGCAGAGCATTAGATAACTTTAGGATTTACATTTTCCCCTTTCATTAATTTCTATGACACATCAATGAGGACGGAAATTTGTTCATTTTTTTCTACAAATGAAAATGTGAAGATTCTGTATTTTACTTGAGCATTAAGTTCTTCGTTGCTTTGTTAAGGAAATTGAGTAGGCAGGCTTTTTTTGGGGTAAATGATGAAAATATGGTTCCAATTGCAATTTAATGTTTATAATTTTAATTGTTGTAATAAATAAGTAAACAGTGTTCTGGATTAATTTTAAAGCAAACTTAATGACCCTGAGCTTGTTTAATCACCTGTCCTTCCTATTTGTTTGCTGTTCTTGTAGGAGAAAGAACCTGGCTAATTAATGTAAAGCTTTCTGGAGACCACTAAGTTTATAAAGTGATTAAATAATCACCCCCCACCCTCCCTTTTTCTGTTGAGAGTTAACTTTTTTAGAACTTGAAATTGTAGTCCTTTGTTGATTTTAAACTAGTTACTGTATATTTTTATTTTGTTGGTAAAAATAAATGTTTATTGAGAAAAAAATTTTAAAGAATTTATTCTTACAGCTGTATCTAGGATACAAAGTTTTTAGAACTTATTTTTTTCATACTATTTACCATACTTTAATTGTAGCCACTCATGGTGAAATACTTGGTAAGTAAACAGTTTTACTAAAGTAATAAACTCTGTGGACAGATTCAGTTTGTGGAGTTATTAGGAGAGAAAATTTGTCTTTGAGCTCTCATTTAAACACACAGCCTCAAAGTA
This sequence comes from Eonycteris spelaea, assembly GCA_003508835.1. Taxonomy (NCBI): domain Eukaryota; kingdom Metazoa; phylum Chordata; class Mammalia; order Chiroptera; family Pteropodidae; genus Eonycteris; species Eonycteris spelaea. The sequence continues at coordinate 5,004,613 of PUFA01000137.1, forward strand.
GGTTTCTGTAATAGCCATTATCTTTTAATTTACCCTTCTGTGGTTCATTGTGAATAGGAACACATGTCCCTGATTTTATACCAAGTAGGTTGTTGGCTTTTTTGTATTTTAAGAACATCCTTGGGAGATATGCTTTAATTAACAGTTCTTCCCAGCAGCCAATGAAACTGACTTTTAAATATTATGACAGATCAAGGTCAGTTGTTTTTAATAATTATATAACTGATTTCTTAATCAGGGGCTGTCAAATATAGCTTTCCTTAATTCAAAAGTTTGGACACTAAATTATAAGTAGAAGAGATTGGAAGAATTGTAGTTTAATTTCTAGAAACAAGTCTTTAATAGCAGAAAAAGAAATTAGCAGGAGATAGAAAACTCTTCAGTCCTTTAAAAGGAAAAGTTTTCCATTGATAGGTTTAAGATGGAAATATTATAAAGAATCAAATATTACCAGAATTTTAGCTAAAAAAAGTCAACATGCTGGGAACAGAGAATATAAATGAAGAATGTGTATACTAAATTAGATTTACTTAAGATTATTTATGGCAGCAATCATATTTGTTTTAACAATGGTCATGTCATAAAAGCTATTTGTTCACAGATAATGTAGAAACACTTATTTTGGTTTTTGTTTTTTAAACTATGAAAGTTTGCAAACAACGTGTGAAAGAGGCAGCATATGTTGAACATGAAGCACTCGGTATGTAGTCTGCTGCTTCTGGGTCTTCTGCCAGAAAACCAGGAAGGATCCGAAGGAGAGGTGGAAACGGCAAGTTGTGCCAGGTAAGATTCCTTGAATGCAGTCTTTAGGGATCTTGACTCTAGAGCCTTTCCGGAAAGCTGGCCCCCTACGGTTACTGAGGAATGATGACAATAAAAGGCCGAATTGCAGTGCACCCACCCGCAGTTTGCTCTTTCTCTGGGTGCACGATGACAAAAGCTCCTGAAGCGAACTGTTGGTCTGACCTCAGTAACACGGGGATTGAAGCTTTGTACCTTGGGAAACTTTCCAAGAAAGGCATCCCCAAAGAGTGCTTAGATATTTTTAAGAAAAAAGTCTGACCCTTGGATACCACTGGGCCATAAACAAGTAGTAAATGCCTCTGTGCTGTACTTGCTGCATCGAGGACTGAGAGGGTCATAAAGACAATAAATAGACCTTCAAGAACAGGTGTGTTCCCATTGGGATGGAATTCCCAGTGTAACCTAATTTCCCAGGTAAGATAGCTGAGTTCATTAAGTTTCTTATTTTGAGCACATTTAAAGCTTACTTGCTCAGTGAAGGTTGAGATTAAATCAGTGCATATCTGTTACTAACTAGAACTTGAGGTAAGTACACATGTTGGTTAAAAGCCATTTCTTTGCACGCAGTGTAATCCCTTTGTGATTTATGAAGCACAAGATGTCCTAAAACCAGAGCTAGTATTGTGGTACAACATATGTTGTGCTTCTGTGATGCAGCAGTCAATTAGAAAAGCCAGCTAGCTATACCTTTCCCAGTTAATTTAGTTCTTAAAAGTTTTAAAAAACGTTTTTCAAAAATATTAATACATGTATTACTAGTTATAAAAGTGCAATTTATACATTGTAATGCAGCATTAGAAATTTACCCTTATTCCAACAGCAAAGTATAATATGAGTTGAAAAAAGTACTTGCATTTATGTAAAAATATAATTAAGTCAATCCATTCTTTTGAGTTGTAGGTTACATATTATGGGCTAATGAGAAACTTGGGAGCAGCATTGCTGCCTTGAGCTGTTTGCAGTTACTGAATTCCAAGATTATTTAAGTGCTTTTTGAAGCATCTTAGGGATCTTCCTGAGAATAGTGACTGCATAAAAAGCAGACAGACCAGATAGAAAATGAAATCAGCAAAATGTCTTAGGTAGAAGGTGCAAGAATTTAACAAGCATGAAAAGTTCCTTCCATGCATGTTATAGATATCCTTAATATGTTATCTTAAAGGGATAGCACTCAAAATATCATTTAAAATAGGAATGTGATCCATCATTCTCCATGGGAAAGTAATAATAGAATGAAAAAATGGTGCCTGCTGCTTAAAATTTTGTAAAAATGTTTATGTATGCTAAGAATAAAGTGATATCATTTCTTTAAAATTGTCTAACCACAAAGGGATTTGAAATAGGTATATTTTAGGATTCCAGATATTCTTTTTGAAGTAGCTTCTCATTTCTACCTTATTACTTAGTACTTTCTCCTTTTTAACAGGTGATTTACAGATATTAAAGCTAGAAACTGAAATAGAAAATCCAGAGAATTCAAGATGCATTTTAACATGACAATCAAGTTGAAGTCATCTGAGTGCACTATAAAGTTGATCGCAGTAACCGAATTCCAGGATCATAGTTTCTTGTACTTCAGGTAAGCTTTCTTCCACTTTTAAACACGTTTAATGAAAACTCTTTCTCTGGTGTTCTAAATGTAAATCATGACTCAGGTTTTTTCATATATATGTATATGTAATGTTTTCTAAATTTTACTATTCTTTATTTAAAATAAATTTGAACCTTCAGGTAAACACCAATACTGTGATCGTGACATAAGCAGCGCTCTATTTGCAGTCTGTTTTTGCAAATTTGCCCACTAAAGTTGGCTTGTAACATTGAGATCAGTGCTTGCACGTCTGTTATAGACATGTAGAGCAGCAATGATTCTGAGTGGCCTGACGTGTGTCCCACTTGAGGCTGCACAACAGTCTTGTTTCAGCTCTCAAACTGTCAGCACATGTCCTTTTCATGGTCTGTTTAGTGCCATATTTTCTGAAAATTTGTACTTTCTGTTGGTGATTTCCATTTAAAATGGTCCCCAAGTATAGTTAAGTGCTGTCTACTATTTTAAGTGCACACCTTCCAAAGGAAATAGGTGTTGGTTGCGTATCCTTCAGGCAGGAGTTTCAGGCTATCAGAGTTGTGGGTCCTAGGGCCTGAGGCTGGGTTACTTCCAGCAGTGGCATGGTTGAAACTACCATCCCAGAAAGTATTTGAATAGTGAACTTTCCCCGCCAATGCTAATATGCAGAACAGCAATCCCCATGTTAGGTACTGAAAGAAATCAAACTTGTCACCTTAGATGGGTGAAGGCACTCCTGTTACACCAGTTTGGGTCCTGATTTCCTTTAATCAGATAGATCCCTTACTTTTCATAAGGATACATAAGATAAAATTTATTATAAATCTAAGAGTACTGCTTTTCACGAGCTTGAAAGTTGTATGCAAACCTATGAGGCTTAGTTTTCTTGAATTTTTGCTGAGAATTGGATGGTAATTCCTGTTGAACAGATTATTTCCCTATAAAGTACATGCTTTGAAAATACCTTAGTAAATGAGGCATTTTTCATTTCTTCAAGAAAAAAATACCATCAGAAAATAGTTTATAAAAACTTTAATATAAGGCACTATTGTCCAAAGCTAAATGAGGGCTAATGGCCCACATGAAGCTCTCTTGCTCTCCTACTCAAAAGCTCATCTGCCCCACAGGCAGAAGGGCACACATCCCATTCTGCAAGCAACTTTACATGACTGTTCCTCAGTGATAACATTACTTCCCAAAGCAGTGACTGATACTATAACAAATGTTACAGCCTCAAAAAGGGTTTCTAAGAGTTCTCATGTTTATCGAAGGCCCAAGAAAGGCATTCTATTGTCTATTAGGTGTCCCTATGACAAGAAAATATAAGGTTACAGGGATGTCTGTCCTTTGGTTCAAACTCTGCTTAATGATTAGTTAAGAGCTATGTGCATAAATGGGTTCAAGGGCTGAAATTTCAGTTTGCCACTTGATGATTCAAAACACTCAACTGATTTCACCTCAAGGGCAGTATAGCAAATTCTCAATATCTTCATTTACTCTAATGAAACACATTTAACATTGGAACCTTAGCAAAACTGGATTCTTATCAGATTCAAATAGAAACAGGCACCTTGCTCTTTAGTGAGAAAGACTTTTCTCATCTACTTTTATGCCTTTTTTTTTGATAACCATTTTGCCTATGGATAGTCATCAGTGAGACACCTAAAAGACAATTTTTCCAAGTTCTTACTAAAAATTTTTCTAAAGGAAAAAGTCATTCAGGAAAAGCAAAACTTTGCTTTAGGTAGCTAGCTAGTGTTGTTTATATCACGACACCAAGCAGTCCACTTTGGTTTTTAAAGTTTTCAAAATTAAATGAATGGGTGGTTCCGATGAGATGAGGTATTATTTCGACATTTTGGTCTCAGAAGGTGGTTCCCCAGTATCCAGTGTCTTCAACAACCGGAAGAGGCCAGCAGCTTCTCGTATCCTACTGAACTCGATACAGAAGGCCTGTACTTCTATAAACAAGTCCTGCACATTAATAATCTTGTTACGGATCAAGGATTGAAGAAAGACACACACGAGACGTACCAAACGATTCTGAAAAAGAAGAAAACTTAGTGTGCCCATTTTCATGACAGGTATTTATAAAATTTACAAAAATTTCTAACTTACCTGCATGTATTTATCCTTAATTTGTTCACAAGTAGAGATGCAATTTGATATATAAAGGTGAATAAATTCAGGAGGTAGATCAACAGCTGTAGTTAGCCTGTTTCATAAAGTTAGAAAGTTAGGGCTAATTACTTAGTTTTAAATACTCATTATGCAAATAAACCTAAGAGATACACACCCATTGGTTAATGACACTTCTATTTTTTAAGTCTATACTTAACATTAGGCAGTATTTTTTGAGCGCCAAGTCCCTGTGTGTTCTTGACTGAATCATAATTTAGTTATTATCTTCCAAGCTCTGATAACCTTGGCAATGATTCTGTTCACTCCCAATTACATGTAAGTGCTAATGGAAGGTGGAGTGTCTGAAGGAGGTGTAAGTAAACAGTAAAACATATAACTAAATGGTGAAATGGGGTATTTGCTATAAGAATAATGTAGTAGTGAAAAGACTTGGGGAAAGCTTTAAAAGGGCAAATGACTTAAACTGGCACCCACAGAGAGAGAAGTAAACGATCTGAGTAAAGCTTGGAATTGCTGATAGCATGGTATATGTGGTGGGAAAGACCTGGCTGGCACATAACAAAAGGCATGGTATGGTGGCCGATTAATTTAGAGTCTCAGAGGGAGGGGGAAGCTGTATTTTTCAAAGGCTTCTATAGAATATTTTAAGGTGGGGGGGAGATGGAGTGAGAATTCCATGCTCAAGATATGCTAACTATACCATATGAATTTTCCAGAATTCTAAGCTTACTTGACTATAACTTTTTCCTCTAAGGCACTGTAGAACTAGTGGAATAGTGCTCCAGGAACACTGCCATACAATAGGCTGCTGGGGTCACACCATACATTTCACACTTGAGGGTGTTACACTATGATGGGGGTTACACAGAGAGTAGACCTTGTCCTTGAAATTACTGAAAAAAGATGCAGCAATTAAAGGCAAACTGGTACAAGAATGTAGCAAAGGGGAAGAAGTGAGCTCTGAGAACTCCTCGGCCAACCAGGACAGGAACAGAACACCCAGTTTTGCCAGTGACTGAACATAAAGTTGAAAGCCTCACACTTCCTCCCTCTCCTACCTCAAAAAGAAAACATATACTTGGATCATTGGCTTCCATCCAGACTTTTTTTCACCAGCTGACTAACTTAAAAGGATGTGTTCTTTAGTACAACTTCAAGTAGGATAAGAAGAATGATCCCCAATTTTATAAACTAGAGTTCAAAAAATGCGCTTTCATTGAAGTTCAGCTACCTGCCCGTCAGAATGGGCTTCCCCACATAGGACTGTAAACAATAAAATACAGGATCACATGGAAGGAAAGCCAAGATGAGTCTACCTGGGACTGACTACCTCAGGCGAACCTAGGCATACAGCCACACATACACACACATGTAGTATGTATGTGTATGTATATATGTGTATATGTATATAAACAGCTTAATAAATCCCCCAAGTCTATCAGATTCATAATTTACCTAAAACGTATTTGTAAAGAAAATATGAAATATTCCCATCACAAAGAGAATGCACTGTTCTCCTGACAGTTGATGGCAACAGAGTCGGGAGACTGAGTCTGAGGTGGGGGAGAGTGCAGGGACACCTGCATGACACTCCCAGAATTCTCTCAGTTCGGAAAACCCATACTTTCCCATGATAAGCTGTTAGTCACTAACAAAAACAAAGTAGCATCTATATTTGCGTACAGGTAAAGAATATACAACCATACAGAAATTTTGGCAATTAAGTTTCAATTAAGTCAGCATTTTTAATGCTAAATATTTGAGATCCTGCCCTCTGTTCTTAATAGTGGATGCTAAATTCACATGCAGTGAACACTAAGGCTCTGATTAATGGGTTTTATCAGGCTAACAATATCAGAAAAAAAAAAACAAACTATTGCTAGTTTTACTCCCACATCTGATCAAGTACAAAAACTTACCGATTTACAACTTCCATCGAATGTAAAGACATGTCCATGTTGACTAGGACCGAAAAGTACTCGGTGATCTGGCTCGACTGCATTAACTTCAGCAACATTTCTATGGCGACCAAGGGGTTGTTTTCCACTAGGTCAGGAAGTTTGGCTGGAGTGAGGCCAATATGATAAACAAGTTTGGGGTCTTTTTCCAACTCACCAAGGAGCTAAATATGTAATCAAATTTTTTAAAAAAGAAAGAGGTTCTTGAGTTAAATTAGACATCTCTTTCCTACATACAAAAATATGTATTTTATACATAAAGCTACAAAACTGTCTGCATTGAACCAACTTCATAAATTTCCTTAAAACTCATGATCATTAATGACTTGTCATTTTCCACTTTGAATTGTAAAGATATTAGAATATCAACACTTTCAGGGCAATTTATAAATATGCCAGTGATTCCTTCTGGGGTTAAACCAGACTCAGTATTATCTGGTCGGACAGAATATTGTCTGGATTGTAACATCATCATCAAACCTTGGCAGGTTTCTTTTTCTGTCATGTTATATAACGATAAACAGTCTTAATAACCAGCTAGTTCTCCCAAGGAGCACAGACCATGAGAACTGAGGAATTCCCCAGAACATCCGGAAACAAGAGCCCCCCCACCCAGCCCAGGTGGGGAAGAGGGAGATCTGGCCCCGCAACTCATCAGTTTGTACTACTTTCTGGTTTAGGTCACAGTCTCACTTTGTAATTCAAATAGTGTCCTCAAAAACAAAATTTTTCTGCCAAAATAGTACTTTTCCTTTAAAATTTTCTGTTCTTTTCTCTATCACAGTGAACTGTTTCAGGATGGTCTAATAAACAAAGTGAACTACGAACATAGCTATTTGACTTTGAAAATATTTTTTGGTGGTAAAGTGGATTTGGAGCTGTCCCCATCTCCTGACAAGTTCTAATGTGAAATTATGCAAACTGAATTAATATGACTCACCCACGGGGGTCCTCAGCAGTCTTCCAGTTGGGCAGCAGGGGCTATTTTGACTCAAATCTAGCATTAACCAGCTGTGTGATGGGGGCTCCTTTACCTTACCTGTGCCTTTTTCTTCATCAAATGTTAAACCTGCTTACCCTCCTCAGGAGAGTTACTATCCAGCTTAAGTGAAGTGTCCAGCTGGTAACATAGGGGTGGATTACCAAAAAAAAGTGAGACCCATCCTGCCTTGTCTCTCTGAGTCTAGCTCATCTCAAACTGAGCATGAGTATGTTTCAGTCATCAGATACTTCATCCCAGCTGAGTGAGAGGGACAGAACAGAGCTCCAGAGACACTATATCCAAAAAACATACTGCTGCTGGCTCATGGTAACAGTATCATTTAAGTGGTCGTTCATCACATGAAAAAAATAAAAACCATGCATTAAAGAAAAGGTTTGTAATACATACCTGTGTTTGTTGAGGAGAAGATAAGGGGCTTTTGAAGGCTTTGGCCATTATTCGCTTGATCTCTACACCCGTGCTGTTCTTAACACACATTGATTTGTCCCACTGAATTGAATGGTCCGGCTCTGTTGGATTTAGCCATGCTAACTCATCCTCACAGATGTGGAGTGGAGGTGGGGGACGAATAAACTCTGGCCGAAAGTGGCCTATAAATGAAAGTAGTAATATTGGCTTCTGTCAGGAAGCTAACACCTGTGTACACTGTACCATTTCATACTTGATGAAGTACACAAATACCCTTTCAATAAGGATAATATAAAAAGCTCAGACTTCAAAACCAGAAGCAGAAATGATACAGAATTTTATTCAGAATACAGAGAAGAAAATGAAACACTAACAAAATGCCAAAATGCCAGATGATGAATCTATGTGTTTTTGAGGAAAGCATTACTATGAAATGCCAATGTTTAATTCAAGCAGCATCACCTCCCAATAGCAGGAAACAACCTGCTGTGTTGGTAAGTTTATGGGAAAAATGAGATACTATTGATCTCACTCATCCTATTCTTAGTTGCCACTATTGTATTCAGGTACCACTATGATCTGTATTTGTTCTATCTTTGTATCTTAAAACTGTGGAGTGATGGGGGGAAAACAACATGGGTAACTTCTGACATTCTTGATGAAAATGGAGACTTTCATAAATCTGTGAATTCCCAAATGCCATATTCATTTTCATAAAACAGTAAAAGTACACAGGAAAATGAAGGGATTCAACACCTCAACTATTCCATACTACAAGACAGTTATAAACGCACCAAAATAAATGCTGCTGGGACTTCTAAACAAATTTCACACCTTGCTTTCTTTGGTTTCCACATAGGGCCTAAAATGGCTCATTCCTATCATGGACCCTAGCTCCTGCCAAATCTGAAATTATACTCGTTTATTGAAAAGATCTTGTTTCTGGCTAAGAATCAACAGTGTGTCTTAAACTACACTATCTCTTCATTTACATCACCAGAAACTACATCTGATTCTCTTTCAGATCATTTACAAAAATCTTTAACACTTCATAAGCACTTACGTGTTAAGATAAAGTTCCCATGAGGTAGGGACGCCTGGTGTTTAGACTCAGTACCTAATTGATTTGCTTTTCATGTACCTTTCTGTGGGCCCACGCAAGTCAAAGCTGTGCCAGGTATTAAATAAAAGCTAGTACGTACCATGGATCTTCGGGCACACCTGTGACCAGCTGAAACTTCAAATATAAAAACAATTATTTATGCCAAAGATCTACTGTAAATGGCATAAGAAGTCAGTGTGAGTTTTAAAGTTATGATGACACTATAATCAGAACATGTTCTTATCCTTAAGCAGGAAGTATGGCTTAATCATGAAAACCACAGAAGCTTATGAAACCAAAAGTTGTGGCTATATTACTTAAAGTTCAATAGGTGTTTTGTTTGAATTAAAGTAAATTAAGAGCTATAAGGAGTAAAGTTACAATGGAGGAGGTGATGATAGTGGTATGTAATGAGCTATAAAAAGTTATTTCCATAAAATCAGAATTTATATCTTCAGATATGCTGATAATAGATATGTAATAAAAACTTGGTAATTTTATTAAATAACTATTATAGACACTGTACTAGAAGTTTCTCATTAAATTCTAGTTTAAGCAACAATGAAAATAACAGAAACCAAGAAGTCTCAAGATGCCGATAAAACCAATAGTAAGTACAAAATCATATATACCTACTTTCAATCGGTGGCTTTGGTCCACTGACTAAAGCTTCCGTGATCTGGGAGGCAACTGAGCTGTCAAATCCAGAATTAGAAGAATCTGGGTCTGGGTCGCTGAGAATACTAGGGAAGCTAGCCTTACTTTGGGTTGGCAATTCAGACTGGCGTTCTGAAAGTTAAAACAGATTTGAAAATTGAGGACACAAGGACAGTGTAAAGAACCTACTAACAGGAAAGCTATTTGCAGCAAATAAGCAAAGGGCCAGATTCAAGATATGTATATTTTTAAAACTCCTACAAGTCAATTTTTAAAAATAGGAAAAAAATGGGCTAGACATTTTATTTAGAAAGAAGCTTGAATGGCCAATAAACATCTGAAAAACTATTAAAATCCATTAGGAACCAGGAAAAAGTCAGTTAAAACAAGATACTACTACACACTCACCAGACTGGCTAACATCAAATGCAAAGGAGGCTGTCGGGTAACAAAAGTGCTGATGAGAATGAAAAATGGCACAGCAACTTGGAAATAATTTGCCTTACCTAGTAAAGTTTTACATGTGCTATCTTTCCACCTAGAAGGAACACTTTTACATATACACCAGAAGAATATACAAGATTGTTCATAGCAATGTTATGCCCATCAACAGAAGGGATAAAGAGTTATCCAACTGTGGAAATATACATACAGACGACTCAATAGCAAAACAAACAATTTAAAAGTGTGGAAGATCCGAATAGACATTTCCGAAGCAGACAGACAGATGGCCAACAGGTACCTGAAAGAGTGCGCAAAATCACCATCACGGAAATGTGAATCAGAACCACAATGAGATACCACTTCGCCTGTCAGAATGGCTATTATCAAAAAGACAAATGATGAAGGTGTAAGGACATAAAGGAAAGGAACCCTAGTGTACTGTTGACAGGAATGAAAATAATGAGGCACTATGGAAAACAGTATGGAGTTTCTTCAAAAAATTAAAAATGGAACTACCTATAATCCAGCAATCCAAAGAAAATGAAATACTAATTCCAAAACACCTGCACTCCCATGGAACAAGTTTCTATCAATGAATGGATAAAGAAAATATGGAGTATATACATAACATACACACATACCACACACACACACACATTGATACAGACAACACAACCACACTTTTGGTTTATGGATCTCACTGTAAGATCAGAATTTCAGGCCTCTGCAGAGATGATCTGTATACTAGCTCCAGAGAAGATATAAATATTTTTCTAGCACTTGTGAAATGAATGGAGTGGGACATCTTCAATATGGGTAAGGGACAGCAGGCAGCAAGTTTAACCATTATGCCAAGCTTCTCAATCCTAACTAGTTATATATTCCTTTCTGAGCTTGATATACCTTAAAACTTTCTCACAGGCTGACTCAAGTCATAAGTTGAAAGGTCAGGTTTGATTCTCACTTTAGGAAAATACAAAGCTAAACCCTTAGAATACACACTGCTTCTGAAGGTAAGGTGACTGAAACTGCCTATCACTTCTGTACCCAGTTTTCATACTTTGCTTCAGGAAATAATGTACCTGTAATCTTAAACGTCTTAAAAAGATTTCTCTTGGTTTCGAAAAATAACCATTGTTATATTAATGCCCAATAGTTAAAAAGTGAGTTTCAAAATGCTCCAAGGAAAAAGTAGTTCATTAAAAGATGTCACCTTATATAAACAGCTAAATGTTACAGGTACATTAAGTCTAAAGATAGGGCACTGTCAAAATTAATACTGCAGTTCATTTAATCACGAGGTCAAGGGTTCATAAATGGCTATATAATAGAATTTCCCTAATGAACCATCCTCAAGTAATAAGATCAAACATCTGTTATCTTTGCTTGAAAGCAAAAGCCCCCTACTTTCTATCATGACACGCTCCTCCTGCAAGAGCATCCTTCTGCTTATATGTGTAACAGAGAAGGTGCCAAGACAGTCTTGAAACAGAAGAATCAAGTGAAGGCCTCACACTTCCTGATTGCGAAACTTAACTATAAACCTACTATCTTCAAAAGTGTGGTACCAGAATATAGACAGACATATAAACCATGATTTGGAACATAGACAACAGATATAAACCCTCCCATATACAGTCAAATGATTTTCAACAAGGGTGCCATAGAACATTGTTTTGGCTATTCAGAGTCCCTTGGGATTCCATAAGAATTTTATGATGGGATTTTCTATTTCTGTAAAGCACACTGTTGAGATTTTGATAAGAATTGCACTGAATCTGTGATCTCACTTTGAGTAAAACTGACATGAGGAAAATTTTATTTTTTAAACAGACTAAATCCTTCTAAAAAATTCTTAAATTGGAAAAGCATTCCATTCAAGTGAAAACTAAAAATGGATTTATATGCCATATTAGCAAGGATCCAGTACTAAAGTTACGTTTTTCATGGAAGGTACTAACCTTTTTGCAGGTACCAAGACCATCATTTTAAGTGGAGTACCTCAAGAAAAAAGGCCTACAGCTATCACACAAGAATGCCCAAACTACCAATTCTTCCTTACCAGCCAAGGCCAGCTGAAGCCCGCTAATGTCCACAGACTGGCCCATGTTTCCAACGTCCATCAATGCGATCTGTCGAGGTGTCTTTTTAAAGAGCTCCCTTGGGGGTGCCAGCATCAGCTGAGAAAGAAAAAACTTTTCTGGTGGAGTTATAGGAGGTAAAAATCCTGCAAAGAAAGATATACAATGATCACTCCAGTGGTTATTTTTAGGAATTAACATGCATCTAGTAAAATTTGCATTTGCTACTTGCCATTTCAACTCACAAATCTTAAAGACAAAATTGTATTTATGTTTAGGTTTCAACTATAATTCACATTTTTGCAAATATAATTAAACATGTCACTTGAAATTCTATGACTTTTGGCAACATCAATGAAATGAGGTTTTTGTAACTATTAAGAACTTGTTTTTGTGCTCACTTCGGCAGCATGTATACTAAAAGAACTTCGTTTTTAACGTGCCTCAGTTCCTGCAAAGGCTAAAGCTTACAGGTCCCATCAAAAAAAAAACACTATAGTGCTCAGAAATGCTTTTCTTTCTTTGCTGCTGGAACTGTGTAGAGGTTGAAGAGGCAAGAGTCACTAGCAATGCAAATATACTTCACATACCTGCTTTAGTACAACTGCTGAATGTTGCCTCCATTTTGTCCCATACTCACTCAATTGATCACCAAGTCTCATCCATTCTACTGCAGCAATGTCACCAGACTCCATTCTCCCATCACCATTCCTTCCCTCTCCCCTCTTCTCTTGCCTCTCAAATTGGAAAAGCATTCCATTCAAGTGTGGCCCTGTAACACCTGAACAGGACAGCCTTCCTGGTTTCTGCAGCTCCCAGTTTTGACCCCTGCCCCACCTACTACCCACAGTCCACACGCCCATTTATATTTCTAGGTACAAATCTGCTCACAATACTTAACCTGTGTACACAGAATTAAACCCAAACTTCTGCACCATTATAAAACCCTTCATAATCTGGTCCTGACCCAGTTTCTTAATCTCATCTCTTGAATTCCCCACCCCCATCCATGTATCCTATACTCCAGCAGCTGCACAAAATCTCTCAGCTTTTCTGATTCCAGATTTCAAAACACCCAATACACTAAATTCTTTAAGAATACCTGGCAGAGCCACACTTTCTTCCCCACCACCAGCTCTAACCAATATTAAGCAAAAACATCACTCCTCTGGAGACTTGCCGGTTACACATAGGTAGTTGTTCCTCTGTGCTGCTAAACCTTTTGGATGTGACATCTTGTACAGCTCTTACCACACTGCATTATGACTATGTTTACGTCTTCCCAACCAGCCTGCAAGCTTCTCGAGTGCAAGGAAGCCTTATTTAGTCCCAGATACATTCTCAACTCTGGCTCTGCATCAGAATCATCTGAAAAACTTTAAAAAAATATACCCATTAGATACTCACCCTAGGTGTACAATATAAGCCTTGCCATTGTTAGTCATTCCCCTCTGTTGTGTATTTAAGCACCAGCCGTATCTACTTTAATGAAAGTAATGATAATAGGTAACACTTATGAGGGATTTATTTACATAATAACTCTACCAGTTAGAAATTATCTGCATTTTACAAAGAAACAGGCACAGAGAGGTTAAATAACCCATCCATGGATTCCTTCCCTGGCAAATATGTGTTTACAATGAAGTCTATAGTCTAGATCTATAGGTTTAGACTCATTACATTTGAGAATGGCAGTGTATAAATCAGTGTCCTTTTGTCTAACCTGTCCAAAGACTTAAAAGGGATCTATGACCTAAACCCCACACTGTCCCTATCCTCTGCTAGGTGGTGGGTTTTGACCACTCAATACACATTGCATTCACTTTCCAGGTGTTCTCAAACTTCCTGAAAGCCAGGTTCAGTACCTGCACCCTAAAGGCATCTCCGCCAACACAAAAGTTGCCTCTCTTAGATAAGGATGGTGCAGAAAAACCAGAAGATGCTCTAGACCCAGAAGGTTGCCTGAAAGGACCACCAACTAGCTTAAAACATAGAAGCTCTCCTCTGCCATAAAACTCGCTATTGGTATTACCTCAAAACCAGCTGCCTTACAACCTATGACTCCCTATATATGTGGCCCTTCCATATAGAGTGATTTGCCCCTTTCCCCACGGGTTAAGTATTGTACGATCAAGCTGTTTCCCACCTCTACCCACCTGTTTCTCCTATTACACTGGTCCTTGTTTAAGTCTCCTCCCAGATACCCTTATTATCACAACCCCCTCTATACCTTTGTCCTCTCCTGGCTGCAAGTCTCCCAACGTCTCATAAAGCATCTCTTGCTTGAGTTAAAAAAACAAACAAACAAAAAACCAAAAAAAGCTCATCGAACCACTAATCTAATCTCACCAATGCTGCACACGTTTTACATAATGTCCAGTAGTTACACGTTTTCTGACCTAGGCGGTGAATTTGAGACTGCCTTCTAACATTTGCTCCCATCCCATTATCCAAGGGCACCTAACAGCCAAGTGAAGATGGCTGCAAAGTCCTTAAACGCTGTTTAATGTGTTTATGCCCAACAGCTTCTTCGGGTTCTGAATAATTACTTCTTCTTGCTCGTCTGAGACCTAAAACCAGGGTAGATCCAATGTCATCAGTTACAATTTCACACTCATCAGACAGGCTTTACAAGAAGGTACTAAAAATAAAAATGTCAAGCCCCTCAATGCGCTGCACGACCTGACGACCTACATGTACTATTGAGAGGAATAATTTTCGGTGCCATGAATTTGTAATTAAGCTACCATTTCTTCATACTTTAGAGTTGGGGAGGCGGAGAGAATTTCTAAAGGAAACTTCATTTCACTTGTGGGTGAATTCCCAGAAACGCTGGTGGAAAACCGACGAACCTAAGTATCCACAACGGACACCTGGCTTCGGGAGAGGAGAGAAGGGCCACTGTGGTGGGAGGCGGCTCGCCCAGGGCGCTTACCTGAGAGCGGTGGCCGGTCGGGCTCCTGGCCGCCGCGGGCGGGCGGCGCGGGGTTGAGAAGGTGCGCGAAGCTGGCGGCGAAGGGGTTAGCGGCGAGCGGCTCCGTGCGGTACATCTCCCAGAGCAGATAGAGCGCCGTGAGGCGCTGCGCCGCGCTGGGCAGCAGGTCGGGCTGCTGCAGGAGCATTACGAGCACCGAGCCCAGGCGGAAGTGGTCGGCCTTGCTGAAGTAGTGGTGGAAAGCTGTGGACAGGCCCTCGAAGGTACTGCCGCCGCCCGCCTCCTCCGAGATGATGCTCAGCAGGCTCGAGAGTTCCTTCGGGGTCAGGCTCATTCTGCCAGTGGGGCCCCCTGGAGTGGAGCCGCCTGCTCCGCCTCTGCCGCTGCTGCCGGAGCCCCCCGGACCGCTCCTGGACGCTGCCCCCGACGCTTCTCGGGTTCCTTTTTGCTCCGCAGCAGTGAGAAGCCGGCCAGACGCCGCGCTCACCCCGCCGCCGGGCATCAACCTCGCTCGCCTGCCTTGCTTCGAGGCCGGAGTGGCCCTGCCGCCGGCGCGTTCCGTTCCTGCGGCCGTAAAGCGTGCTCTGACACGACAGCGTCGCAAACAGAACACGTCGGGGAAGCCAGATTACTTCAGAGGAGAAGGCCGTGCCCAGCGAGAGCGAGACTGGTGGAGCGAGACTGGTGGAGCGCAGCCAGGGGGCGGATCCGGAGGCGCGGGGTTGGGGAAGCTAGGATCCCGGAAGTGGGAGCGGGGTCTGCGCCGTTCCGGTCTCGTGCCACGGAGATCGCGCATACGCAGCCTAGCAGCGCGAGGTGTGCAGTTTGGCGAGCGACCTTCCGTGACGCTGCTGGCGCTAGGCGGCCCCCAGAAACGCTTGTTATGTTATTGTTAGGAAAAATGCAGCTGAGAGTCTAAATAATTTTCTTAATGTAACATACATGACTCTTCATGGGAAAAAAAACATATGTTATTGTTAGGAAAAATGCAGCTGAGAGTCTAAATAATTTTCTTAATGTAACATACATGACTCTTCATGGGAAAAAAAACGTTACTTGCAAATAACTAAAGACATTGCACATTATTCTGGACGGAAAAAAGGCCACATACTAACACTGACAAGCTCAGGGAAGGCCAGCATGGCTTACCTAGGGTAAAGCTTGACCTTTGTCAAGAAAGCTATAGGCCCTGGTGTGACCAACTACCATGAGCTGCTTTTAGATAGAAATTTTTATGTGCAGACCATCCTATATGCTTACTTTGGGTCTCAGTTTGTAGGCCCCTCCATGCTGGCCTCCCCTGGGCTTGTCAGGTTTCATATGTGGCCCTTTTTTTTTTTTTTGTCCATAAGGATTATTCATGACTCAATGTCTAGTGTCTACTCAGGACTGCTCCTACAGAGCATCTAACAAGGACTGTGTGTGTCTCACTGTAGAGTAAATTCACCTTCCTGGTTTGTGGGCAGCTTTACATTAACAGTTATACTCCAGCATGTTTCTTTAGACACTTGAACTGCCAATATCACCAATATCCATTTCAATTAAAAATGGAAACCCTTCGTAAATGGTGCATGGACATTTTATACTCAAGGCTCATTCTTAAATAGGAGAGAAAGAATGAGAAAGACCAGGCTGCCTCTTGAAAATTCGATGTTTCACCTGTCAGAGAATCTTCTAAGGTCTTTGACCAGAGTTATTGTGATGAAATTAAGAGAATAAGATGGGATACCATCTACGATTTCACCTGTAGGTCTGTTGTCACACAACTGAGGTTTCAATAGTTGAATTTTATCTAGGTTTTGAAGGGGATTTTTTTGCTTCATTGACTTAATTACTGCATTTTGAAAATAACCCGATTCATTCTTATGTTGCAAAATGTACTTTCATCTTAATTTAGGTAAATGTGTTTATTTAGAGTTTCTAGCAGGTGTTACTCATCTTAAAGAGAACCCAGTGTCTTGTTTCTACTTAAATACCCTACTCTGAATTTACTCCTATGGAGTGTGTCAGCACTACCCTCCCCCGACCCCTCACCCCCGCTGGTGGAGGAGAGGCTGTTTTACGGTTTGTTTTCTTTTATTAGAAGAGAATCTGAACTCATACTTTATTCCACTAGTTTCTCTTTGAGATGAACGTCCTGTTTCAGGTTTGGCTCTCATCACCTTTCCCTCCACAAGCACTTTAGTGCATCAGTCATCTTCTCTTCACATGTATGTTCAGGACTAGTTCTTTTCTCTGTGTTTACAATAAATATGTTCACCTTTCACTAATGAACACATAGACTTTGGTTCATCCAGATGGCAGAATGTGTGTTGACTGATGCTAAAAAGAAATGAGAGCGCTATTGGGAGCCATGAGGAGGCAGGCGGGGAACCCTAAATGCATATGACCATGTGAAAGAAGCCTGTCTAAAAAAGTCACAGATCCCATGGTTCCAACTAATAAGAGATTTGGAAAAGACAAAACTATGGAGAGGGTGAAAATGTAGATCAGTGAGTTGCTGGGGGTTGCGGGTTAGGGAGTGTGTGTGTGTGTGCGCGCATGCATGTGTGTGTAGGTGTGGGTGGTGGTGGTGGTAGTAGTGGTGGTGTTGCAGGATACTTGGACAGAGAGAGACAGGACACTGAGGCAATGAGCCGGAAGTAGCGTTTGTTGGTGCTGGCGCCGTCTCAGCGGATTCACATCCAAAGGCTGAGCTCTGATCGCAGCCAGGCTTTCCCTTTTATACACATCTTATACTTCCTCATAGTTACAGACTTGCATGTTCTTTCTATATAAGGAAAGTGTATTTTGATTGGTTGGTGGGCTGAAAGGGGAAGTGAGTAACTTTCAACCATCCTAGGAAGTGGTTAGCTTGGGCCTCGCTACCATAGTGTCAGTGATGGTGAATAAGTGGAGCAAAGAAAGATTTTAAAACAGTGAAACTACGTATTCTGTACAATATTAATATGGTGAAATACATTTGTCAAAGTTCATAGACTGTACAATACTGAGAATGAGCACAGATGTAAACTCCAGACTCTGGGTGATCACGACGTATCAGTGAAGATTCATGTACTGTAAACAACGTACTGCTCTGGTTCGAAATGTTGATAGGATAGTGGGGGAGTAAAGAGCTCTGAGCCTGAACTACCCAAAGCTCCCAGCTAAAAAGGGCATTCCAAGGGCCTAACGGTTTCCTCCCAGGAGTTAGGCCAGTCAGACTTTTCTATGGAAAGTGCAAGTTCTGGACTTCCCAGATCTGCTGGGTCAACCCTCTAAGGCACAATCCAGGGGCTGAGTGTTCCACGTCCTGTGGTACTTGCAAATTTTTGTCATCATAGGTTTGTGTTTTTGGAAACTACCACACTGTTTTCGAGAGCAGCTGTACTGTTTTATGTTTTACATCACCACCAGTGTGATGTGTGAGTTACTCAGTTTCTCCATGGCCTGACCTCACCAGCATTTTGATACTGTTCCCTGTCTGTATTTTGTTTAAGGCATCCTGGTGGCTGTCTTGATATCCACACCCATCTCATTGTGATGTTCATTGGCATTCCCGGGAAACCACTGGCTCATCTTTTCATGGGATTTTTTTTTGCCATCCATCAGTATTTCCCCACTCTCATCTTCTCTGGTGAAATGCCTGTTCTGTGTCTTTGGTCTATTTTGCTCCCCCCACCTCCCCCCGCCCCAAGACAATACTGCTGCTGCAGTTTGAGGGCGCCTCTTTCCTTGGTTGCTTTACCCTCTTCAGAAGGTATTTCACAGAGCTTCTGTTTTTAATTTTGACAACTTCTGATATCTTTGTTTCTCCTTCTGGATCATGCTTCTGATGTCAAGTCTTAAAATCTCTGCCTGGCTCTAGATCTCAAATTTTTCTGAGACTTTCCCCCACACCTCCTCCTTCCCAAGGGGTAGTCTAGTTTTCTGTTTTACACTAGAGTGAGCGTATGATCCATTTCAAGTGTTCGCTTCCTTGCATGCATGTTTTGCCTGTGGATGTCTGATTATTCTATTCCCATTTGATGGAGAGGCTATGCCATAAATTGCTTTAGCACATTTGCCAACGTTCCACAGTGTATACACTGTAACTGCATGAAGTACAAAGTTTGCTGCCATCTGTTTAGTCTGTAATCAGTACCTGAATAACTGCACTTCAGGATCAGAAACTGATCTTCACACCCTGTCAGGGATTGCTCAGTGCATATCTGTTACTCGGATCTCTCTCTTTGTCTCTCTCTCTCACACATACACAGAGCAAAGTGTGTGTGTGTGGGTCATCTACTCATATCTCCCCCAAAATGGATAATCAAAAGAGAACATTGTTGAAGAGAGGTGAAATTACACACAAAAATGAAAAGCGCTACGCTAGACATGAACATAGGCGTGATCAGGAGGTAGATGAGAATGGGCCTGACAACACCGCCCCCTTGTGAGAGACTGGATGTGCGACCACGGGGACTTGGGTGGGCTAGTCCTTCAAAGTCTAGGAGGATGAGATGATCTATCTATCACAGGGGAATGACCGTGGTGAAAATGTTCACCTTGAAGGACCTCAGAGAGACATGGAATGATATGGGACACACAAAGAATGACGTGTTGGAAGGTGATCTAAACTTACGGAAGACTGGGACAATCCAGCGAGGTCTAGAAGATACCGCGTAACGGCCAGCACTATTAGATTGTGAAATTTTTAAAAAGTAAATAAAAAGCCACTTTCTCAGTGACAGTCTATTGAATGTGTATCTTGCTATTTATGTCACATACCTTTTAAATTCAGAGTAAGAGAGATTTTTATGTTTTTGACCCAAAGCTTTGAATGTTGTGGAATTTTTTTTTTTTTCTCACATGGATTACATAACACTGCTAGTTGCAGTTTCAGTTTGTGTGGTCCTTTTACTATCCTACACGTCCCTGCAAAACGAGGAGGACTGTGCATGCATGGAGAAGTCGTCCATATGGCTTCTGGATGTTCCTTTGGCCTTGGGCATATTTGTTCAGGTCTCTGTTTCATCCTGTTGATCTACAATCCATGTGTCTCTCCCTCTGTCAATGTCACAGGGTCTCTATTCGCTCCTGTAAAAGAGAATTGTCTTTTTTTTTTTAATGGCCAAAGGAAGTTGTACAATGTGGTGGTTATGGAATGACTGATGTATTGATAGATGGGTTGATTTTTCAATTTCATGGAACAGTTCATCATATTTACCTTGCTTGAAACACACACACTCACTCACAGTGTTGCAGTGTACCAATAAATGTACTGGCACCTGATTCATTTAGTGAATGGCTATAAATTATTCTCCCCAAGCCCCCCAATCTGCTTCACATTTTGTTGTCATTGTTGTCCTTACAGTACATAATGCCAAAATCGACAACCACATCACACTAATGTTCCCAAGATCCCAAACTCAGAACCATTAGTCTATCTAACTGCAATTTCCACCTCTCCCAGAAACAGCATCTTCATCAAGCAGTCTGGGATTTCTGGCCAAGTATCAGTAAGGTAATCTGTCACATGGGCTTTCTCCATGTCTCATGGAAAGAGGCCATCTACATAAAACCCTTCCTCTCCTCTCCCCACAAGAATAAGTGCCCCAGCCTCAAATAATCCTTTCTTGTCTTTTGTCAATTGCTCCCTTGCCCCACCTTTCTTCCTATAAAGTCCTTCCATTTTCTACAGCCCTTGAGTCACCCTTCTAGTTGCGAGGTGGGATGCTGCCCTGTTCATGAATCACTTAATAAGGCCAAATAGATCTTCAAATTTACTAGATTAAATTTTATGTTTTAATACCTCAAATTTATGCAAAGGTGATCTTTGGAATATCTTATCCATTGACCTGCCCGAACCTAGGGGCAGATTATATTCCTGGCGCTAAAAATGGTCACCCTCCATACAGAAACTTCATCCGAGGTGAGAGCCTGGAGGGAAATGTGAGGGAGGAGGGCCAGGCAGACAGTCTGTCCCTGTGGGGTCTGAGAAGGCAGTGCTGGTGTAACCGAGCACAGACAAACAGATAACATGGATAGGGTGAGCATTTGGCTGTCCAGGTGGGCATTCGGCCAGTTCTTGTCTGAGGAGGCACCCAGTCAGGAGACAACTGGAGGGCACTCCTATCCACACCTCTCCCTAAGGTGGAGAGGGAGATGGAGCCCACTTCCTGCTGAGCTGCCGTTCTGAATCTCATCCTTATTGGACAGTTGGGAAACTGAGACCCACAGAGAGGCAGGGACTGGCCAGGGTGTATGGCAGGCAGAGTCCAGAGGTCAGCAGAGCTAGGAGTGTAGTCCTTTGCTCCCATAAGGCTGGTTTGGAAACTAGAAAGCCTAACACACTGGGAAGCTCCAGCCTGTTCCCAGTGCATGGGGTTGTCTTCTCCTGGGAACAGTGATGTGCACGCCGGCATGTGTGCATGCACACACACATGCATGCTAGATGTAGGACCATGGTGGGATCGGAAGAGGAACACATACACGGGTGACTAGATGAAGAGAAAAGAGGCACTATCTGCATGTGACAGCAACCCTCCAGTTTTAGAGCTGTCTCCCACACACATGTGAGCACCTGATGAAGCATGTGCTCGAGTAACTCCTGCAGGCATTATGGGGACAGACAGGCCTTGCAAGGTACTGGGCTCATCTGGGGTCCAGAAGAGGTAAGAGTGAAGAATTGGTCATAACCCAGGTCTGTCTCCTCAGTGCCAGGGTCTTGTCTGCAGCCAGACGTTCCCAGGGAGGAACCCTGGAGCGGAGTGTGTTGGATTCATCATGCACAGGCATTGTGTGGAGGAGAGGAATGACAGGCAGCAGCACAGAGGACTATTTGGATAGCTGTTACTCAAGGAGAGGATGCAAGGAGGGGGATCCCAGGAAGTGAGGTCACTTCCTTTTCAACAGACCCCCTCCATAGAACTTGGAACCCTGTAATCAGGCACCCACATTCCAGTAACAGCCCCTCAGCCAGCTCACTTGGCAAGAGGCACTCAGTAGGACAACATGTTCTCTTGCTGCGTTCCCATGTTCCAGGGCTCTGGCCTCCAGAGACGACACAGTGACTTTTCCAGATGGTGTAGGCGCCTCTGGCCCTTTTGGAGAAGGTCCCCTCAGGAAATACAAGGAGACTTTGGTCAGGCCGCTCTAGGCCAGGCTACCTCTGTGAGCACACCCTAGGAAGCCCCGTCCTCAATGTGGGAGATGATGGACGTTAACGGAGGACCCTCTGGGCAGAAACAGTTGCTGGGCGGGGAATACTCTGGTGGTCCTGTCACATCACACCCAGGACAAGGCTGGCAGCGCAGAGGGGCTTCCTGAGGGCCCTGAATCTGTGCCATCGACAATCCAGGGCCCTCCGGCTGCCACATCTTCTCCCCCTCGGAGGAGGTCTGGGAAGACCATTGAGTGGCTATGTCTGCGGTGGGGAGAGTCAGGGTATCTGAGGATGGCAAGGACTGGGCTCTGAGGCTCTCCACCTGGCTCCAGACACTGTCTTTACAGAGCTCCATGCTGGACATTGGACAGGGGCTGCACGACAAGGACCTCAACTCTGTGTCCCACCAGGACAGGCAGGCCCCCCACACTGAGATAGCCCAGCCAGGGCTCAGGGAGAGTGCAGGTGCTGAGCTGACCTGACACCCAGGACCCAGACAGTCAGGGGGTCCTGGATTCCAGGAGTCTCTGCCGCTCCCCTGGAGTCCCTCTTAAAGTCCAGCTCCCAAAAGAATCTGGGTCCCCATCCCCTCTCCCACCCGCCCTCACTGCGCAGCCCCTTCCTGGGCCAGATGCAAAGTCACTGTCCACATATTTGTAGGGATCCCAGCAAAGAGATGTTGACACCATTTCACCTCACATTCAGTCAAGAGTATGTTTGTATCATTCTACAGATTCTCCTGTTTGAACGCCCACCCCCGGTGTTGGTGCTGGCCTCCGGATCCTTACACACTCCCCCCCGCCCCCCCCCAGCAGTTGTAGACATGGTCATGATCTGTAGGGGTGCTTTGATGCAAAAGAACACGGGATTCGTGTAACATTTCCATTGATCTGCCACTTGCTGCCCTGGGGACACATCCTCATGGGCCCTCCAGGACACACAGCTGCAGGACATAACAGGAAGGGACCTGTTACTATGGCGATGCACCTGTTCACCTTGACCTGCTCCACTTCTGTTGTCATT
The DNA here is from genome assembly GCA_003508835.1 of Eonycteris spelaea. Classification (NCBI taxonomy): domain Eukaryota; kingdom Metazoa; phylum Chordata; class Mammalia; order Chiroptera; family Pteropodidae; genus Eonycteris; species Eonycteris spelaea. The sequence goes on from PUFA01000137.1 coordinate 5,027,863, forward strand.
TCAAGGGTGCCGCCCTGAACATCTCACGCATCCTGGTATTCTTACCCCTCCCACTCCAGGAGAAGCCTCTATGTTCTCATCCAGGAGTGGGACATTTGGTCAAACATCGCAGGGATGACACTCAGTACGAGGAGGTGCTATCCAAACTCAGCCAAGAAAACGACCTCAGATACCAATATGTTGAATCATTCCCCAGCTCAAATTCTATTTGAATGCCAAGAACTTTTTATCTCCTGGGAACACGTGTGTCTCTCCTTCTGCCACCGATCACTGAAGGCTTGGGGGTTTGTTCTGAGCTGTAGTCCCCAGCCCTCACAGTGGCCCATGGCACTGCCTTTGCCTGTATGTCCCTCCTCTGTTGTACCTCAGGGGGAAAATGAATTGAGGAACCAACAATATAAGACAAGCATGATGCCATCCACCCGGGCACCCAAGTTGGACAGCCTGATTGCTTACCTGGTGCCTGCCTTCCTGGGCAGCGATCCCACCTTCGTTCCCGCCTTCCTAGGCAGTTACAAAACATTTACTACCACGCAGCAAGTGCTGGACACCCTGTTTACAAGATGAGCACCCTGCCTCCAGCCTCCCCCACAGCACAGGGGCGATTCAGCCACCTGCTAGTGAGTTCTCAGAAGGTTACTGCATCTCTGAGTCTGTTTGCTCCTCTGGATGGCAAGGTGAGCAGAGGATCAGCCTCAGAGGGTCATTGTAGGGACTAGTGGCATCCTCCATAGCAAAGTGCTTTCTGGGGGCCTGTCCCTGTGGAGAGGTCTTTGGGGGGAGGCGGGGTGTGTGGTTAAGCTGTGACAGTGCTACTTGGGCATTTTCTCTTCCTCATGACGATGACTCTGCCTGACTCCTCATTGTTTCCAGAGTGGGGCCAAGCAATTTTTTCATGTGAAAAGGAGATTGGTGACTCCATGGGGTTCCTGTTCTGGATGAAGGCAGAGTAGAAATCCCAGGAGTGAGAAGTGGGCCAGGTTCACTCAGAAGATATCCATAAAGGGACTGGTGGGGGCTCATCTATTTGGCAAATATATGAGAAGCCATTCCAGGTGCAGGCACGGAGTAGCTTGTGTCCACAGGACAGCCGATGTGACATTCTCCTGGCCCCCTGTAGGTATGGCTGCATCGTGCCAATTTCTGAAGGGGATGGTGGACCCCTGGACCAGGTGAAAGGGTGAGTGGGTTTAGGACAGAGCCGTGAGCTGAGTGTAGAGACTGCGGATTGGAGGTGCCAGCAGAACCCTGTACCCCACACGTCACGGCATTTCCGAAAGGGGGCAGAGAGCTGGGAGTATTTCCTAGAGGAGAGAGAAGGAATCAGAGAGCTGTGGAGGGGCTGGGGTGTGGCGGGCAGGCACTGCGGAGGTCGGGACTGGGTCAGCCCAGCTCCTTCCCACCGTTGACCAACAGCTCTCAGTTCCAAAAGCTTTCCACTCGACTCTCCTGGTTGACCAGGCACATCTCTGCCAGCACTACCAGGCTACAGGTCCCTGAGGGGTAGGACTGACTTCTGGATGCACTGGAGCAGGCGGCACAGAGACCCCGACCCCTGCACGGTGCTATGGGAAGGTGGTGTGGAAGGATAGGCCAAGCCTCAGACTCTATTGCTCGCCTGTCTGCCCCCAGGGCTATCTACTCCATCTTGGGCATCTGGCTGGACCAACACCACGATGACTTTCTCCAGCCCCCAAAATCTCCTGCTTGAGGCTCTTGCTGGCTTACATCCAGGTCAACGTCCCAGCATCCAGCCTGGAGAAGCAGGCCCGGCTCCTCCTCTCGGAACTAAAGGACCTTGAGCCGCATGAGGCAGAAACGGAGAGTCAGGACAACTCTGGTGGGGAATGTGGCCTGTGAGGGTGGGGGCCTTGGCTGGACCACACAGAAGGGTCTTCCAAGGCTGGGTTAGGCAAGAACACCGAGTTGACTCGGACCACCGTCCCTAGGGTCTGCATTTGGGACCACTTCCTGAAGTGGGTTCTTGAGTTGAGACTCTATTGATGGATATGAGAGGTTCCCTTTGATTGCAAGGCCCATCAGAGGGACTGATGCTGATAATATGCCCCTTCTTGAATCTTCAAACCATGTCCAGAGTAAACCAGAAAACCACACGAGAGGTGATACCAACAGCATCTCTAGTCTCCTCTACAGAGCCCATGCCATCTGGAGGCTCAGCCTCCCCTGAAGGAGAAGAGGCAGAGCGGGAAGACATACCACCCACTATTCCTGGGATGTCTAGAGGCTCGGCCTCTCCTGAAGAAGGTGACGTCCCGCAAACAGCTCACTTCGGCTCCTCAGAGGCCTTAAGGGCCCGGTTCTGAGCAGCAGCCTGTTTGACTGCCAGTCCAGAAGGTTCTTTCTCTGTTCCTCCCTCTGCCTTCTTTTCAATCATTGTTTTTCTCTGACCTATATAAAGTTTCTCTGTAGATTTTTTTCAAAAAGTTCAATTACGATAAAGTTTATTTTAATCTAAATTTAATAACTTGTTATGAAATCTTCATTTAAGATAATAATACCTACTCTATGGTCACTCATAGTGTACTTTTAAGTGACCTTAAGTACCGTCACTGGACTTCTCCACTATCAGCCATGTCACAACCACCATCTAGTTCTAGAACATTTTCAGCAAAGTCAAACACAGCATTGATTAGTCACTCACGCCTCCTCCCCTATCAGCCCATGGCAGTCGTTGACCCCTGTTTCTCCATGGATTCACCTATTCTGGATTTTTCATAAATGGAATCGCACCATATATGGCTGTTGTGTCTGGCTATGTAGCAATCGAGGAGACTGATTGGTTTTTTTTGGTTGTAATAAAAATAACATTGTTTATTAAGAGGGACAATTCCTATGAGGCAAAGATCATGGGTAAGAAAGGAAAGAAGCTGATGTGAATATCTTTATTACCTTGGGAGAGGGGCCACTCGTATAACTAGGACACAAGAGCCGGAGCCATAAGGGAAATGCCTAGGTCTTAAGTCACTTTAAAAGCTTTCTGTTCCTGGATAGGCAGTGTTTAAATTTTTCCAGTGCACATAGTAAAAAATATATATATATTAAAATCACATGTTAAGTGTTTCCCTTTATTACCAATGCATTAAGTAATAAAAAAAATCATTTTTGAAAGGTTTTACATAATGATAACTAAAGTCGATTAGCAAAATAAGGATTTAAATATGAACAAAAAAAGGAGATTCACTTTCTCTACCATGAAATCATTGCCTTTCACAAAAGGTAGCCATCAATATCAATGGATGACATATGATATGGAGTCTCACTTTGTATGCTCTTTGGCCAGTGGTGTATCTTCTTTGGTGAGGTCTCTGTTAGGTCTTTGGCTCATTTTTTTAAGCAGGTTGTGTGTTTCCTTATACTGAATTTTCAGCGTTCTTCGTATATTTTGAATGACGATCCTTTACCGCATGTGTCTGTTGCAAATAATTTCTCCCAGTCTGTGCCTAGTCATCTCATTCTCTTACAATGCCTTTTGTAGAGCAAATGATTTTGTAGTTTTAATAACATTTAATTAGCTTGTCAATTATTTCTTTCATGAATCATACCTTTGGCATTCTATCTAAAAAGTCATTGTTGTATTTATGGCAATTTACTTTTTTCTCTCCATTATGTTATGGTTGTTTTCTAAGTTTGTATTTAACACTCAGGTCACATTTCTACATACTAACAAAGAGCTTCATTTAACTTTCTTCTGAGTTAGTGTTTTGCAGGTGTAAATTCAGTTGTTCCAGGACCACATGTTGACATTGTTGTTTCTTTCCTTTACTTTATTGTCTTTGATTCTTGGTCAAAAATTAGTTGACTGTGTTTATGTGGCTTTATTTTTGGTCTGTCCCTTCTGTTGAGTTTATGGGTCAGTCTATTCTTTCACTCTCTTTATTCTTGTATCTGTATAGTAAGCCTTAAAGTTGGGTAGTGTTAGTTCTTTTACTTTATCATTCTCCTTCAATATTGTGATGACTCTTGTGTGTTTCTGTAGCTATTTTAACAATAGTAGGTCTACCATTTCATGAGTGTAGTCTACTGTTTCATTTATTTATGTGTTTTTCAATTTCTTCCAACAATACTTTACAGATTTTACTCACAGATATTTTCATCCCTTGATTAGATTTATTCCTAAATATTTTATTGTTTTCAATGCTATTATAAGTGAGATTCTTTTCTTTTTTTTTTTTCAGATAGTTCTTTGTTAGCATGTAGAAATGTTTCTCATTTCTCTGTTCATTTTGTATCCAGTAATTTGACTAAATATTTTCATTAGTTTTAAGAGTTTCTTTGGTAGAATTTTTAGAATTTTCTACATATCATCAGCAAACAGAGACAGTTTTACTTCTTCTTTTCTGATAGGATGTCCTTTATTTCTCTTTCTTGCTTAATTGCTCTGGCTAGATCTTCCAGTAAGTAGTTCATTGAGTAAAAAGGGTCAGAGTATAGACACTTGTCTTTTTCCTTATTTTAGAGGATGAATTTCTCAGCCGTTTGATGTTGAGTATGATATCAGGTGCAGGCCATCCTATATGCCCTACATTTTGTTCAGGTATATTTGATCTTACCTAATTAGTTGAGTTTTATTTTTAAATGACATTGTGTTGTTAGGGTCAAGGACAAGGTTATGGGTATGATTAGGGTTAGGTTCAGAGGTAGGAACACGTAGCTCAGCTCAGGTACATGAGAGCACCCAGTAGACATGTGTGAATTTATACCAGACTGAGGACAACAACTCTCCAGTCTGCAGGTGCAGGTATCCTAAGGAGGGTTGATGGGGCCCTCCTGGGACTGGCTGGGTCCTCTGTCCCAGTGGGCACCAGTGGACAATCAGGTCTGAGACAGGACAGCCCCAGGCCTCTGACCAACCAGACAGGCATCTGTACTCATTCAGCTAAGACCAGTCTGGGCCCTATCGGGCCGCCATGGCCAATCACTAAGCTGACCATGCTGCTAGGCCTTTGGACAGCTCCCTGGACAGCCAAGACAGCCCCTTGGGATGTTTCAATTTCCAACATCCATGGGGTTGAGACATGTGCCTCAAAGCCTCAGCCTCCAAGAGTGGTAAGAAATTTGTGAACGTCGACTGTGGCCCCGACCACAACAACATTACAGCTGACTGTAGCCCTGCATACCTCGGCTTCCTTGTTGTGACAGACCTCTTCCATTCATGTCTCCTAACGGGCAGTTTCACACCGAGTTTGCATGGTCTCTGAGGGCCACACACGGTCCAGCCCCTGCGGCCTCCTGCCAGCTGTGCATTCCTGGCGTGATATGATCGTGATCCTTCCACTGCTTCTATGAGCCAGAACTTCCTTATCAACCTAGCCTTTGTCTCTGTTCTTTGTAAAAGAGAGAGAAGAGACTGGAAATGAGCTACTTTGTTCCTTGGGGATGGCTGATAAATGTGCCCAGGGGCAGGTGTGACTGCGGGACTCCCATCTCCTATGGACACGGATGTGATCTGTGTGTCTCCTGAGGGCACATGGGCTCTGCTGGGCCAGGCTCTCACATGGGACTATCTGATGCCCAAGGCAGGACCCCTGAGTTCACCACCAGCAACAACATTAGTTTCTCAGTAATTGGAATTGCAGTGGAATGGCTTCCTGTTGCTGTGGGAGAATAGCAAGAGCCCTGGACCTGGGAGCAGGTGGGCTACAGCCTATCACTATTAGTCCCTTCCCTGTGGCAGTTTCAGAACCAGCACTGTGTATAGGGAGCCTCTGCAAGTCACCACATCTGGGAGCAGTGGGGTGCAAACCAAAGATTTATTTTGCTGTAAAAGAGAAAGCCAAGGAGGATCAGACCAAAAGTAACCCAGGTCTGAGAGTAGAAAGCTTGGGTATTGAAAAGCCACAGAGAGGACTGCAGGAGCCCTACTGTAAACCCCAGGGAGAGCTGGGGAGTTGGGCTGCAGTGGAATCCTGGGCTCTTTTGGGGAGCTAAAGCAGAAGGGGCCTTGGGGACTCCAGTCCAGGGATAGCATTTGTAAGAGGAGCTGAACACAAGGTTCCTTGGGTAACTTTGCTGTAACGGTGCTCCCCACCCCCTCGGCAAAATGGTGGTGAGTGGAGCTGTCTGGATAGTTTGGGTTCAGTCTGTCAGCTTTGCCCTGGCAGAAGGTGTCTCGTCCAAGGCTGGGGCCACTCTCTGGTTCAAAGGGCTAGCCTGATGGGGAAACTTTATGCTCCTGGAGGCCTAAAGGCATATAGGGAAGACCTGGAAACACAATGAAGATTCAGCCAGGGTTCGCTGAAAAGATCCCAAACCCACAGGCCACACACAGTCAGCAACCACTGGCTTTATCACTCGGACTTCTTCTTCCAGGCCAATGGACGGACATCTACTTGGTGTCAGTCTTCACACTACCCTTCACCATCACTAACCTCAGCACTTTTCGTCAACCCTCCTTCCCCTTCATCGATCTCAATCTCTTTTGGCCATTCTCCAATTAGGATCGGCACCCAATGGCATCTGGACCTTCCACTTTGTCAGCCTCAGATCATTTCTCCTCCCCTCAGCACTGTGGTCCAGCTCTGCTACCTTATAGCTGGCCTGACTTTGGGTGTCCGGTATTATAGGCCCTTGGTCGGGCTGGGCTGGTTTCATCATCTCTACCATTGACACAGTGGACCCTGTGACTACAAGAAATTAGCATGCACTCCACCATCTTTTCACTCATCACTGGCCATTCAGATCTCCTGAGGCTTGTCCTCCTCCAGGGGTGGTACCTAAGTACCTAAGTTTGTGGCCCTGGGTACCCAGAGAGTTGTCTCTGGTTACCTGGAGAAAATGGAATTGAGCTGCAGGGGTTTGTGTGGTGAAACAGAGGTCACTGAAAAGAAAGGATGGGGTTAATTTGGAGGGGCTGGTGTGTGGAAGCAAGGGTCACTGAGGAGAAAAATGGGGTTAAACTACAAGAGGAAGGACAACCCAGCCACCAAGTGTCAACCTGAAAGGACTCAGGCTAGACCAGGCAGTGGTTGGGGACCAGGAGGCCCTGTGTATTCCTGCCAAATGAGTTCATTTACACTACATGACTACCCATGATTACCATGGGTAGTTATATGCTTATGTTATATTAAAGTGAAAAAAAGTAAACTTTAAAAATAATAAAGGTGTATGTAAATAACTTCTAGTCTCCTACTGCATAGATATTAAACCATCTCTCCCAATTAGGTATCAAGTTTTCCATAAAAACGTATGAAATATTTAAAGAAGCACCATGTCTGAGCTTTCCTAAGTTTGTTAGCTGCTGGCATGGACTACGGGAGAGCATTTTTGATCATTTGTCTGACACCTTTCTGTCAGGATGGAAAGCCAATTTATTTTAATATAACTTAATAAACTTGGCTGAGGGTATTCACATTTAAAGCCACTGTCTGGCCCTCGAAAGTCAGCACAGAGAGGGCATCTACACAGAATGTGGACGTGAGAAATGTCTGAACCTGCAGAGAATTTTAATGAGTTTATTTAGGACAATGTGACAATTGTCAGGAAGCAAAATGTCAGTGGATTAAGAAAACGCTTGAGAGAATGACTGTTTTGCAGCTTATTTTATACATTAGAATCACAGAAGGAGACACAAGGAGGCTCATTGGTGTAGATTAAGGGGATGGGAGAAAGCAACCCAGGGAAACTTCTGGGACTGGAGAAAAAATAAAACTGAAGGACACACACTTCATTCACATGGGTGGGTACAGGAGAGTTAATAATTAATATATGGCACAGAGAGAAGACTCACGGGGGACAAGAAAACAGTGAGGGGTTCTATGGTACCTGCTCTGGTGCAGTGGGCTGTGCCCCAAAGGAACTCAAAGAAAAGAGATTCTCTTATGTTCCAAGGATATGTTATATTAAATGTAAAAGGACACTAGATGGGCTCCCTTAAGGTAAAGACTGATTTTGTCAAGAAATCTACAGGCCCAGGATCTGACTACCTGCCATGAGCTGCTTTTAGATACGAATTTTGTGGTTGGACCCTCCTGTGCGGTTAACGTTAGTCTCTGAGTTTGTAAGACCCTCCATGCTACCCTCTTCTCGAGCTTGTCAGGTTTAGTATGTGGCCCAATTTTTCATTCACACTTCCAGTTTTGGTCCTAAATGAATGCAAAAGATGCACTGATGACCAGCCCCTTGTTTGGATAATGTGGTTCTGCAGTGCTAGCAAGGCTGGTTTCTAGGAGTCTTAGCATCACTATTTGTTTTGCTGAAATGACAAGCCATTGGGGATGAGACAAGACCATAAACTTGGGTGGAAGTCAAGGCCAAATTTTTTCTCAAAAGAGAAAGCAGGTCAATGGCAGTCAGGTCTTACGGGCGTCCATTAAGACAAAAACACTCTGGATCAATTCTAAACTATGAGCTATCATGATCCATGTTTTGCTTCTGTATCACTTTTCTATTTTTTGCATTTAGTATGAGATTTACTTATATTTGAGGGTACAGCATATGCCTCTTCAGTTTTCACACTCTGACCAGGAGATCTTACCCCATTTACTGGTGCAGTTGTTGTTGTTTTAATATGCTCATCTCCTTCCCATTGGAAATACTCAGGAGTAACTCATTATTCTGATTCCTGCTAGTTCTGCAATTGGGAGCTGTAACTTTTCACTTTTTCAGGGTCAAGGCTGTCAGAATGCAATTGTGTGAATTACAATTACCATTCAAACATTTCCAGGGGCCTGGGGGACAGTAAGAATTTCATAAGCAAATTTGTCGTGCCTCAGCAGCTGTTTCAGAGGGACGTTTTCTTTTGAAATAGCCACTTCAATTTCCATATGAATGAATGTAGTTATTAGTTTTTTTTTATGTAAGGAGGAAACATGTTCCCATAACTGGGTCTTAGTGTTTATCCATAAAATTCCTTTCTCAAGGTCCCTTTTTCACTAAGCTTCCATAACTTCCCTTATTGTTCTCAGTGCTCCCTTTTCACTTATTCAGAAAAAAACTACTTATTAGGACAAACTACTTCCTTAACTTTTCTCAGAAACACACACACGTCTCCTTCTCTCCTTTTGCAGTAACATTCCTTCTAAATTTCAAAAGAGAAACCATAGAAAGAGTATTACTAATAATATAAAAGTTATCTTATATACCTTAAGCAATCATTAATAGTTGGGCTATATAAGAGCAAGTTTGAGAAAAGTCAGAGAACAAGGATTAACTATTCTTATGCATAATGTTATTAGCAGATGGCTAAAGACAATCAAACAAATGGCTTTTTAAATTCAAGATTATTATGTAGGTGTACAGGCCTTATGGATGTCTTGCTGTGCACCCCTTCTGTCGGTGCCTTCTCATCCTTGAGGGGTCAGTGACATCTGCAGTAGGCAAGTGTCAGACAGGGACAGGTGTCTCTTTGCTGTTAGGTACCTTTTTAATAATAATGAGAAATGTGAATCCACAAGTTAACTCCTTTAAACCTGGCTGCATGTGGGTGAGTTAATAATATCTGCTGAGGTCCTTTCCAGGGAGGTTGGAGAGAGTCTTTAGTTGCTGTCTTTTCATGTGGACAGAATCTCCTGGTTCCAAGTGCTGGTCTCTGGGGTTGTCATCTCCCAGGAGCACACTGGGAAGTACGTGAGCTACAAATCAATCAGTATCTCCAAGCTGTCCAGGAAGTCCTTGCTGGTTGTGCAGAATACCTCCTCTTAATGTCGTTGGTTCACATGTCCTTCCATTCATATGCGCAGGGCGACCGGTGAATGTTTCATGAGGAGGAAGGCTGTGTTGACCAAAAGGAGTAACTCTCAGATTTAGAAGAACTGTAGGGAGAGCTTTTGGCTAAGGGAGAAGTAAAACTTCTGAGTTTTAGTTGTACCACTTGTATGTTGCACCAACCAGAGGACTAGGGTGAGAAGCAATAGGCATGCTGTAGAACAGGCCAAATGTTACAGATGGATTATATCATCTGCTCAGTGAGATGAGCCTTCTGGCACTGTGTCACTCAAAGAGATTTCCCCAATGGGGAATTATATATTTTTCGATAATAATAATTTGCCTACTTGTAAGGCCATTTCTCTACAGCAAAGGGATGTCTCCACACGGACAGAAAATCTACACATATAACTAACACACACTTTTGTCCTTGAGATGGTAGCCATGTGGAAGGATCCAGTGACCATACCTCAAATGGACCTAAAAAAAGTGGTAAATGGCCATGACCACTGCGTAATCCTAGTTATTGCCACTAGATTTGTAGGAGACTTGAATCTGAATCTCTTATGATGGCCTAAACCAATCTCTTCAGAACAAATTTTAGAAACTGCCTCTACTTCAAAATATAACCATTGCAGCATTGTCTGTAAAGCAATTCATTCACAACATTACTAGCCTAATGTTTGCTAAACAAGAATACTGAGGCAGTCACTCCTTCAAAAATTAGAAGGTAACCTCATATTGACTCAGCATTTCCAATGTAATATAGCAAATCTGCGGAAGCTGTTGCCAATACAATAAAATTGCTTCCTCACAGAAGACACACACATATATTCAATGCAGCTCCTCTGTGAATGCTGCTTCCACTGCCTTGAAAGAGGTTGCTGGGCAACAGATGAATCCAGTTTTATTAAGGATTACCGTATGTCCTCCCACAAGTTTTCTCAGGCAGATATGACCATTCTATGGAAGGGCCATTAGCTGTCAGTCTCAGCCATACTCTGTTACACAGAGACTCTTTTTTCTCCGTGTTTATGTAAATTTTATGAAGTTATATGAATCAAGCTTTTCTTTATGTAAGGGAAACTAGAATAGAAAATTAAACACATGACACAAGTCTGGACTCCCCTCACTGCGGGACCAGATTCCCAAGGTCAAGACTGTCTAATTTATAACAGACTACACGAAACTCCTACTCACACAACACCCAAGGTACCCCTGCAAACAGAAACTTATGGGGAGTGCATGGCCCATGAGCAAAGCTGTCTTCTCTGAACAAGAGGAAAAATGTAGTTCACATTTTATGCCATCAATACTGTAATGCCCTGGTTTGGAACTCCACGAGCCAAGAAGGAAACTGACACCGATGCAAGCGCAAAAGGGAGTTTATTGACAAACTCGAGTTTGGACCCCACTCGTTCACTGACGCAGCAGTGGTTGAGAGGAGCCCCGACGAGGGGCTGGGACCTAATTTAAAGGGTAAAACCGCAAGCCTTGGGGAGATGCCTTGGCGTTACCTGATTGGGGGGTTAGGTTGACCTTTAAAGGGATTGGGTGGTAGGTTGTTGGGTCGCGTGCAAAAGGGGGTCGTGTGCAGTTGGGGCTGCGTATAGAGGGGGCCGTGCGCAGAAAGGGCCGAGTGCAGAAGGTAGGGCCGAGTGCAGAAGGTGCCGGTGCAGTAATCAGAATATGTGCAGGAGGAAATAAGGGTGGGGGTGCCTTAAGGCCCACCGATTAGCTGGCTTGGCTGGTTTGGCCAGGTGGTAAGGCATTGTTCTTGACCACTGGCCTTTGGGGAACTTTTCGTACAATTCATCTTGGGATCACTCAGAAAAATGGAATCATTCCAGTCTTTCATTCCCCCTTCTTAAGATACTAAAAGTGCTTAATCTTAAGCAAGCAAGTGTATATACAGAAGCAAAAAATTAGCAGGTTAAAAAAAAGGGGTTTCATTTTTATTTTGAGAGAGATTATATCCCTGTTGATGGAGTACAAATAGCTTGATGGTGTTAAATTTATCCCAGATAAGGCTTAAAAGACGATTTAGGATACAAGGCCTAAATGTAATTATTAGGAGGAAGAGGATAAGTGGTCCCGCCAAGGCCGAGAGTAGGGTGGTTAGCCAGGGGGACTAATTAAATAAGACATGTTCCACTTTCTTGTATATCCCCTAAAGTGAGTCGAGGGGATTCCCATTTACATTCCTTTTCATTGTTAAGTTGGAACAGGTTAAGGGGAGCTCTACCGGGGTTTAGGGTTTAGGCATAACCAACAATCTTGTCCTATATCTGGGGAGGTCTTATTTAGGACCTTATGTACCTTTGTTAACATAGTTATTAATTCTTCTTCCGGTTCTGGCTGCTGTTCAAATGTCCGTGGTATTAGGGAAGCTAGAGTTGGAGCAGGACCGGTGTTTGTAGAAACAGTTACCTCGGGTTTGTGGGCCGGAGGAATTTGAGGTGGCCCCGGAATTTGGAGGGGGCTGTTGGGTCCTATAGGGTGAGGCTTTCTAGGAAGATCTTTAGCCTGGACAGTAAAATATAATCCTAAATCGTATCTAGTCTGGTATAATCTAATACCCCACGTCTGTCCTGTCAACTAATAGTGTTGTCGCAGGGTTTCCTGTCTTGATGGTAATTATAAGGGGATTGCATGACCCTGGAGAACAGGTAGAGGGTTTTGGTCCCCTTATTAGCTTGATATGATTGTCATTTTGTTTTTTATAGTTATCTATAGTGGAGATAGTTTCACATCCCCAATTAGCACAAGAAAATTGTCTATTGCCCTGCATTTTCTAGATTTTCCATTAGGACAGACATAGAGTCCTAGCCTTAAGAGTTCTTTTCAGCTGATAATGTGCCACAGCCGGGTCCGCCCTTATAACGTCCGGTCATGGGGCTGGAGGTAATACTACATTGAGTGGGTCTTTGGCAAGCCTGGCATAAATCAACCCTGATCTCTGGAGCACTGTGACTGGTAGTATTTTTGGCAACAACTTGCCTGTCTCAGTTGCTATAAGCTCCATACCTTAGGTTGGTGGCAGTTGTACTCGGCAGTGACAGAGCATATGTAAAAGAGAAAAATTAATAGTCTTACAGTTTTTGTATGGATTTTTAGAGGGTTGCCAGAGTCTCTGGAGACTGTCCATTGTACGGGGGGTGGATTTGGTCCTGGAGAGCGTGGAGGTCTGCAGGCGGGCGTGGGCGTGATGAATCCAAGCGGTGAGGCCGTCAACCTTGAGAGCGGTGGGTGTTGTCAGGATGATTAGGTAAGGTCCTTTCCAGCGAGGTTCAAGGGTCTCGCGGTAATGTCTTCTGATGAAAACCCAGTCGCCCGGCTGAAAAGTATGAGGCTGTGGAGGTGGTTCAGCCTCGTACAGACTTTTTAATCTGGTCCAGGTGTCCCTATGAGCACGTTGTAGGGTTTGGAGAGATCGAATAAGCAGATTGTCATCAATATCAAGATTATTAATTATTTCAGTCTGGAGAGCGGGGATTATTGGGGGAGGTCTCCCGAACATTATTTTGAAGGGGGTCAGACCAAGTCTATAGGGGGTGTTACACCCTGTAGAGGGCATAAGGTAGGAGAGTCACCCAGTCCCGCCAGTCTCCTGGGCTAATTTAGTTAAGGTCTCTTTTAGGGTTCTATTCATTCTTTCTACCTGACCTGAACTTTGGGGTCTATATGCACAATGTAATTTCCAATTTGCCCCAATTATAGATGCTAACCCTTGAATTACCTTGGAGGTAAAGGCTGGATCCTATATAGTAGGAAAACCGTACCTGGGTAGGATGTCTTCCAGAATCTTCTTAGCTACTATGTTGGCAGTCTTATGTTTGGTAGGGAAGGCTTCTACCTAACCTGAAAAAGTGTCTATAAAAACAAGTAAGTACTTATAGCCAAAAGTCCCCTTTTTAAGTTCTGTGAAATCAGTTTCCCAATAAGCACCTGGTCTGGTTCCTCGTAACCTGGAACCGGGTTGTGCCGTGTTCCGCTTGGTGTTTGTCATCCGGCATGCTCGGCACTGGGCTACAATGTCTTCAATTTTAGTGTTGGCACCTTGGAACCTGATATTAGCCCACCTGATGAGGTCTTGCATTTTCCGTACACCCATGTGGGTAGTCCGATGAACCTTGTACAAGAGTTGTTCCCCTAGCTTTTTAGGGAGAATTATTTGTCCTGTTTCGGTGTGCCACCAGCCTAGGTGTTCTGTAGCTGTGGGCTGTTTTGATATCCAATTTAAGTCTTTTGGGTATATGTGGGATTGTCAGGCAAGGTAGGGCCCCCTGAGTCTGGGAGGTTGGCAGTTAAGATAACTTCAGATTGGGCTACTTCTCTAGCCCTTGGTCTGCTAACGAGTTTCCCCTGGACACTGGGTCGTTGGCTTTCTGATGTCCCGGACAATGTATAATAGCTAGTTTCTTTGGCAGCCAGAGGGTGGCGAGCAAGGCCAGGATTTCATCTTTGTTCTTAATGGCTTTTCCTTCAGCAGTTAACATGCCCCGTTCTCTGTATATAGCTCCGTGAATATGAACAGTAGCAAAGGCATATCTGCTGTCAGTATAAATGTTCAAAGTTTTGTCCTTTCCTAGAGTTAATGCCTTAGTAGGGCAATGAGTTCAGCCCGTTGGGCCGAAGTCCCGGCAAGGGCTCCGCCCATATAACTTCTGTTTCTGAGACTACAGCCGCTCCCGCATACCTTTGGCCGTTCGGACGAAGCTGCTCCTGTCAGTGTACCAGGTGCAGGCTCCAGGTATGGGTTGGTCCTTTAAGTCTGCTCGTACTCCGTGGACCTGGGCCAAGATGTCTGCACAGTCATGGAGTGGGGCGTCTAGATCCGGGTTAGGCAGCAAAGTAGCTGGGTTGAGAGCTGTAGGCGGCTGAAAAACAATCCTGGTGGGGTTGAGAAGTAGGCTTTGGTAATGAGTGAGTCTGGCATTGCTTAACCACCGGTCAGGGGGTTGTTTAAGGATTCCCTCAGTGGCATGAGGGGTGGTGATGTAAAGGGACTGTCCCAGAGTTATTTTATCTGCATCCTTGACTAGCAAGGCGGTTGCCGCTATGATGCGGAGGCAAGCAGGCCATCCTGCTGCCACAGAATCCCAGTGTCCTTCTTCCTTGCAATAGGCACATTGGTTTTTGCCCAGGGGCCTACCTTTACCTGCCGGTTTTTTTCTGATGTCAGTTGTTTGAGCTGTCGTTGGCATTCCCTGGGTTCAGCCGTGGCAGCTAACAGGATCCGGGCCAGGTCACGATTCTGTCTCTTCTCTGCCTTGATCTGTTTTTCCTCAGGAGTATCTCTATTATTATAAACTTTTTCTGCTGCCTCAACTAGGTCCCTAAGCTGCTTTTCACCTAATCTCTCTATCTTTTGTAACTTTTTCTTAATGTCTGGTGCCGACTGATTGATGTATGCTAACGCCACCGTCCCCAAGTTTTCAGGCTTCTCAGGATCAATAGGGGTATATTGGCAGAAAGCATCCATCATTTCTCTAGAAAGGCAGCCGGACTCTCGTCTTGTCCCTGTCTTAGATCATATACCTTAGTCAAATTAGTGGGCCTTCTAGCGGCCACTTTGAGACCTGCCAATAGAGCCTGGCGGTACACTTGGAGTCTCTCCTTACCTCCTGCTGTGTTATAGTCCCAGTCAGGCCGGGTTACTGGAAAGGCAGCCTCAAAAGATGATGTTTTCTATGGCTGAAACGAGGGACAGGTCAAAGGAACCTTCAGGGGGCCATCCGACGTTGAAGGATGGCCATTCCGCACTGCAAAAAGTGACTAATTTGTTCTTCCGGATCTCTACTGAGAGCCTATGAGCACGCTCGCAACATCTTTGAAGTGGCTGGTCAGGAGATCTAGGGAGAAGAAGTAGTCTGACCCATGTTAGACACAAAGAAAAATGGAAAATAGGCCGACAAAGGCAAGATAGGCGAGAGCCAGGATGAGTCGTTGACCAAGAGTCCACTCAGAAGGTGCAGCTGCTGCTAGTCCAGAGACAAAGAGCGAGGCTAAAAAGCAAAAGAAAATTATAGCCAAGACAGGATAGCAGTACATCAGAGAGGTCCGGACTGACGCAAGACTGGACAGACAGGACACAACAAAATTTCAAAGACTCTGTTCAGGCGGTCCAAAGACCCAGATGGTTCCTCTACCTAGTAGTGGAACCCCGATGGGGTTTAGGACGTCTCCTAAGCCCCTGCAGCTGGCCCGTGGGTGCGTCCACCCAATACCACTTTATGCTGCACAGAATGTCAGAGTTTTTCAGAGTTTACAGGTTTAGAATAATACCCGGGTCGGAATCTCCTGGAGAAGTAACACACAAATACAAAGAAACACTTACCGGGTGGCCAGGCCGGGAGGTTCCCTCCGGTGTGTCCCTTCAAGGCTGTGGAGATCCCGGACGCCCCCAAAATGTAATGCCCTGGTTTGGAACTCCACGAGCCAAGAAGGAAACTGACACCGATGCAAGCGCAAAAGGGAGTTTATTGACAAACTCGAGTTTGGACTCCCACTCGTTCACTGACGCAGCAGTGGTTGAGAGGAGCCACCGAGGGGCTGGGACCTAATTTAAAGGGCAAAACCGCAAGCCTTGGGGAGATGCCTTGGCGTTACCTGATTGGGGGTTAGGTTGACCTTTAAAGGGATTGGGTAGGTTGTTAGGTCTGTGCAAAGGGTCGTGTGCAGTTGGGGCTGCGTATAGAGGGGCCGTGCACAGAAAGTGCCGAGTGCAGAAGTGCCAGGTGCGTAATCAGACTATTGCAGGAGAAATAAGGTGGGTGCCTTATGGGCCCACCGATTAGCTGGCTTGGCTGGTTTGGCCAGGTGGTAAGGCATTGTTCTTGACCACTGGCCTTTGGGGAACTTTTCGTACAATTCATCTTGGGATCACTCAGAAAAATGGAATCATTCCAGTCTTTCAAATACTATCTTCCCTTGAAATGGTATGGAATGGCGACATGGGCCCACTCCATGTCTCACCTAACAATAAGTACAAAGAAGACGGGGTTCCAAAGCATTAAGCCTTTCCTCTAGGTAAATTAGTAGACTGGAGACCCAGAGGGCCAGTCTGTCCTCTGATAAGAGAATCTTCACACAAGACCCAGAACCTTGCCTCAGGCCAGGCCTGAACCTTGCCTCAGGAACTAGAGTGCTGACCTTGCTTTGCAATTCCAATTCCTTTCCCTATTTCCAGGAAATAGAGCTGAGAAATTGGCCCACAGCATTTCTTCTGTCTTTCTGAGACTGAAAGGGTGTTCTGGGCCCACAGTTCTAAGCCTGTCTTCTCTGAACATACATCTTCTGGAGTCCAAGGCACAAAGCAACAAGCTTTCTTTATGGAAAAAACAACTAGAACGAAAACTGTGGAAAGGGCACCAAGCCTGGACCTTCTAAAGAATCTCCTTGGCAGCCCCAGGCCCACAAGGTTAAGACCATCTAATTGGTAACAAAGTCCCACAACAACCTGCCTGGCCCCTGCTACCAGAAACACTTGGGATGACCTTGGCCCAAAGAACCAAGCTGTCATCTTCTAGGAGGATGAAGAACAGAGAATTCAGTTTACAGCACCAAGACTGTTCTCACTTTAAATCATTTACAATAGAAATTTGGGATGATGGCAACAACCATGTGTCATCTTAACAGGCCACTCGGCACAACCTGGTCCCACATCAAAAATTTTCCTTTTTGCCAGTTATTGAAATGTGACTGTAACCTACAGAACCAAACCTCTCCCCTGGTAGGAGAGGTAGTGTGGTCACTAAAAAATGTGGCGCAAAACCTCAACTCTTCTTTCAGGAACTTGATGAGGGAGCTTGGAAACACAGTCAAACATTGCTCCTATTTCCAGGAAGTAAAGTGGAGACCTTGGCACACAAAATCTAGCCTAACTTTTCTTAATGGAACTTTAGATGGAAGATTTGGCACACAGTAAGAAGATTGTCTTTGTAGAAAAAAAAAGAAAATTTGATAGTAGTCCGTGGCCCAGGACCCAGTACACTGTCTGGATCATGGGAAGAAGAGTTGGTGTTTGAAAACAAGATATCCTGCTGGTCACATTTTCAAAGTAAACTCGAGTAGAAAACATTTCCTAAACACTCAACCCTGGTTCATTCAAAGAAGTAGAATGAAAACCTATGCCTACAGCAACAAGACTAGGCACCTGGTAGGCACAAGAATCCCACCGGGTCTTCCTTGACCCCCAAATGAATCCCGCAAGGTGTTCACGTGACCGCCATGTGATTCCATAGTGATTGTTTTGTGATTGTCAAGTGACTTCCACCTTATTCTTCTTCCCCTATCCTCGACCAAGTGTTTTCAAAACACGTCTCATAAACTCTTTATTTTCAATATTTCAGCATTGATGCATTTGCCTTTAAGCAATTCCCTCCAGACAGCGGCCTAAGGTCCACAAACAGGAATAGTGAGGGAGTTGCACCTTAAGCCATTAAGAGTTATGCTCACAATGACTCAGCATTTTTACTATAATACAGCAAAATGGCAGCTGCTATTTCCACTGCTATGAAGTACCTTCCTCAAGCAGACTCAGCCTCCAAATTTCAATGCAGTTAATGTGCGACAGCCACTCCCATTGCCTTCAAGCAGATTGTCTGACCACAGCAGAATCTTTAAGCCAGTGATCAAAGGATCATTGTCTGGAAGCTACACTGCTGTCCTCAGGCAAGTCTTCTCATGCAGACCTGATCTTGCGGTTGAATGGCAGTGAGATGGCTGTCTGAGCCACGCTCTGTTACAAACGGATGCTCCTTTTCTCACAGTTTATGTGAATTTTACCAAAGAATGTAGCAGGGTAACTCAAAAGTGAGCACCACGCCATGATCCCATGTCACGTGATCTCCCAGTGATGCCATAAGGCCAGTATCTTAATGATCATGTGATTCCTGTGGGATAGTCACGAGACTACCGCAAAATTCCCTAGTTCCTGCTATGAGATTTTCTGATGGCTTCCATTACATTTTTCTCCGCTGGCCTAAATTAAGGGTTTTCAGTACATGTTGAAGGAACTGCCTCCATGTCAGTGTCTCAGCTTTCTTTCCATGGTCGTTAACCCAGCCCCTCTCAGAATTTGTAGTCTGAGGTTTGCTGTAGAGGAATTCTGAGGCAGTCATTCTTTCTGCTATGAACTCAGCATTTTTCATACAATACAGCAAAATGGCGGTTGTATTTCCACCTCTTTCCTATCACTTCCTCACAGCACACTTGGCCTCCATATTTCAATATGAATAATGTGCGAATGTTGCCTCCACTGCCATAAAGCAGATATCCTGACAACAGACAAAACCTGAGGTGAATTAAGGATCACTGTCTGGCTGCATACACCTTTGACGTCAAGTAAGTTTCGTAATGTGGACACAACATTCGATTGGAGGTCTATTAGGAGGCTGTCCGGGAATCTTCCTTTACACACAGACTAATGTTTTCTCAGTGTTTATGTGAATTTTATCAAGTGATAATGAAAAACTGGAATGATTCCATTTTTCTGAGTGATCTCGAGATGAATTGTAAGAAAAATTCCCCAAAGGCCAGTGGTCAAGAACAATGCCTTACCACCTGGCCAAACCAGCCAAGCCAGGTAATCGGTGGGCCCTTAAGGCACCCCCACCCTTATTTCCTCTTGCACGTATCCTGATTACTACACCCGTCACCTTCTGCACTCGGCCCTACCTTCTGCACTTGGCCCTTTCTGCACACAGCCCCTCTTGGCATATTGCCCCACTGCGTACAGCCTCCTCTATACACAGCCCCAACTGCACATGACCCCCTTTTGCACGCGGACCCAACAACCTACCACCCAAATCCCTTTAAAGGTCAACCTAACCCCCTAATCAGGTAGCGCCAAGGCATCTCCCCAAGGCTTGCAGTTTTACCCTTTAAATTAGGTCCCAACCCCTCGGTCGGGGCTCTCTCAACCACTGCTGTGTCAGTAAACAAGTGGGGTCCAAACTCGAGTTTGTCAATAAACTCCCTCTTGTGCTTGCATTGGTGTCAGTTTCCTTCTTGGCTCGTAGAGTTCCAAACCAGGGCATTACTATATAACTCATCATTCCAAAGGGAGCACTACATCATCTCCATCTGTCACCTTATCACTCTGTGTTTCATACAGGCCACACTCTTGGGCACGTGATTCCTGTGCAGCTGTCTTGTGATCCTGTTGTGACTCCAAGGGGCCATGATCCCGAGGTTAATACTCTCTAATTTCGAAAGACTAGGCAAAAGACCTACTCACACTACTAACAACCTAGACTCTATGACAGAAACTAATGTGCAGTGAATAGGCCACAGATCAAAGCTCTATACTTTTACAGAAAAGAAAGGAGACCTCCGTTCAGGGTAAAAATACTCTTCTTCCTTCAAATGATGTAGACTGGAGACCTGGATCCTTGACAAAAGCCACTCTCTGTCTAACACTAAAACAACAGAACCCTGGTCTAAAGCCACCAAGCCTGCCCATGTTGAAAATTAGTAGATTAGAGATCTTAAACCACAAGGCCAGCATTTCCTCTAATAAGAATATCTTTCTTGGAGAACTAGAACCTTGGCTCCAGGCCTGGACTTTCTGTTAGGAGTGAGAATAGTAACTTTGGCTTGTAGTTCCAATCCATTCAACTATTCCAGAAGGTAGAGCTGATACAACTGCCCACGGCTTTTCTTCTGTCGTCTCCTAACAGAGACTGAAGTCACAGCCTGGGCCCATGGTTCTAAGCCTATCTTCCCTGAACAAATGTCAAGTGGTGTCCTAGGCCCAAAGCAACAAGCTCATCTTTATGCAAGGGAAACTAGAGTTGAGACGTAGGCCTGTGAAACCAAGCCTATATCCTCCTCACAGGAAGGAGAGTGCAGACCCAGGCTCCTAAGTTCAAGACCATCTAATTTATAACAGACTAAAAGGAACAACGACTCACACTACACCCAAGGTAGCCCCTTTGAACAGAAAATCAGTGGAGTGTATGGCCCACAAACAAACCAGTCTTATCTGAACAAAAGGAAGAATGGAAGACTCCGTTCATGCCAGCAACACTGCCTTCCCTTGAAAGGATATGGAATGGTGACACAGGCCCAAGTTACAAAGCCTGTTTTTTCTAACAATAAGTTCAAGGGAGGCTGGGATCCATGGAAATAAGCTTGTCCTCTCTAAATACTAGTACGTAGGAGATCTTACCCCAAAGGGCAAGCCAGTCCTCAGGTAAGAGAATCTTAAGTCGAGACCTAGGACTTTGACTTTCACCTGGATTTCTAATCAGGAACCAGAGTGCTGACCTTGGTTTGTAGTTCCAATCCTTTCCCCTATTTCCAGGAATTAGAGCTGAGAAACTGGCCCACAGCAATTCTTCTATATTTCCCTAACAGAAAATGGCCTCATGGTTCAAGCCTCTCCTCTCCGAACAAATGCCAACTGGAGTCCTGGGCCCACAGCAACAAGTCTTCTTTATGCAAGGAAAACCAGAATGGAGACTGCAGAAATCGGCACCAAGCCTGTACCTCCCAAAAGGAACTAGCTGGCAGCCCCAGGCCACAAGGTCAAACTCTTGCGGAGATCTTGGCCTACAGAACCAAGCTGTCATCTCCTAGAAGGAGGAAGAATGGAAGATGCAAAGATCAAACATAGCCCTGATCTCAGGACCTTCAGTATTTATAAAAGAATCTACTAAGGAAGCTAATGTTGATGTAGCAAATTTCCTGGGAGTGAGACTCCATCTCTCAGAAAAGTTTACTTTTTCCCTTAGAAAATAAAAGTCTGTTTTCAAATATAGACTTACCTAAAATTATAGTCCCGTCTTTTTCTGAGAGGTGTATTTCACTCAAATGCATTTTTTCTCTTTCTGTGGTAAGGAAGAAGGAAGTAAGTGGGTGGCCCTGACAAACCCTCTCCCCACAGCCCATACATCTGTTCATAGTCTCCCACGTGCACTCTACCTCCTCGTGAGTGGAAAAGTATTTTTTTAATCCTTTTGTGGTCACACATGATTAAGCGTATTTCCACAAATTGTATTAAGTTGCTCAGATAACTGATCAGTGAGTCTGGCTTTCACTGAAAACATTTCTGTTGTGGAGAGAAATAAATGATCCCTGCAGGTGTCCAAGTAGTAAATCAATATATCCCAACAGGTGTGTCCACTGAAAAGGGTCCAGCAAGTAAGACAGCTGGGAACTATGACTGCCTCTTTCTCCATGGACAGCACAGGTCTGTAATAACATTAGCCAGGGTATACATTCCCATAACCACTGCCGAAACTTATAAGCCAGAATGTGTCTATAAAATTAACGTCTTAGCATTACTCCAAATTGGAGTAAAGTCCAGTGAGCAATGAGTGCAGAAGAGTTTTTGGGTTGCTCTTACTATTAGCATCTCTTTTCCCCACAAATCATGTCCAACAGCAGCAAGGGAATGATTTTAAGCAAGAGATGAAGCCCTTCAAAGGGGCCCTCTTGATTCAGAATAAAACCCAAGCTTGCTTTCCTTCCTAAAGCCTACTTGACCTGACCCCTACCTACTTTTTGGGTTTCACTCCTGCCACTTACCTCTGATCATTATACCTGAAGGCTCTGGCCTCCTATTGGTTCCAGGAGCAGATCAAGCCCTGAATTTGAGGATCTGTGTTTCCTTCTACCTGGCATTCACTTGTCAAGGCTCTTTGCCAGCCTGGCCCTTTAGGTCTAAATTACACTACTTGGATTCTTAGCGATCACCCCCTTGCTTTCCATCACTAATTTATTTCCTTCCTACAAATTGTTTGTTATTTTGTTATTGTCTGTCCTACTGCACCAAATGGAAGATGCATCCCACAACACCAAAACTTTAGCAGTGCCTAGCACATGGAAGATGTTCAGTAGCTATTGGCTGGACAGTGCAAGAATGGATGATGCATGCCTGCATGACTGATTGGATGAGTAAGGATCATCTATCTACCTACAGATTTCCGACGAAAACAAAAAACAAATAAAAAACACCTAGCTATCTAGTTACGAGCTATCAGAATAAGTGCCTATACTCTGTATTCCACTTCAAAGTAGCCACAAACCTATTTACCATTTTCAATTGTTTTTGTCCAAAAGTAAACAGCCTTCTTTGGTCATTTACCCCTCAGAATTCTGCCATCCTTCCCATTGGCTAGTCCAGTTAGAAGTCCAAAGGCATTAGTACATGGGCAGGCGAAGCAATACAATTATTACAAGTTTTGTCTTTTTCACCCTCTTTTCCTCCTGCTACTTGCTGTACTGGCCACATACTCTTTGTGCCTCATGGCCATGGATCACAAAATGGAGGAAATCAAGGACTTCCTGCTCACAGCTAGGCAAAAGGATGCCAAATTGGTCAATCAAGAAAAATAAGGATGTGAACTTTAACCCACTTCCCGTTTAGAAATAAAAGTGCAGCTCACTGCCAGTGTTAATTTAATTTTACATTAACACTCTCTTTGAGGTTGAAGCAAATCTAACTGGTTTTCAATGTGAAAATAAAATATAAAAACTGTTCTTGGAGTTATTGTTAAACAGCATGTGTCTCTAATCCTAATGTAACAGAAATGTACATGATAAACAAACAGTACTTAATTTTCTTTTTTGTGTGATAAATTTCAAAGAATGGAACAACATAAAGCAGAAAATATCACGTTTTTCTCTGGATTTTCTTGCCATCCTTGTCATGTGAGCAGCAGGCTTTGCAGCAACCAGTTGGATTCTGTTTCTCCGATGCTGGTGGTCTGCTCTTGGGGGAATGTCTTCCAGACAGCCAAAGAGGTGTGACATCATCAGAGTGCAGACAGCCTCGAAGATGTTGCTGCCCTGGCTTGTGATGCTTTTCTACTATGCTTTCAATCAACATCAGTCCGACATTTACATGGCTGATTGTGTGCTCGGGATTGTCCTTCTTGAACAGGATGCGGGAGTTCAGCACTGTAATATTTAGAAGGTGGCGAAAGAATTTTTTATACCAAAACTTGTGCCTTTCGCATTCAGTTTGATAAGTGAATATCTGATCGGCCAAGTACACTGCTCTCATATTCTCATTATAATATACAATGACACATGCTTTCTTTTAATTTCTGTTGTCTACTTCAATCACAGTATCATTGCAGAATGTCGACAACATTGTCACTCCTTCTTTTCACATCATTTCAGTGCCATAAGTCCACCACAGATCGTGGCTACAGTCATCCCTTTTGCAATCCTTTTTTCCCCCAGATCATTTGGCATCCATTCTCTCTTCAAATAAGCTGTCCCAACTGCATCAGTCCTGTTTTGATGTAACTTTGAAAAGTGTGGGAGATGTATAAGAGCTATCGAGGAATACACAATATCCTTGGCTAAGAAGGTCATTGACCAGGTAAGAACAATGTGCGATGATTTCAGACCATCAGCTGAATCTTTCGTATTCATACTGGGTTTTGTGTGAACAAGCACATTCCAAACATAACCAGACTGACTTTCACAAAGTACATAAAGCTTGAGATCAAATTGTGCTTGTTTCGTCAGGATGTACGGCTTCATAGCTAACTGCCCCTTGAACAGCATCAGTGATTCCTCAACTACAATGTTTCAGTTTGGAGTATATACAGTTGAAAGCTTATTTACAAGAAAGTTGAACACAGGTTTGATCTTCTGCAATGAAATCTGGGCCTTTGATTGACCAGCGGAAGAACTGTTGATAAAATGCAGGTGTCAAAGCCAAAGTAAAAATCTTTCACCAGTCATAATTTGCCTGACATACAGTATATCCAAAGAAGGCTTGTCAACCAAAACCGGCTCAGGTTTCTGCACAATACCTTGCAGTTGTAACATTACTACAGATAAGACTTTCAGTTTGTCATGGTCAGAGTCTTATCATTTATCCATTTGCAAAAATCCTTTTAGACCAGGTGGCTTTGAAGCCAACAAGAGAGCTGGTGATATTTGAAACCGATTCCTCAGTAAAGAACTGTTCAAAATACTGCAGTGGGTCAGTGGTATCACTGACATCAATTTTCCCGCCAGGTGTGCCAGTAAAGTCATACCTTTGACGCAAGTTGACCACTTCAGAGGGGCACCCGAGTCAGCTGATGCGGGGCTGTTTCTACCAGATTCCAAATCAAGCAAAGGCCTGACCGTAGTCTTCAGAAGTACTCTCTGAAAAATCAGAATCATCCACTTTGGAAAAAAAAGATTCGTGGAATGAATTTTCAGCTAAAAATTGTTTGAGAATGTTGTTAACATCACACTTAGGAATGCTACATTTTCTAGGATTTGACATTTTCAGCGATTCAGAATTATTATATTTTGTAAACTGAAATACCATTACTAAAAAGAGAATGTTGTAAGTAGAATGATGTCATTTGTTTCCAAAGACTATAGATATAAAAGCGAGATATTTTGTGCAAACTTTGAGCCTAAGGTTAGGACTATAATCCGGGAGTAATCTTCAGGTAAATGCTGCCGCTGCAAGCACTGCTGGCGAGTATTCTCAGGGCAAATGAGAAATGGGTGAAAATTCGATACAGCAGATACCTTTGTACCTTGGTCATCACAGACAACGAGAAACTGAAGCAGTCCCTGCCCTCGGGTTTGTCAGTGAAGGAGCTAAAATGAACCAGAATTGCTAATCTAAACTGCATTAAATTTTTTATTTTGTGATTCACAATTAAACACGTATCACTCAGATAACCAAGCATGATTTAAGTTCTAGGCGTGGGCCTCAAGAGTTGATGAATATTAAGTGCCACTAAAAGTCTAGGGCATAAAATTGCCAGAAATTTCCATTCCTTGTAAAGAGAAATATACTATTTCTTCTGCCTTACTCTTTTCCTTCAGAACAAACAGAAACAAACAGATCTGATAAATTGAGATCAAATACATAATATTTTAGAATTTAAAGTTTTATAGCTTAGAGTAAGTATCTTTCGAAGACACTTGGCTTAATATTTTTTAAAGGTGGTAATATGCATCTATATATCTTGTTAGGCTTTTGAGATGACCAGTTTTACATATAAATGTTCTAGTTTATTTAGACAATTAGAAATTTGCTAATTTAATTTCATAATCTAATTCATAATCTAATCTAATTTTAAAATGTAAAGTTATTACTTTAAAATATGGAGACTCCAACAGATCTAATAGATCTGGTTCTATATATCCAAAGTGAGCATCCTGACACTGAACTGCACAATTCACCTTTACATTTGAAGCTTCTGTTTTCATCATGGGAAAATAGTACAGGCTGAAAGGCTTTGAATCTCAACAGGGTGCGTTCAAATCCTTTACCAACGGTGTGACTCTGGTGGGTTATATACGTTCTTGAGGACTTAGATTCCTTATTTGTAATATGAGAAAAATGAGAGTATCCATTTGATAGGTCTGGGGAAAAGATTTTAAAATTATAGTAATATAAGTAAAGCACTTTGAAATTAGGCCAAATATGCATTAGACTTTAATAAGTGCTAGCTGTTTTTTGTTTGGCCTAATTCATTTGAAGTTCCACAGTTCCTTTGCATGGTAATTGCCATAGGCAAAAGTTAACATGCAAACCTCTCAACTATAGTAAAATCAGAAGAAAATGCAGTTTAAACTGCACATAAAATACAATATGCAAAATCGCATTAGGATAAATGTAGCTATCACTATGAAATGAAAAAATAAATAGATTTTAGTAAATGAGCAATGTGTCCATTAGGTCACTTTATATGACAGAATTGCATGAGGCACTCAGGCAGTTCAGTTAAATAAGCAAAACAAATTAAAATGCTGAGTTAGCAATTATCAATAAACAGAATCCTACATAAACAAAAAGTAATAATTCCATTGCATTTTTAACTTCTGGCTTGTATTCTGTCAGAACATTATGTACACTATAAACCAGAGGTAGCAAACAGGTTTTATCATCTAGACAACCCTTATCAACTAGAAGTGACTCCTGGAAAACTCTTAAGAAGAAATCTGAGCACATATCTGGGTTCATCGGTAAAGAGTCCCCTGATCAACTATTGACGTCCACTATGGATATCGGAGCGAAAGTGGTGCTGCACGTGCTGCATAGTTACTACTCCTTGTGATTCCAAAACAGTTTGCCAGTGCCAGGAAATAGGCAGCTATAGGACAAAACAGTTTGGAACCAAAGGTCTGTCTGTGCTGGCAGGGAGGGCTGCTGTAGAGAATGACCAGGGCTTTCATTGGTTACTGCTTTCACTTCCTCCAATTGCTAAGCATTTAGGCGTAGCCCAAAGCCTGACCTGCCTTGAAGGTCCTATATCAAGGAAACAGGATTAACGTTAGGAATTTTCCATGGGCCTTTCTCATATGTGGAACACACCTGGGGATTTAGAACTCATGAAACAGTCTGGAAGAAGAACCTAAAGAAAGCAAAGCTGTCACACGTCCACGAGCAGAAAGCAAAGATTGAGGTCTTGTAAAACCATCCACCTGGAATCTTGTGAGTACTGCCTGAAATTTTTTATTTGCAATCCCCAGGTTAACTTCTTCCAAGGAGAACAGAGAGCGAGGTTGAGAAGTAGGAGAAGTAATTGGTCACTTTCTCCAATTCATAGGGAAAAACATTTTTTAAAAAAGATATAAAGGAGAAAAATCTACTTTTCTGCCCCTAGTCCCAAATTTTCCTAAAGACTTTGCCCTGGTTCCCTTGTGGTTTTGCCAGATCAAAAGCAAACACTTTCCTAAAAGTTAAATTCTCCCTGAGCAAACTACAGCCAGGTGCCTCCCCTCTCTGCAAATGGGAGACATGCCAGTTCCCCTCCATGGGGTAAGGCTCCCAGTCTAAGTGTGCCTGCCATCCTAACACAGGACCTAGGAAGTTATTTTGGAAAGAGCTGAATGGCAAACTAAAAAGTAGATTCAGGGGCTCAGGCCAGTAGCCTGCAGAGTTGGGGAGTCAGCGCTAAGGAGCCAGAGCTGACCAACAGCCCTCTTTGCCTTTCTTTTGGCTGCAAAAAAGATTCCCTCCTCCTAACTTATCATCTTCAGGAAGGGCTCAGGCTGGACAACACAGACACTTAGCTCTGACATCTGGATTCACCAAAGGTTTGGTAAAGTTCTTTATCAGAGGGGTGGAATGATAATGAGCCAGAGGAGGATTCTAGGCACCCTAAGACCTCAGCCTCGGTCATCATGACATTTTAAGGCAAGAGGAGAGAAGAATACAGAGGTGGTATAGTGAGCATGCCTTTTGGAAGTACCTAGATCTCTGATAAACCAGGCTCAGAGGTTCCCTGAAAGGTTCACCTTTCACCCCAGTAAAAGGTCTACATGTCCCTGAAGCTCCCCAGATCCTAGAGGCACTTAGGTATAAAGTTGGATTGTGGAGACACTCTCTGTGTGCCCAGCACAATCAAGTGAGTGAACTGTCCTGTGATCTTCCAGTACCCTCACCCCTCACGTAGGCACTGTTATTGATTGTGGAGGGACTAGCCCCCCAGTAACCTTCTCAAGGGCCCTCTGCAGTGATCACTGCAGCAGTGCTGGCTCCTAGGCCCTTCATCCTACCTTGGAGTCCAACAAAGCTGCATGAGGATGCAGTAAATAGGTGGTTTAGGAAGCAAGGTGTGTCCCTGGCCCTTTGGGGTACATTCATACTTCATTAGGGCAAATGACCTGGACCTGGGCCCCTGGTAGGTTTGCAGGGGACACTCACTTGCTGATTTCCTGGTTACATCCCACCTCAGACATGCCTCCACTGGCTTAGCTGTGGTAGAGGCTGGATTCAGAGAGCCCAGGATGAAACTCCCACCCTCACAGTGTGCAGAAAAGTATCTCATGGGCCAATTTAACTTTCCCACAAGGAAATTCACAAGACCAGACCTGTGTCTGCAAGTAGCAGTAATGATTATGTACAATTGAGGTTAGGGTTGGGGTTGGGCAGGAAGCAAGCTGTGATTCAAGAAGAAAGACATGTGTCTTCTGCTCGATGGGTGGATAAGCAGGTTCCAAGTCATTTAACAATGTCACGGAAATCAGGCTCCCACTCTGTGCCAGTTATCAAGCAGCACTGGAGGCACCAGGATAAATAGAATACGGTTCTGCAATTAAGAGGCTGAAATAAATTTGTTTATAAATTTCCAGAGCAAAGCTTGCTTAAGTATCACTGATTTCCCATGCTATGAAAATTGTTTTAACTAAACTTAATGCATTTAGATTATCTTGTAATTTAAGAAAGAATTTGTTTTTAGGTAAAAATTATTATTTTTTGACTCAATGTAAGAATAAAAAGTGTAAAACATGTATCCAGGAAGGTTCTTTCTGTCAAATAAATCATAAGTAGTAATACCCCCAACAGGAGCATATCCCAGACCTCTCTGAAGAGATAAATCCTCGACCAGGCTACATAGAATTCTGACGTGTAGCTCCACAAAAAATAAACTCACAACCCAAAATTAAAACCTCATTTAGAAAGAATCAGAAAAAAAGACAAGCAGCATATTAAGACCTCCTAGAACTTCAGGTACTAGGAATTTACAGCCATCAATATTTTAATATATAGATTAAGTATAGCCAGAAAGAGAATTTTATGTTCGGAGAGCTAAATATCCTAAATTAGCCTTTAGCTACAGAACATCTTTTTAAAAATTTGTGACAAAATGTTTTTTTACTGCACCTTTTAAAATGTATTGCTGAACTAGCAAAACTATAAGGAAAATGCATAGAGGTGAAAATTCCCAGGAGAGGAGTGTAGGGCGGGATAGAGGGAGTGAGACAGGGTTCTCATTCTGAGGAGCAAGAGGGGCTGAGCATCAAGAGACAGAGTCCAGCACTGCACCAGGTAGGAAATCTGATAAGAGGCAGAAGTCCAGGAAAAGCCCACCCTGAGAAGGCTGATGGCAAGAGAAGTCCCCTGCCTCAGCTTGGGTTTGTGAGGAAGGAGGCAGAGTCTCCCGCACATTTGAAGCCACAAGCTGGTCGCCCCCTGTATTAGCAGCCCACATTCGTATTATGTAGGTAGTCAAAAAAAACAAAAAACAAAAACAAAAACAAAAACAGAGACCTTTTTTCTCTTGCATTCCTCTTTAGAAACTTTAAAACTACATAGAAAAAATTTAAAATAGTACAGAGAATACCCGTACACATTCTCCATGATTCACCAACTAAGACTTTGTTGTACCTCTTCTCTCTCTTCTCTCCTGCTCCCCAAATATATGCACATGCACACACACATATGTATACAAATACATGTATAGTATTTCTTAAAATTTTTTTGAATATAAATTGCTGTCATTGCGACACTTCACCCCTACATATTTCAGCTGGTATCTCCTAAGAATAAGGATGTTCTCCTCTCTTTTTATAAAACTAAATATACGGTCTATGTTCACATTTTCTCAACTGTCTCAATAATGTCTTCTAAAGCTGTTTTTTCCAATTCAGTTAAATTTCTTGCATTATATTTAGTTACGTCTCTTTAATCTCTTCTAATCCAGAATGTACCACCAGCCCAAACATTTCGTTTTCTTTTGTTGTATATTTCTATAATATCGATTCTTTTAAAAAATTTAGGCAAGTTGTCTCACAGAACTTCCTACCCTCTGTCCATATCCCATTGTTTTTTCATGATTAAATTCAGGTTAAACATTGTTACCAAAAAACTACAAGGTCATGTCATTGATATATGACAGCATCACAGCTGACACATAATGCCAGGTCATCCCACTACCAGGGACACTAACTTACAATATTTGGTTAAGGTGTCCACGTCCAGATGTCTTCATTACGAAGGCGCATTTTCCCCTTTGTATCCTCAGACACATGCTTTGAAACTGCAAATACCCTGTTTCTCTCAACATTTTATCCAATGGTGCTTAGCCATTGGTTTTTTCTTTCTTTCTTTTTTTTATTTCTGTCATTTCTGCTATATTTATTACCTGGTGTTCTTCTATAAAGATCAACTGACTTTTAAAAAGCGTTCACAGAACCAGGAAAAAGCAAATGTAAATGTCATCTGGGGGAGTCCACTTTCAAAACAAAGCTAAAGAATTCCCATATACAAAGTGCCATTGTTTGTAAGGGCACCATGAGAAACTACTGAGCACTTCAGGCACAGGGCATTTGAGCAACAGGGCACTTCAAGCTAGCTGAAGTATAAGATGGCAGAGTCAGAACTGCAAAGATTTGATACCGGAATTGTCAGCAACAGGATGAAAAATATGTATGCTAAGATAGATAAAAGAAAAAATCATAAACTATATGAAACAGGCCTATTTTAAGAAATGAATAAAATATCGAAAATAACAGTAATTGAAACTAAGAAAGAGTTAAACAGAAGATTCAGTTCAACTGAAAAGGGAATTCATGAAACAGAAGTAAACTGAAAAAAATTACATAAACTGTAGTCAGAGAAGCAAAGCGAAGGAAAACATGACAGACAGGCTAAGAAATGTGAAGACAGAACGAGAAGTCAAACATGGAGCTAGTCGGAGTTCTACAAGGAAAGCACGGAGAGGACAGGGAAAAGACATTTGTGAAGAGGTGAAAATGTTCCAGAATCAATGAAACTCGTGAATTCTTCAAATCAAAAAGTACAAATCCCAAGAAAGATAGATGAAAATATGTACAAGGCTAGATACGTTCCTATAAGTCTAAGAACAACAAAGAGAAAAAATGTTATTTTTAAAACTAGGGAGGAAAAACATTTTAGTATTTAAAGAACCATTTAAGAGAGAGTGGATTTCTCAATAGCAAGAAGAGGGCAGAAGAAAATAGGATAATAAGATTGAAAACAAAATGCTAGAAAAATGTATGCCTGGCAAATACTATCTAAAGGTAGTATAGTTATTGATATTAGACAAACTAAATTTTAAGAAAAAATAGTAATATTAGAAAGAAAGATGACATTGCATAATGATAAAAGGAAAAATTCACTCAGAAGGTAAAATGTTCATGAACTAGTATGTACTCACTAATAGAGTCAAAGTATAAAGAGTGAAAATTGAGAAAATTTCAAGAAGAAATTGGCAGTTTATAATCTTAGTGGTTATTCTTTTCCAATAATTGTTAAATGGGCAAAATATAGTTAAGCTATTGAAGACACTAGCAAAAAAAAAAAACAAATGTCAGTAGAGAAATGAATAAATGAACTGAGTTCATGGTATAGTAAATCACAAGACAGTGATTAGAATAAATGAACTTGATTCTTGCGAACTCTTCCACATAAGTATAACATAGTAGTAGTAGTAAACATAGTAGTCAAAGTTCCCCAACTGTCCCAAGAATATCTTTTATAGTTTTTTTTTTC
Organism: Eonycteris spelaea; assembly: GCA_003508835.1. NCBI lineage: Eukaryota > Metazoa > Chordata > Mammalia > Chiroptera > Pteropodidae > Eonycteris > Eonycteris spelaea. The sequence continues at coordinate 5,059,748 of PUFA01000137.1, forward strand.
CAGTTGGGATCTAATTAAGTGTCAGTCAAAACATTTGGTTATGCCTCATTGGCCTCTTGCCATCGAAAATAGTCTCCTAGCCGTTTGTTTTGTTTGTTTTGTTTGTTTTTCATGACACTAACCCTTCTGAAGAGTTCAGGCCCATTGTTTTGTAGAATGTACCACATTCTGAATTTATATAATTGTTTCCTCATGTTTAGATTCAGGTTAAGTAATTTCAGCAAGAATACTACAGAAAATATTAACCACACTAATAAAACCTTAAAAATGTAATGGTAAGTTAAAAAAAAAAAAAGCAAAAGGATGTGTACAATATTTTTATACACAAAATTTTAATTCATTGAAGTACTATTTATCATTTACTATGAATACAGATATAATCAAAATTACAATATAAAATATTTATGAGGATTATGATTATCTCTGGGAAAGAGGGACAAAGGGAAAGAGACTGGAGACAGAATGTTGGCTACCTATATTATTTATGTATTTAACCCAATCAGGCAAAATGTTAATGGCTCCTGAAATTTACTGGTCTGTTTATTTTTATAAATGTCTGTTTCATTTCTTACTGTTCTTTAGGTATATTTGCCTTGTTTCATAATTAATAATCAAATATATAAAATATAAACCAACAAAGATTTTTAGTTTCTATAGCGGGAAAGAGTGTGAGTGTGATAGGAATAAAAATCAAACTCAGAATAACCTTCTGTAGATGTCTGTGCTGGATGAGAGCCACAGAGATGTCAGCCCAGAAGTCAACGCTGCTTTCTAATACTCATATTAAGATGCGATTAATGCCCTTCTGCCCAAATTCCTTTTCCTCAAGGCAAGTTAGGTGGGTTGAAGTAAATTTTCTCTCCATACCCAGGTACTCCGGCCTTGTTCAGACCAATAAGAAGGAGGGGAAACAGCTGGTCTGTTTTTGACCAATCCAGCACCAGAATCCAGACTCCTCTGGTTAGGTCAAAGGCCCTCTAGCCCAAGGGTTCACATCTTAAGAGGATGTTTTAACTGATCATTTAATGAGCTCCATTAAAGAGGCTGGTTGAGAAACAGCTGAATCCACGCTCCATAATAAGAACTACGCATTTCTAGCCACTGGGTAAAGATGAGTGTCCCCACTTCTTCCACATGTAAGGTCCGACCAGGTCTGGTATCGTCCCTCAGGGGCATTTATTCTATACTGGGAACTCTTCCAAGTACTTCAGGACTGATAGCTCTGTGCTCTTGGCCATCTTACGAAAAGGTGTTTTTTTGGTTTTGTTTATTTGTTTGTTTGTTTGTTTATGTAGTCTTTAACTACAGTTCACATTCTCTTATCTGAAACCCCTGGGTCCAGATGTGTTTCAGGATACAGAAAGTGGTGTTGATTTAACAAAGAAATATTTAAAAGAGTTTGCCCTGTATTACACACAGCCCCCACTGGGGTAAAGCATAGAAGCTATGCCCAAGCACATGGATATTTCTGTAGCAAAGCACTTACACCTACACTAGTAAGGTACACAGGCCTATAAGAGGCTCATATCCATTCCAGTCAGATTTTGCCCCCTAATGAGTACAGGTAAGTGTGGGCCTGCCATTGAAATACACTGTACGAATACACTGTACAAAACACACTGTTACAGTTACAGTAGTCTCTTATGAGGGAGCAGGGCAGAACCTAGAGCCATATTTCTGGGTGCAGCGGTCTGCCTAGTTCCATTCATAAAACACTGAACAGGAGTGTGAACTGGGACAAAGGAGTTGAACAGGTAAGAGGTGTGTGCTTTCCAAATTTGAATGATAAGCTCCTAATATAGTCTGTAGTACTTGTCCTGAAACAAATCATATCTCTTTTTTTTTTTCCCTTGGAGATAAATGAATGACTTAATTTCTTCCCTGCAAGAACATGGTGTGTAGAGTGTAAATAGAGATGTAGTGGGATGACATGCGGTGTGTTAAAAGCCATATGGTCAAAACTCAGTGAACTTATATTGCAGAGTATCTTGAAAAATGAGTCAAGGATTGATTTCTCAAAGGCATGGGCATAGATGCCCAAAATCAGGGATGTGAAAGGTCTAAGACTGCTCAGGACGTGGAAATATGTTGGTGTGGATATAACACAGGACACGAGGGGAAGGGGAAGGAGGAGTGATGGCAGGTGGAAAGTAATGTCCATCAGAGACCATATTTTCTCTCTTGAGGCTTTCTTTGGAATAGCTGATAAATTGTATTTCTCCACACTTGGGGAAGAGAATCCCATTTTGAATATCTCAAACTTCTATACAAACCTAGAACAATTTCTAAAAGAACAGAGGATTCAGGTAGCATGCCACTTCCATTTAGGAGCGAGAGGCAGCACCAACAAAAATGGCAGGTACACCTGCCAAAGTCAGCTCCATTGGCCATTTTGGATTTTCCTCCATTGGAGCAACTTCTTTAAGTTAAGACTTATGTTTCCTTGTCCCTATTAAGATATTCTGCCAGAGACTAGTAATCCATTAATTTTGTTCTCAAGCTAGATCACAGATGCCAGAGAACCAGCGGACCTGGGTGTGCCTGAAATACACTGTTATCTCTGAAGCATCAATTTTACTTGAAAATTTGGGGTGGAGAGAAAAAAATTATATGAAATGTTAATAGATATATCATAAACTTGAATAGAAAGCTTGTTTAATTCATTAATAGTATTTATTTTCTAGAACAGTCTTAGGTTCACAGAAAAACTAAGACGAAGGTACAGAGACTTCCCATATGCCCCCTTCTCCCATGTGCACAGCCTCCTGCATCATCAGCATCCCCACCAGAATGGGACATTTGTTACAACTGATAAACCCACACTGACACATCATAATCATCAAGTCCATAGATTAGATTAGTGTTCACTCTTGGCGTTGTGCAGGTGTAAGAACAGTATTCACAATTGGAGAATCATACAGAATAGTGTTGCTGTCCTAAAATCCTCTGTGCTCTCCCTGTTCATCCTTCCCTCTACCCAATCCCTGGCAACCACTGATCTTTTTACTGTCCCCATAGATTCATCTTTTCCACAAAGTCATACTGTTGGAATGGTCATCCATGTACCTTTTCAGACTGGCTTCCTTCACTGAGTGACGTGCACTTAAGGTCCCTCCATGCCTTTTCATGGCTTGATAGCTCATTTCTTTTTAGTGCTGGATAATATTCCATTGTAACTCATTTCATTGTAAAGACAGAGAAAGTTCCCCCCCAAATGTTTCTTTTGCCTCAGGCTGCTTTAGGGTATACCTCCAGCTACCCCTTCTCCTCCACACCCATCTGCTTCATCTTCTCTGGCTTTAGGGACATTCATTCCTGGAAAAGTTTAACACACTGTTAGGATGATCGCCGCATTAGAAGCAGGGAGCAGTGCCTTTAAGTGGGCTGTGCTCAGAGTCTTTCCTTTGAAACTAAATGTGTATAGAAGCCTAAAATAAAAGACAAGTAAACATGAACCTACCCAAGACGAAACCTGTCCAGGTAGGAGGGCAGGACCCAGAACCTATCTTCTCGGAAAACACAAGGACCCACGACTCCTTGGCAGTCACAGAGGCACCCCAAGTGACATGTAAGCATCTACAGCTACTTGAAAATGGCAGCTCTTAAGTAATGGACACTGAGACTGGGAAAGTTGGGCCCAAAAAAAGACTGAAGAGAGAAAGACCAGTTGGAAGGATAGACTAGAGAGCGGTGTACCATGCCTGCATGAGGAACCCCACGGAAGAGGACAAAAGCAGGTGCAGGAAAGTCACAAAGTCAAGCTCTGCAAATGCACGATTGCACATCTGGTTTGATCTCTTTAAATTTTAGGATTGAGGAAAGAAGTCTCAGAAACCAAAAACCTTTGGTAAATGGAGTTGTCATTATTTTATTTGTCTTTAGCTAAGGAAAACATTCAATTAGATATGCAATTTAAATCAGAGGAAACTTAGGGTCACAGTCTCACCTCAGGCTTCCATACTGAAACCTTTCAATAGTCATTGTGCCAACAGGGAGCCTGACATGAGTGTAGTCAAGCCTCATCTGCTTCAGTTACCCCCTCACCCCCATGGCTGTCTAGGTCAGATGCGGTTCCAGTTCCTGCCCTCAGCCTATTTCAACAAACAGCTTAAGTGCCAAGTCCATTCTGGCCTTTTGCTGCTCAAACTTGAGAAGAGTCTGTGAACTTTGTGGCCCTCTGCCCTGATCCCCCACATGGCTGTCCACTTTTTTGTCACTCAGGCCTCAGAAAGGCCATCTCTGATGAGCCAATCCAAACCTGTCATGGTCTAACACATCTCCCAGTTTTGTTTCCCTCCGTGGCATTTATCTCCGTCAGAAATACGTTTACTTCTTTATTGTCTTTACACACTGAAACAAAGCTATTTAAAATGCTTCAGGTTCCCACAGTTTTGAGTGTTCTTAGTTAAATTATCATTGTAGCATAGTAATGAATTCCCACCACACTTTTCATAACTTTCTTAGAGAATAATTTAAATTAAAAAAAAATGACCATTCTAAGTCTTAGAAATGATATAAGCATACCTTTTTTTAAAGTTCCTGTCAAGTACGTCTACATAGAAAGATGTCCTTGGAAGAAATGAAAGATCTCCAGCTGGATGAAAAATATCTACAACCAGAAAGCAAAGAAGTAAAAGGGGTACTCGTGACCAAGTTCATAAGTGATAATTGGGAAAGATCTGGAATTTCCAAGCAAAACCTGATGATCTCCTCATTGTAACCTATGCCAAGGCAGGTGAGTTTGAGAAACTGGTGATGGGGAAGACAGCTTTGCAGGAGCCGTGGCACCTGGAGGGGGTTCTCGATTTTCAAAGGCAGGTTTCACCAGGGCTGGTCCCTGGAAAAATAAAACACAGACTGGATTATGAACTCTAACCTCCCAGCGTCCAAGATCCCTTTTTTCATTCATTTAGGTCTGTGATAGAGAAAGAGATAGCTAGAATCTCAAATCTTCAAAGGACTGAATGAATTACAAAACTATTTAAAAGCACAGAGTCTGAGAAATAGCACAGAAGTTCCTGTCGGAAATCTTGTCAGTGCAGCCGCTCCTTGTTTGTATCCGTTAAACTCTCCTGGAGTAACAGTGCCCCATGCTCCTGAAAAGTTCTCTTAGGGTAGGGGGCAGATATGGAACTGAGCACTTTCACACCAATATAAAAAAGGCTAATAGCATTGAGTCCAAACCTACACAAGTACCAAGGGAAGGATCTGGGAGAGGGGAGGCGACGCTTATCAGAAACATAAAATGAAGAGGAGTTTGTGGGAAAAGCAATGGTTGAAAAGGGCAAAGTGTATGCTAGGCCTTTGCAGAGGTAGAAGAATAGACACCATCACAACCAAGGAGGATTCTTATATAATAACTGGTAATCTCTCTGCATATCTGTATTTATAATTTCAAGCAGTATAACAAGGGAAGTAAAGAACTTTAATCTGAAACCAGTTTGGGAAATTCAGTGACCATTTGACTCAACAAGAGGAACTCTAGATATTCATAATCAGAAAGATTTCTGACTCAGGATTCTTCCCTTGGACTCACCTTGTTCTCACTACTCAGCATTGCTGGCCAGAGCTTACCTAATACACTGCATTACGGATTCCTGTTGGCAGGTTTCTATTTCTCAAGAAGCACTTTTTCCGACTGGGGAGCACTTTTCTTGCCTAGTTCGGAACTTTGAACTTTGTATTGTACCTCAGAGCAGAAATTTGTTTTAAACTCACCTTGGAAATTATACAATAACCCTCAAGGCCCTCCATATTCTTTGAGATAGTCTCATACTCTCTCTCCAGCCTTATTCCTCCACTTCTCAATGCCCTATGAGCCCTACTTAAACTTTCCAGCATGAAACTCCATCTGCCTTTGTCCTGGCTTCCCCACCTAGGATGTCCTAGCTTCTTAACGCAGGTGGACAATCTAGACCTGCTATAACTCTTCACTCTAAAGTGACCCACCACCTCAATAGAGCCTCACTGATATTTTTGGTTTAAAAATGAAAAGAGATAGCAGGTGGACAATGAGCACAGTCTAGCTCTTTGCCTACCCATACGTCTGTTTACTGTCCTTTCCTTTATCAGGATTTAATGTGGCTACAAGTGTCAGAAAATTCAAAAAAAATGAAAGAAAAAACAATCTGGAAGTTAACAGTCCAGGGCTGAAATGGTGGCTACATTGATCATCAGAGATCCTGGCCCCTTTGGGCTTTTTGCTCCACCATCTTCAAGTGTAGCTTTGGTTGTATAGTCCAATATGACTGCTGGCTTTCCAGCCATCACACACCTATTCCAAATAGCAGAAAAGAGGTAGGAAGTTGAAGAGTAAGGTCATGTCCTTCCCTTCAATGACAGCCTCCCAAAATTTGATGTTATGGCCACAACTGATTATAAGAAATACCAAAAAGTGTCACCATTGAGCCAAGTAGCTATATGCCCAGGCAAAAAAAATGAAAATCTATTAATTTGAGAAAGAATGAAAGAATGGATATTAACTAGGAAAGAAGCAGTCTTTATCATATCTTATCTGCTCAAAAAAAAAAAAAAAAAAAAAACCAGACTGTAACTTCTTAGAGGCAGAGACAGTGGCTAACCCATTTTTGTATCTCCCTACATTTATTTGATTCAGTGTTCTTTCTCTTAAGCTACATTTATTAGGTGCAAAGCCCTATGCCAGATACTAGGGATAAAGAGAACAAAAGGACATGTTTCTACATCTGTTGAGCTCACACTCTCACAAGAAGGCAGATATGTATATAAATGGACCTTAACAATGAGCATGGGGGTCACTGGTGCTCGAGAGGTTCTATCCTTTCTGGGTGTCATGCAGAGGCTGTGTCCACTTGTTGTCATTCAGAGAAGGTTATAAGTGAGCTAGCTGATTGTGTTCTATGCCCAGCAAATGTGAATTTTACCGAATATATGAATAATCAAGGAAATAGAATTAAATTGTGTGGTAAGTAGGTTGAATCGAGAATAACTAATGCTTCTAGGCACAACCTGGACACAGGAGATTGTGGACATGATCCAAAATGATGGAGACATGCAGAAGTGCCAGCGGGCCGACATCTACGACCGGCAACCTTTCATTGAGTGGAGTCTACCCCCGCCCTTCAACTCAGGTAAATTTTCCCAACTAGGACCTATGAAGTTATAACATTATGCTGGGTCACTTTCCATCTGAAAAGATAATTATTTCTACAATCGACCTTGTAGAAAATATTTCCAAAGGGAACTAAGAGAAGTTTGAAGGTGGTCCAGGTCCACATACTCACTTTGACTGGGAAGAAAATCTCCTAAATTTCCTTTCTAAAATATATGGCTAGTAGCATCAGACAGCGTATTCCCTGAGAACTTAAGAGTGACCACGAAAGTATAACGCAGTGAAGGTAGGTTTGAGGACTCCCAGCGTTCATGATTAAGAACCACATTTCTGTCACGGCACCTCCTTCTCATGGAAAACCGTCTTCCAAATATACTTTATCTATAACCTGTCCACCAGAGAATCAAGATGAATTATATATAGTATCGTTATTACCAACAAATGATTATACTTCATGCCAAAGATACTAAGAAATATAAGGCATAAACAAGCACTCTTGAAAAGCTTGCATTCAATTAGGAATAAATGATGCGTTTTATAAAGTAAAAAGTAGCAAATAGTAGCTTTTGCAATAGGAGACAACCCAGTGGTGAAAAGGCATAGACGTTGGAATCAAACAGTCCTGCTTCAAATGCTGGTTTATATTCTTACCTGGGTGACCAGTAAGTTATTAAACCTCTCAAAACCTAATGTTTCTCTATTTGTAAAATAATACCTATTGAAAAATTCATTATTAATTGACCCAATTATTACAGCACCATCAGTTGAGAAAATTCTCTTTCTTCCCATTGAATTGACTTGTTCTCTTTACAAAAAGCAATTACTCATATATATTTGGCGGTATTCTGGATTTTTTCTATTCTGTTCTTTTCCATTATGTGTCCATCCTTAGGTCAATATCCACTTTTTGATTAATGTCATTCTATAAGTTTTGTACCTCAGCAATGTTTTGTACCTTTCGTTATGTAGATGAAAAAGGGGACACATACTAAACCTGACAAACTCAAGAGAGGCCAGCATAGAGAGCCCTACAAACTCAGAGACTGAAATTAACCACACAGAATGGTCTGAACATAAAAATTCCTATCTTAAAACAGGTCGTGGTGGGTAGTCACATCCTGGGCCTGTAGCTTTCTTGACAAAGGTCAATCTTTACCTTAAGTGAGACTACCTATTATTGCCTTTTTGCATCTAAGATAACATACCCTTGGAATGTCAGAGTTATCCCTTTTTTTCCAGACCCCCCACATATAGCCCACCACACCAGAACAGAGACCACAGAACCCCTCACTGTTATCTTGTCCCCTGCACACTACCTCTCTGTGCTGTAAAGGTTAATTATTAACTCTCCTGAACCCATCAATGTAAAAGAAGTACACGCCCCTCCGATTTACTTTTTTTCAAATCCCAGAGATTTCCCACTTTGCTTTCTCCCACCTCCTTATCCGACCACCAATGACTTCATGCAACTCTCCTTAGGTCTCCTCCATTGATTCTAATGTACAAAATAGCTGCAAAACCGCCATTCTCCAGAGCATTTTCTTAACTCATTGAGAAGCTCTCTTTTATTCCTTGTTTTTCAGAGCTCTTAATCATAAATTAGTGTTGGATTTTGTCAAATGCTTTTTGAAATGGAAATTTAATTCACTTATTTTCATTCATTCTTTGTTTATGACTATACATTTTTCTCTGATCACCATTTTAAATGTATTTGGGTTTTTTTCTATTTGTTTGGTTTTGATATGTAGTATTTTCTTTATATTTCATTACACACATTTTTCCAAATGTATGTAATTTTATACCAAAGTTGTTTAGTAAATGCCTCTAATTTCCAGATGAAAAGGCTTTCCATTTGTGGCTTTGTACTTCATTTCTAGTTTTGTTGCATGTGTGATCAAAGAATGTCTCTAGTATTTCAGCTTTATGAGCCCTAATGATGTTTAATTTATGCCCTAATACAAGATTAATTTTTGTGAATTTATCATATGCACTTGAGAAGAAGTTATATCCTCTATTATCTGAAAGGATCTAATATGTTATGTTGTTTAAATCTTTTATATCCTTTTTTTGTCTTTTACTGAGACTTGACTGGTCTTGTACTGAGAGTGAAAAGATGTTATTGATGTTTTTTTATTTCTCCTTATATCTATTGTGGTTTCTGATTTATATAAGTAATTATTCTGTTATTTGGCATGTAGCTATTTGTGATTATTATATTTTGTTAACATAATGGGGTCTTTAGTATTAGAAAGCTCCTTCCTTGTTGCATATAATGCTTTTGAAGTTGAAGCCTACTTTATCTGATAGCATCACAATTCCTGCTTTCTTTAGTCTCCATTTGATGTAATATCTCTACCCATTCTATTATTTTTACTCTTCATGTGTTCTAGGTGTATCTCTTTTATGCTCCATGTAGTTAGCTTTTCCATTTTGAAAATTTTTATAGGTTGTTTAATTTCACTCACATTTATCGATACATGATGTTTGGTGACAAATATGTCATATTATCATGTGTAGAAATTATTATCCACAATAAATAATATATGCTGTCTTTCTCTATGTGATATAACCTTTTTATTTTTCTTTTATTTAAAAATGTGGGTTTTTAATTTTGTTTTGTTCTTCATACAGTTTTATTTTAGATTTAGGAAATTTTTAAAATTTACTTCCTAGTGGTTGGTTGCCTGTATGTTACTATCCTTAACAATGCCTTAATCTTCCTTTCTTTTACTTAACCTTTTACCTTCTGATCTGCCAGTTTCAGAGAAATTGTTCAACTCACTCTTACTTATATAACCATCAATGATCTAATTCTAAATTTTAAGTTGTATTGTTTCTACTTTGTCATATAAGGCTTACGTATTATTCTTAAATTTATCACCTCACACTTTTTAATATCAGTTCTAGTGTTAAATAATATGGAATGCTCACCATCGTTTTATTGGATGATTTTCCCAGTCATCTGTTGGTTGAATCAAACTCATCCTAGCAGATTGCTCAGGAAGGCCCAGGTGTATTCTCTGAGTTATTGCACATTCAAATTTTTTCAATAACCTTGATACTTGAAGCACAGCTTGCTTGGATATAATGCCTTTCATTCACATTTTCCATCCTTAAGTTTCTTTAAAATGATGCTCCCCCATTGCCTTGCTTTGTTTGCTGTTTTACCAGATGTCTAATACCAATTTGTTTCTCTTAATTTTATGAATTATTTCATATTTTCCCTGGCCTGGGTCTCTTGATAGTGACCACTGGATTCCAGGGTTCCTTCGTGGATTTCATTTCCATTCAGTGGACTGGCATCCACTAGGTAGAGAGCCTCTTTTCCTCTCCCTGAGATCCACAGTTTGGCTAGTAGATCCTAGAGCTGTAATTTCAAACTTCTGAAAACATTTTGGTGGATATTGTTTAATTGGCTACATTTTCTAACCCACGTAGTGAGGCGAAGCCAATGACCCTTTTAGTGTTGGATTTTGCGGCTGGTACTGGGCCATCACCCGAGGCAATAACATCTATGTTATCATGATCTTTAAGCAATTTGGTAGGTATTTGTTCCCTTGGACTATTATAAGAAGGTCATATTACACAATCTACCCGTGATCATGTTACCAACACGTGGAAGGTGGTGAGACCATTGAAAAATCAAAATGGTAAGGGGAGCACTGATCTGGTGAGTGGATATGGATGATGTTCTCTCTGACATTGAAGAAACAGTTCCCGTAAGAACTGACGAGGAGTGTTTGGAGAAGACTGGTAGTCTGTGCGTGGGGCGGTGGGGGTGGAGACCTGAGGGCCAGAAATTAAGCAGTATTAGAACCTGGAGTAAAGTTTCTATTCATTTGGGGGACTTATTATTTAAAAGTTTGAGAAACATGTCTTTGAGTAGGTCATGTGTATGTCCAGCTGCTTAGGACCAATAAACAAGCTGGAAATCCCACAAGACTATATTCTAGAGCCCAAGACTGAACGACTTGAGAGGTGAAGTGGGGACATTGAGCTGAATCTATGATGTCTCACCAGATATCCAAAGGGGATGAGCACATACCTGGTAAGGAAGCAGAGTATATGATGGAAGCAGCATTTCTGGAGGGAGCAGCCCCTCCTTGATGGTGGTTGCAATACCTACTAGCTCCAGCAGAGGACAACAGAGGTTCCAAAAAATCCATTCACTATCTGGAATACTGTTCTTCGCCCCAGGGCCAGTGTTCCCATATGAGAGCCTTCCAGAGTTTTGTATGGGGACAAAGCAGGCAATTATCTACCACCACTTTGGCTAGATCTGAGGTCAGGGGAATAGCATGCCTGTATGCCCAGTCAGTGAGTACTTTCACATCCTTATGGCCTAAATCCTCTAGAAAGTTACTCTATAATTACCCAAGGAGGTTGGGATTTGAAGTGCGATAGCAGGACCTTTGCTGTTGTATGTTTTGTTTTGTTTTTACTATACATGCATCTGAAGCCTTTTGCTATTTGACAATGAAAATGTATCACATTCTTGCTTTTAAAAGGACTGATAATTTTTTTTTTTTTAAGCCTCATTGCTACTAGGTATGGCATGGCTAGAGAAATCGTGGTATCTGAGGCTGTCTGCTACTCTGGGAGGTGGCTTAGGCAGGACCTGGGACATGTGTGTGATTTGGATAAAGAGTCTGCAATGCTATTATAATCTGCTTCTACTATCCATTGGCATGTGTGTTCAGAGACATGAATGACCATAAACAGCATATGTGAGCTGGCTGTTTCTCCTCAAATGGAGGTGACCCAGATAGGCTTTTCTGAATCATGAAATTATCCCTTTTGCCATTGTCCAGGCCAGGCTGCCGGTGCATTGGTGACTGCCCAGGAGCCAGTGAAAATATGTGCCCTTGGGAGTCTCATATTCATGGCCTATTGTACTGCCAGGTGCACTGCCACCAATTTTGCCAATCCAGCCAAGCCAATGCTCCTCAACTAGAGATATGCCACTAACTAGCAGGATGATATACTGCAGCATTCTGGTGGGCTACGTTGTGTACAATGGTGGCATTGCCTTGGGTGACTCCCTTTCCACGTCAGACAGGTGGTCCCAAGGAGCTCCCCTAACTGCCTGAAGGGCCAACCATGGTGGTGCCATTAGCTTTACCTTCTAGTCAGTGGGCACGAGGCTGAGCATGAGGGAAGCCACGTCCCCCTTAATCTGGAAAGGCCCTTAACATCATATTTAGCTTTTTCCTGAAAATACTATTTCCATTCTAATAGTGTGGCCTCAGTGGCTGTAGCAAGCCTCTGCTGGATTGAATTCCTGAACCAAGGCAAGCTGGGGACATATATGCAAATCAGAATGGTCTGTGAAAGCCTCTGTCTCTAAAAGAGCCCAATAGGCTTCCAAAATTTGGCAATCAGCTGGCGAGTATCAGCTGCCTTCTGGGGCAGACATTTGGTCCAGTACCCAGCCAGTTAGAGCCATAGTTAGTCCAGAGACTCCTTGAGGTATATAGTCAGGCATCATCAGTGATTCAACTGGGAAGTCTGAGCCCGGACAGGCTAAGGGAAGGCCCTGCTATATGGCAGTTTGGTGAGGTTCTTCCCAGTGGAAAGAAGCTGATTTACATGTCACAGAAGAAATAGCCTTCAGTAAAACGGCAAGTGTAGAGCGTGTTGCCTCCCAAAGGTAGAGACCTAATACACGCTGTGTGCCAGCTGTGTGTAGTGAGAGATTAGACTGTGAGGAGTTGATATTTTATAGCAAGGGGAATTTCATAGCTCTCAGCTGACAACATTATGCCAAGAGACTTGACAGAAGTGGCTGGTCCTTGGATCTTATGCAAGGTAAATGGCCCATTCTCTCTGCTGTAAACATGGTGTTACTAGGTGTGAATCTTCCCTGACAGCATCCTCAGAATGCTCCTGCAGTAGAATGTCATCTACCTAATGCCAAAGGCAGTAGTGCATTAGTTTGAGTGAATTTAGATCTTGTCTGCATAGGTTATGTGCAATGGCAGGGCTATTTAGATAACCCATGCACGGTCAACTCAGTGAAGGCATCTTTGAAAATGAAAGCAAATTGAGGTTGTGAATCTTCCATTACTGGGTCAAAATAAAACCTGTTGGCTAGCTCTAGGCCAAAGTAGGGACCCTGAGCTCTTTAGATGTCGTCTGCCATGTCTGTAATGCTGGGAATGGGAGCCTTATTGGTGGGAAACTCTGCATTTCCATTTCAATAGTCAATTGTTAATCTCCATTCAATTGGGCCAGCTTTAACCCGAGCCAGATAGAACTATTAAAAGGTGAGATGGTAGACTCTAATGACTAGCTGAAGGCCTTGTGTACCTTGCATCAGCCAATATTGTGGTGTATTTATTGTTTTCACTAGAGGATGCATTTGGACTGGTTACCACTTCTCAGCTCCACGAGAAAGGCCAGTAATTTGGGTTTATTCTACCAGTCATGTCACTGGTGGGGGCATCCATATGTATAAATAGGAAAATAGAGAGCCAAGAGGGCCCCCACCACTGGCAACTGTTTTAGAAATGTAGTGCCAGTAGTCACATCCAACCCAAATTATACTCCCTTTATAGTTTACCCTGCTGTACCTTATAGACTTTAGGAGGATCCCTTGGGGATTTAGAAGGATTGCCTAGAATTATTGACTTGGGCTTCTGTGTTTAACAGAGCCAAGAACATCTGATTATTGCTGCTGTCCCTGTGGACCACCAGAATAGTGAATGAGCAATTACCTCAGGAGGTGATAAGCTCTAGGCAGCTGCTGAGTTCTAGGGTAATGGTCTGGGGGGCTGCCATGCAGGTTGGAGAAGTTGTTTGGGGCAAAGGGAGCCTCGAAACCCTCTGAAGACTTCTGGGCCATTGAGATTAGAAGTACACAGAACACCCCAAGGGCCATGTGGGAAGGTTAAGGTGGGGTGCAGGCAGAAAGTATGGTGGAGGCTGAGGCACATGCCTTTATTAGGGTTCATGCTTTGGGGTTCCTAGGTTAAGGCCAGATTTTTCAATTCAGACCAAAAGCAGCCAAGCTTTTAGTAAGCTTCGAGAGGGGCTTTCTCAAAGGGATGCTCAAGGGGAAGGCCCTGGGAAGCAGGGAAGACTGCTTATCACAAGGGTCATTGGGGAGCCACTCCAGGAAGTTACATTTACTTGTGACTCTGGGCAGCTATCTAGGGCATGTTCTTGAGGGAAGGCTGGTTTCCATTTAAGGTCCCTGCAGGCCACTTGGCCATAGAGGATGGAGGCCAAGGCAGCAATATTATGGGGTAGGTTAGCTAAATTCTCAACAGATATAAATTCGAGTTTCCTTTTATTCTCCAAAAGTTTGTTCTGATTATAGGTTTAAGTATTAGTTCAATTCCATTCTTTTAACATTCTTCTAAGGAACTTCAATTTATTCCACCATTGGTCCGTTACCTGTCTTCTGTGTCTGTCACTTTCTCTCTAAATCTTTTTACATCTTACGTTATCTTATTGTCACAGTCTTGGTTGTTTTCTTGCTTTCCTTTGAAGTTTTTTAAAAAAATTTGTTTAAAATTATTCTCTATTCTCAACTTTATGACTTAATATTCATTTATTATGTTGTCTTTTTTTTGAGTTTATATTTTTTCATTTCTCCCTCTTTTGTCTATTCCTGCTTTTAATCTTTGTATTTTTGAGCCATTGTTTCATATTCAAAAGTGTTTCTTTCAGCACTATTTCAATAAATTTAATTCTTTCAGTATACTTAGTTCAGTTTGGAATGTTGTGTTACAATTTTGTTCAGGCTCAATTTTTCATCTGAAAATATGTCATGGCACAGAATACAGTGCTAGCATACGACTGGGGGCTACTGTGGTTCCTGGCCTTAAAAGTAAAGGTTGAAAGAAAAACAGAAGCTCTTTAAGCAGAGCTGCTGGGGCTCTATAGATGGTCTAATAACCTCTCTCCTTTAAGAGGGATAGCAGCTCTTCTCCAGCTGCCTCTCTGCTCCCTGTTGCAGTAATAGAAACCCTGAAGGACTAAATATCCAAGTGCTTGTTGAGGTCAAAGTTACCACAGCATCTTTATCTATCCACACAACTACACACCAATACCCAACAAATAGGGAGAGTAATATTGCCTCAGTAGATTTCAGTATCTCCTTGGGGCTTTTCCCTACCAGAATGGACAGTAAAGATGTCATTAGGAGGGAGACCCAGACATGTAAAACCATAATTCGAGGCAGTGCCAACTATTTGGTAAATCTTATTCCGGATGTTTGACAAATAATAATATTGAATCCATATAGCAGACAAGAAGTGTTTCACCGAATGACCGTGGCCCTGTTTTCCAGGTTTAGACTTGGCCAACAAAATGCCTTCTCCTAGAACTCTGAAGACTCATCTGCCTGTTCATATGCTACCACCTTCCTTCTGGAAAGAAAATTCGAAGGTAAGAAGAACCAACTCTTCAAACCCAGTTTTGATCAATATGGCTGAAGAATATCTCTATCTTAGTGGAAATAGTCAAAGATATTGGAAGACAAATAATCAGTGGAGGTACAAGGCAGACAATGGGATTCCCACTCATTTCCTTTTGGATCCACCTGTGAGTGGTTCTAAAGAAAGTAACCTCACAGGGTGATCTGATCACAAATTCCTAACTGGTAGGTCATGGTGGGTAGTCATGCCCCATGCATATAGCTTTTTTAGTCAAAAGGTTTTTCTTTTCCTTAAAGTAAGTACTGTCCATTGTTTCTGTGCATCTAGAAGCACTTGTAATGCTTCTTTTCAGACCCCTCCTTCTAACCACCCTCAAGAGAGCACATAATCTTGTTAGCTATCCTGTAATTTGATCCCCACTTGCTTTCCCCTACCACCATGTAATCTTCCTGATTTCACCCCCCCCCCCAATTTCAAATGTATAAAAGAAGCTGCAAAGCCACCATTCTCAGGAGCATTTCAGATCTCAATTCCCAAGCATATGTCCTTAGTTCAGCTCAGATAAACTCTTATCAAAATTCTCTATAGTTTATCTGTTGACGTGACTTTCTTCAAAATATTATTTCTGGTATACACTAGGAAGTTTTCACACAAAATTATTCTGATTGGTTGGCAGTTAAACCACATTAAATGAAAGTGAGTAATGGAAGAAAGCACCTATTTCCCGAAAGAGGCAATTATCTTAGTTTGAATCTTGTAAGAAGCAAAAGCCAAGACAGAGTATGATGTGAAAGAGATTCATTTAGGGAAAACCTGTCAGGAGAAAAGTAGATCAAGACAAAGGAGTATGGGGACCATGATGCAGTGTTTAGAAATTGGTCCACCTGTAGAGAGAGCATAACTCATGGAGCAAGTTCTCAGGAACTATTTTACCTCTATAGCTGCTGTTTAAATTTTTTAAATTTTATTTTGACCCTTCCAACTTCAGATCTTATAAATGCAGTGTACAACAAATGAACTAATGTTTCTTTTTGATATCTGCTTCATCAATGAGTCTTGAAATCAGCGATTTATGGGATATAAACCAATTATCAATTTGTAAATTTGCAGTGAAAAGTGTAGCCATCCAGCAAAATTAAATGTGGGTATTAGCTGGACTGGTACACCAACTTGTGGACAAGTTAGTTTGAAAACCCAACTGCAGACTCTTTGACTTTCTGGACTGAATCCTTACCAAGAAAGCATAATGGTCAAGTCTGTTTAGCCACGGCACTCTCTTCCCAGTGCAGTGCTCAGAAATGCAACTCAAGTGATTGCTTTTGACTCTCTCTTTTTTTTCCCTGGGTTTCTATGACTCGCCAGATTTTCAGCTTGTTCATCTCCTATCTCCACACGAGGTACAATAAAATCAAATGTTTTTGTGTATCAAAATTTTATCCCATTCCTTAGTTATTTCCCTGAAATTATACCCAGGTTACCTTGATTTGTGAAACATTCTTGGTTGATTCCTACAGAACCCAATGTTATTTCCAAATGATATTGTAAACACGTTGTTAGAAGACACCCTAACACTTGGTTAGTCATCATATTAACACCTTATTTTTGTAAAATCAGGCCTCGTAAAAATGTAAAATTCTATTGCAGTACGTCTCTTTATCTACGGAGAATCACAAACTATTCGAGGACCTGACTTAGAAAGCTCGGTCCAATCTTTTCATTTTATTAGGGTGTGGGAAGCTAAATCATGCTCCTCCAAAGATATCCACATTCGAATCACAAAAATCTGTGAATGCTACTTATATGGTAAAATGGACTTTGCAGATGTGATTAAATCGAGGCTCTTGAGATGGGAAGAGTGTCCAAGATTATTCGGGTGGGCTCTAAATATCAACACAAGGGTCCTTAAAAGAGGGAAGCAAGAAGATCAAAGGGGGAAATAGAAGATGTGTGACAGCTTAAGCAAAAAATTGGAGTGTTTCAAGGATGATGTCAAAGGTCTACGGCCATGCTACCCTGAACAACCCGATCCCATCTGATCTCAGAAGATAACCAGGGTCGGGCCTGATTAGTACTTGGATGAGAGACCACCTAGGAATCTCAGGTGCTGTAAGCATAAAAAATAAAAAAAAAAAATAAGGAATTGTAAGCTGACAAGGTCCTTGCAATCTATGAGGTCAACCATAGTTTGCTTTGCCTAAAAAACAAACAAAAAACAATCAAACAAAAAAGATGATGCCAAGAGCCAAGGAATCTAGATGTTGAAAACTGCGAGGAAATGGATTCTCCTCTTGACTTTGGCCTAGTGAAATCTAGAACTGCAAGAACCGTAAGCGAATAAATATCTTTTTTTAAGCCACTGTATTTGTGATAACTCGTTACAGCAACAATAGGAAACTCACACATATCATCGACAGACAAAAAAATTAAGTATTTGACATTAGATCACATCAAACTATCTGACTTTACACCATAAGTGCATTGGAATATGTTCCCTGTCTAGCCCAGACTTCCTCTATCCGTTACTCAGGCTTCGATTTGCAAATAGGCAATAACCAACATAAGCACTAAGAAATATATTTACATAATAATAAGACCTTGAAGTTGTATCATATCTTTTGTTTTCCTAAGCGTTTTCATTATTGGAGAGACATCCAGCAGTAGGAAAAGGATCAGAGAAACAGTCATGATAGGTTTGTGTTCATCTGAGAGGGCTATAGGGGGAAAGCAGTTGGAATGCAAGATTTCAGAGTAATTCACTAAGAGGAAAAATATGAGTGAGCGGTTGTGTTGGACATAGGTGTTCTGTTCAGTGAGACACAGTGAAAAATGCTTGATTAACGATTAATCCTCCACCACAACCCTGCTGAGGGTGCACACAGCAGCACAGGCTGGAATCGGAGCCAAGGTAGTGAGTGGGAGGAAGGAGACAATAGGACAAGAAGCCAAGAGGTCAGCTCTTCTGGGCCAGACCCCTACTTTTCCTATGAGACAACATTGTCAAAAACAACTCCAAAGGTAGACTTGGCATGGCTCTCAGGGATACTGTGATCTAATCAGCAAATGAAAAGTAGGAGTGATGATTCATCTGTAAGGCTGCAATTCATTGTGTACAAGTGAGACTAGATGGCTAATGCTTTAGCTTCTTCTGTCCTATAACCTAGTCATCTTCTTTGCTTAGTGAAAACCAGAAGAGATCTTCCTTTCATACAAGGAAAAATATCACAGTAGCCTTCTTAACCTTCAGGAATATGATAGTTAGGGTGACTGTAGCATTTATCATGCAAACCAGGACACTTAGCATACTAATTATGCTAAGACTACAGATACAAACTGGAACTCTGTCTGGGCAAACCAGAAGATGTGGTACTCTTGATCATAAAAAAAAAAATGCACATTTAATGACTCAGTTGGGGTAGTCCACCTATTCGTAAAGGCTTTCAGATAAAATAGTGCTCTGCACTGAACAATATGTTTCTGTTTGATTTTCTTCCTGTCTGACTTCAGATTATCTATGTGGCTAGAAACGCCAAAGACAATCTGGTGTCCTACTATCATTTCTCACGAATGAATAAAATGTTGCCTGATCCTGGTACTTGGGAGGAATTTATTGAGGCATTCAAAACTGGAAAAGGTGAGTGAGAGAAAATTGTGGGTCCATGCTTCCTTATTCAATCACCTACTGGCATCCGAAAGAAAGGGTTTTCATTGAACAATTGTATTCTTCAAGGCTCTAGGAGAACGAAGATGGCACTCTCAAACTGGGTCATTTAAAGAGAGTTTAGTCAAGAGACTATTTAGAATGCTATGGAAAGAGTTCAAAGAAACCAACAGATGATAGCATAATATTCTGAGGAGAACACTGTAAGGTAAACACATGACACCCGAGAGAAGTTTTAAAAGCAAGCCTTTATGGGAGAGCGCTCCCGGGCAAGGTTCACTGGTCCAGAAAGGAGAGGGGCCAGAGAATTCGCGCCCTGGGACGGAGGGCGTAATTTTTAAAGGGTTATGTGGGGGTAGAGTATAGAATGGGGAATGTCAGTTGAGCATTTGGGTTGGGGTATTGGTGCCAGGGCTTTAGGGTGGGCCTTTATCAGTTGGGCATCCGGATTCCGATGTCAGGCTGGGAGGTCTGGATTCCGATATCAGGCTGGGAAGTCTCCAGGTGGGAATCCGGCTGGCCCTCCCCTGTTGACCTAACAAACACCAGAAAGGAGGCATTGCCCCCTGGAGAAAGGATAGGGCTCCTTTACAGGAGCTGAGGCCTTTGGTAGGCAAAACTGGTCAACCATAGTGAGCCGACAGGGAGGCATCAGGGAAATAAACATGGTATCTTCACTCTCCTCCTGCCTCCAAAAGCCTTCCAGTGCCTCTTGCTGGCAAAGCCCAGGTGGCAGCCTGGGACAAAAGAGCCCATTGACCTAATCCTTAGGGGTCAACCTTGAAGGGTGCAGGAGGGTGGAGAGTAGATTTGGCAAGGCCAACAGAAGACATTCAGTGTATCCCTCTGCTTCCCATTCATTTCCAAAGAAAGCAAAGGTACCCAAATACCTGGTAATGACACATTTTTTAGAATGAAGGGTTTATTTTTAAAATCAGCCTGTTAGGAAACAATATTTATTGCAAAACACTGATGTAGGCACTGTGCGATGATGCAAGGGAGATAAAGATTATGAATCCCTAGTCACAAGATAGTATCTCATGTAACTGTTAAGTTCAAGGGTAGAAATATAAACCAAGGAATCCAGAATACTTTTTGTTATCTTCCTAAATGTTAGAAAAGAAATTTCCTGTCTTCTACAAGTAAGAATTTTACCCAGGGTCTTTGTCTTCTGGTTGCAGTTATTAAATGTCCTTTTTATTTGAGATATTCATGCTCATTATATAAATTTCAAGTTGATATTGATCCCCACCTCTCTCCTTCCCTTCAGTGTGCTGGGGCTCCTGGTATGACCACGTGAAGGGATGGTGGGAAGCAAAAGACCAGCACCGCATTCTCTATCTCTTCTACGAGGACATGAAGGAGGTAAGGGGCAGTGTGGTCTCCATGAGATCCTCCCACATTCTTCAGTGCAGCAAACAGCAGTGGAAACCCTGGCATGTGGGCTTGCCCACAGAAGAGCTTTCAGTGGGCACCCACTCTTTCCATGACACTCTTTCCAATTCTGTTTTATCCTCAAAAGCTCTAACTACATTATTGGTCCTCTAAATTTTCTTTGCTTCAGTTCACAATTTCCAGGAGACCCTTTCTCCTCAGGATATATCACATGCCTTTATAGACGAATTAATCCTGACACTTATGAACCATGTTTCTTCACCTATAAAATGTGCATTATCTTATTGTGATCTCACAAAATTATTGTAAGGGCTTGTGAGATCATATTTGTAAAGTGTGTAGCTGTGTTCAATAAATTGAGTTTTCTTCCTCCTCTTTCATGCCCCAAGCCTACATCACAAACCAAAGTTTAATCCAAATAAACATCGGCAAAATTGGTGCCACATATTGGGACTGAGGGCTGGTTTCTCCATTTCAAGTCATTGTGTATGAGTTGGATCACAAACTCACTCTCATGACCTAGTATATTGGTGGTTTAGAATTACAAAACTACTTCCTATGCCAATGCTAAGAGGTCCTCTGAAATCTAATCAAAAGTTATAGCTTTTTCTGCTTCTCTTCGATCAGAAAGAACCAAGGTACAAGATTTATTCACATTTCCTGATCAGTTTGAGATGCCGTTTATGTATCCTCTTACTGACCTCCTGTCAAAACTCAGACTTTATTTGCCGTCTCTTATAGCTCAAATACTAGAATTAATCATAGTGTGCTTTGCCAGCAACATTTTCTCTCCTTTATTCAAGCTTTCCTGATCTCTGCCAAGAAATAAAATTGCTCCTCCTGTTAGATCTTGTGGCACTCTCCCTGTATGTGGCAGCATGTTTTTGGCCAGACACTACAGTCAGTTGTGTTCACATTTTATTCACCTATTGCAAGGGAAGTCTCCTGAGGGCAGTGAAGGCTCTCATCTTTGAGTCCTGGCACAGTACACTGTCTTACACATAATCATTACTTGAGGAATATTTGTTACTATATTTGAATTGATCCCTTGACTCATCTCTCTGCAAATACTGTTTCTCTAAACAGAATGTCATCTTTAATGGAAAACCCCAAATTATTTGTTTCGTATAACTATTCTACACGCAGGACCCAAAGCGGGAAATTCAGAAGATATTGAAGTTCACGGAGAAAGACATATCAGACGAAGTTTTGAATAAAATCGTCTATAATACCTCTTTTGATGTAATGAAGCATAACCCAATGACCAATTACACCACTTTTCCTAGCAGCATCATGGACCACTCTATCTCCCCTTTTATGAGGAAAGGTACGAAAGGCTCATATTCTAAGATTCCAAATTAGACTCTGTGATCTCCATGATCTGTTTAAAATTTCCAGAAATGTTTCATGTGGTATTACTTATTCCTGTCAGTAACGCTACTGCATAGTTTTGAAAGGTAAGTTTCTTTTCTTTCCCATTCTTGTTCTGGCTCTGAAGGGGGATGCTCACTTCCCCTACAATCCTGTAGCAGTCACTGAGACTTTGCCTTGTTTCAGGGATGCCTGGGGACTGGAAGAGACATTTTACTGTGGCTCAGAATGAAGAATTTGACAGGCACTACCAGAAGAAGATGGCAGGAAGCACCCTGACCTTCCGCACAGAGATCTGAGAGCAACGGAGGAGTCGGTCAGGACTCCCTTACTAGATTTTAGACATTTGAACCTCCTCATCTAGAATGCTTTAAAAAATCGCACCCTTTCTCTAATCTGAATTTTTGTAAACTATCAGTACATTCTACGGCACTATGATATATTCCCTAAAAATGTGATCGAATCCTGGGCAGAAGTTTAAAATTAAATTTCATGATCATTCACACGGACACCCGCCACATAATAATGTACTCACCTATAGTAAGGCAAACACATGACTCAGTTCCATGACTAGCGTATAATAATAGCCTGGCCTTCCAGAGACAAAATTCATGAAAAGAGAGAAATAAGAGGAGAGCATCAACAAAGAGAAAGTGAATAAGAGAAGCAAAGTAAATGAGAAGTGAGCACTAGGAGCATGTGAAAGGGGAACCAGTTTTTATCTCTAACTGTCAGAGGATGGTTCAGCTCTTAGGGATAGCAGGTTATGAGGTCTGGAGGAT